>ML791213.1:134262-156124 GCA_009831015.1 Picea engelmannii
GAAACTAGTCCCACTCAATTTGGATACTCTAGGAAGAAGTTATGATTGTTTTACTTGGAACACCTTCTTGAGACTAGTCAATAGGACTAGTCAGATACCCTATCTTACACAAGGTGTATCTACAAATTTAAGATGACCCAGAAACTAAAATTTTTACCACAGATACCTTACTAATTTTTTTAAATAGCCTCTAGAGTTCAGGGTCGGAAACGTTACAGAAATATTTTTATAGCGAAAATTCTGCAATGACTCATTTCAGGATGATTCCAGAACCTTATCTTGTATAGGCTGTATATCCAAAGGTATAAGGCCTCAGGTGATGAATTTTGAACCCAACATACCTTGATCCGTCTACTAAATATCCTCCAAGCTGTTCCTTCTGAAACATTGTAGAAAAAAAGTTATGGCGAAAATACCAAGGTGTCTCAGATGTATCAGCGAAACCCCAAGTCCTTGAGCTCTGATACCATATGTTAAGAACCAAATATCAATATAGAATAGAAAAACCTCAGAAAAAGTACTCAATGCCTTGAAAAGAGATAATTTCAGATAATAAGCCTCTTCGAGGGGGCAACCTCCTTTTACCCCAGTTAAATGTTCAAGTACAAGATGATTCAAAATGAAAATGTCTCCTTGGTATATATAGGAGACTAGGAGGTATAATTACAACTAATGGCCTAAATCTGACATAAATAAAATAACATTACTAATATAATATGGCCCAATTAAGGGGTAATAAGCCAATATTAGGGCTTAACATATGATCTTACAAACTTGTTTGCAATGAATAGTGAATTTGAACTCTTTTACAAAATAGGTTTGCACCAACCCTTCAACCATCCAAGTTTCTTTCTTCCAAAATTTTAAATGTTTAAAAAAATCTTCAAGCTCATATCAAATCAGCTCACTTCATTCACTACGAAATATATTTTTACAAAATTCTTGTAAGATATTTTTATTTTTACCAATTGTAATAAATGCTAAAATATAAGAAGCCACACTATCTATCAATAATATGCTTCTTCTTTGCAAGAAGCTACATTGTCAATAATTGCTAAGGAATTAAACCATTGTGCCCAACCCTGAGACCCTTCATTTAAAAAAAAATTGAATATATTAATGGATAGTGTCGAGAATAAAGAAACATATTTTCAACGTTGAGTTGCATGTGTGATTAAGTTATTTACCTTGAATGTTGGAGCACACATTCTAGATGTCAATGGAATGTGGGATCCTCCTCTTTTATTGACATGTGCATGATGGTATTGTGATGAGATCTGGTAGATTGTTCTTGAGTTTAGTTTGGTAGATTGCTGAATTGCTTGAAATAGAGGACCAACTAGTACAAATGTAGGAACACCTATATGTAAATTGGGAAAATTGTTCAAGCAAATTGTTGAGTGCAGATTGATGAAAGAAGATCGCAAATGATCATTAGATTTAGATCGCAAAATATGATTCCATTCAAATCATTTTTGTAGGTCGATTCTTTCTAGTGCGAATTCGATCTATTTTGGTTGCAGGTGAAGCAATTGTTTTAGTGGCAGCCATGTTTGGTCATGACTGAGAGATCCCTGCCGCCAACATATCCGAGCATGAAGAGAAAATGATGACAAGCCTATTACTATAGTATTTGCAGCCTTAAAGGTAGGGAATAATAAGTAGGATCATGTTTATGATTTTGTCTTCAGACCTTAAACAAAAAAAATTTCTACTCCTCTGAAAGTACTCTATTAAATATTTGAAATACACATAAATATTTGAAACACAATTTATACTTAAACTTTATAAGAGTACATAATTTATCGAGTATCTTTGCATCACTAAGGGATTTCTATAATTTATCATTTTCATTGTCCACCACTACCACCACCTCTGTCTTATCAAATAACATGGTTGATATCAGTGGTCCCAACTGTAGATTTTAACCTTGTACAATATTTACTGCAAACAGATTTTAAGTAAAAGAACAAAAAATATACAATGACAAATACAAACATTACACAGATATTTTTCCCCTAGAAACCCAATCCGGGAAAACCAACATATTCTATATTCATTCATCATGTTACATTGTTTACAATACAATAAACATATAGGAGCCAACGACATCCAAAAACCTAGATTAGTCAACAACCGTAATTCCTTAATTGGAAATAGGAAACCATTGACAAAAATCATGTGCTGAAAAACTGCCCAACAATGGATACAAAAATCGAGGCAAAAATGCGACACATTTCCCAAGGAAAAATAATATAACACATACCCAAAATTATCCCACTTGTTTTTTTGTTTGCATACATAGGGTTTATAGGGTTACATAGTCAACAATCCAGGGAAACAATGCCCATGCATCCTCTACATCAAGAGAACTTCTCAGTGCTCACAGATTTTGTTAATGAATCTGTAACATTCTTCAAAGTGTCCACTTTCATCAACAACACTTTCTTTTCTTCAACCATGTCTCTGACAAAGTGATTTTGAATATCAATATGCTTTGTCTTTGAATGATAAGCCGGGTTCTTCGCCAAAAAAATTGCACTTTGACTGTCACAATCTATCCTTACAACTTGTTGTAGCAACCCAATACCTGAACACAATCTTTGTAACCGTACTGTTTCCTTACTTGCATGAGTGGCTTCCATGTATTCAACTTCTATAGTTGAAAGTGCCACCACAACCTATATTTTTCTCATCCAAATGATTTCTCCTCGAAAAAGGTTAAACACATACCCACTTGTAGATCTCCAACCCAGTCTGCATCCACAAATCCATGTATATCCAACACTCTTTCCAATCCCATTCTTCCTTGGTAGCACAATCCATAGCTAATAGTGCCACACAAATACTTGAAAACCATTTTTATTGTTGTTCAATGCTCCTTCCCTGGTTTTGACATATACCTACTCAAAAATACCACTGCATGTGCAATGTACAGTCTAGTACACACCATTTCATACATCAAACTGCCAACTGCACTCGCATATGGAACACTAGACATGTCCTCCTCATCTTCTTGTGTCTTGGGACACTAATCCATAGATAAATTTACACCAACAGAATATGGACCTTTACTGGTTTACATTCCTGCATTTGAAACCTTTGTAATAGTGTCTTGACATATTTTCTCTAATTTAACCAGAGTTTCCTCTTTTTCAGTCTCTTTTAATTTTCATGCCCAAAATTAAATTGAAGCACCGAGATCCTTCATGTCAAATTTAGAGGACAACTGAGTTTTCACATCTTGGATAACTTCCTTGTTGTTTCCTATCAACAACATGTCATCCACATACAAGACCAAAAAAAACAAATGATCACCAATTGATTTAAAATACACAAAGTGATCCTCTTTGCTTCTAGTGAAGCCAAGTCCTAGCATATAAGTATCAAATTTTTGATACCACATCCTTGGTGATTGTTTTAAACCATACATGGACTTTTTCATCTTGCATACCAGCTCCTTCTTTCCCTTCACACCAAAACCTTCTCGCTGCTTCATATATATATTTATTCTTCCATATCCCCATTTAGGAATGATGTCTTCACATCCCTCTGTTCTTATTCAAAATCAAATGCAACAACAACAGATAAAAAAAATCTTATAGAAGTTAACTTGGCAAAAAGAGAAAAAATCTCACCAAAATAAATTCCCTCAACCTGGGAATAACCCTTTTCTACTAACCGAGCTTTGTATTTCTCCACTTTGCGTCCTGCATTCAACTTCTTTTTGAATACCCATTTTCTGCCAATGGGCTTTCTTCCAGTCGACCGCTCCACTAGATCCCAAGCCTCATTCTTATCTAAGGCTTCCATTTCTTCATCCATGTCCTTTTTCCAGATATTTCCATCCTTTGAATCCACTGCCTCCCTGACAATTCTAGGATCATCATCAGTAATAGACAAAACAAAACTTGAATGGAAATCAAATGGACTATATCTTTCCAGTAGCCTTCTTTCTCTAACCGATCTCCTCAATACTGGAGTATGAGGATCTTCTTCTTCTTATTCCTGTTCTTCTGTAGATTCTAATTCATCATCATTTAAATCAAAATCTATTTTCTTTGGTTCTTCTTTACTTGTTAAGACTCACTGTTTAACAACATCCTTCATTTCTCTAAATACCACATCTCGACTATACACAACCTTACTAGTTTCTTGGTTCCAAAGCTTATAACCTTTGAGACCATCTTTATACCCAATAAAGATACACTTTTCAACCTTCTTATCTAGCTTACTCTTGTTTTCCTTTGGAACATGAACATAGGCCTCATAGCCAAATACCTTGAGATGTGTGAGAGAAGGTTTCTTACCAGTCCATACCTCTTTTGGAGTCTTGTCATCTAGTGCCGATGAGGGTGATCTGTTGACTAGGTAACAAGCAATACCTACTGCCTCTGCCCATAATTCTTTCCCTAACCCGACAACACTAAGCATGCACCTTGTTTTTTCCATCAACGTCATGTTCATCCTTTCTGCAACCCCATTCTGCTAAGGTGTATATGGAGTAGTCTTGTACCTTGCTATACCACACTTCTTACATAATTCTACAAATTCATTCCCGCATAACTCTCCGCCATTATCTATCCTCAACACCTTAATTCTTTTCTCTGTTTGATTCTCAACAAGAGCCTTAAACTCTTTAAACCTGTCAAAGACTTCATATTTATTCCTAAGCAAATATATCCAAGTAATCCTTGAGAAGTCATCTATAAATGAGACATAGTACATAGATTTTCCCAATGATGGGATCAACACAGGTCCAAAAACATCACTGTGAACTAGCTGTAAAATTCCTTTTGCCCATTGCACCAGAGGGGAATATTACTCGATTCTTCTTCCCATATACACAATGTTCACATAAATCAAAATCTAGAGAGAAATTAGCCATACCTTCAACCATACCTTTACCGTGTAGTAGTCAAAGACCCTTCTCTCTGATATGCCCCAATATTTGATGGCACATCATAACCTTTTCTCCAGAGATTGTAGGAGTTATATCTTCTTCAACTATAAATATCAGGAACAATGGAAATATTACACCCATCACTAATATTTTTCCTTTCATCTCATACAAGGTTCCAAACCGAACTCCCTTCAACAACACCATTTCTCCTCGAACCATCCTGCAAGTTTCCTTTTCAAATATTGTTTTTACCCTTACATCGTCCATTTTTCTTACAAAAATAAAATTTATGGCCAAAATTGGGATGTGCAGAACACCAGGAAGTGTTCGAGTCTTTCCATTTATGAGCCTCAACTTGAATTTTCCTCGTCCTATGATTCTGGTTGTCGAATCATCACCTAGGAAAAAATTACCTCCATCATACCTTTCATATTCACAGAACCACTCCTTGTGGGGAGTCATATGAAAGGATGCACCTGAGTCAACCAACCACGCCTCATGATTTGCATGTTTTCTTGAAGAAGCCAAGTACACATCCCCTCCTTCTTCCTTGGAGGTCTTTTCTTCTGTAGAAGGAGATTTTTCAGATCCCTTCTTTTTCTCAACTTTGGATCTACACTGCTTCTTGTAGAGCCCTTATTTGACACATCTCCAACATACCTTTACAAACTTTCTGGGAGATTTAGATCTAACCTTAAACTTAGATCTCCCACTTGAGAACTTAAATCTATTTCTTTCATGGGAGCGTCCTTTTACAAATAATGCGCCCGTGCTTTGTCCTTCCATGTTCTTCCGTCTTATCTCCTCTGAAAACAAGGATGAGACCACTTCATCAAAATTCAAGGAAGTTGTATTACTACCTATGGCCACAACCAGACTATTCCACGAGTCTGGTAAATAACACAATAAACTGATACACTTATGTTCATCTGAAATTTTAATCTCAAAAGATACTAATTGACTTACCACAGTATTGAAGGCATTCAAATGATCTGCCACTGAGTCTCCATATCTCATCCTCAAATTATACAACTTCTTTCTCATGAATATTTTATTTACTAGGGACTTAGATTGATACAACTTCCCCAACTTATCTGATAAATCCTTGGCTATAGCTTCCTCTAACACATTTAGTAATACTGAATCTAAGAGACATAGTCGGATTGTTCTCTTCGCCTTCTGATCCAAATTTTTCCAGTCATCTGCTAAATTTCTTGTAGGTGCAATACCTGGATCCACCGCGATCCACTGATCTTTGTCCACCAATAGATCTTCCATCTTGAGCTTCCACAACTCAAAAATTTACCTATTAAACTTTTCGATCTCCATTTTTGAATTGCTCACCATTTCTTTTCACCTGAAAAATCAATACCATAGATCTCCCACTATAACAAGGATTATCATAGTCCCAAGCCAAACGCTTGACCACAAAGGTGTCCCCCTGAAGCCAACAAATATCTAATACCAAATGTATATTTTAACCTTGTACAATATTTATTGCAAATAGATTTTTAGTAAAAGAACATAAAATATACAATGGAAAATACAAACATTAGACAGAGATTTTTCCCCTGGAAACCCAAACCAGGAAAACCAACATATTCTATATTCATTCATCATGTTACATGGTTTACAATACAATATACATATAGGAGCCAGTGGAATCCAAAACCCTAACCCAATGACTTGTATTAGTCAACAACCCTAATTCCTTAACCGAAAATAGAAAACCATGTGCTGAAAAACTGCCCAACATTGGATACGAAAAACCACTTGGCACAACGTAGACACTACTAGTCGTGCAAAGAATATAACACATACCCAACACCAACATGGAAAGATTAGAAGGGCCCCATTCACTAGACACCTCTATGTGTTTTTTTGTTTTCCCTCCCCCTAGTGAATAAGTATTCCTTCCTTGTTTTTATGCTTAATTAAAACTTAAATGCACCCCACATGCTGGTCCTTCTCCTTAACCATTCTCGTCCTTTCTTTTCACCATCACATGGTATTCATTTGGCTCTCCATGATTGATTAATTGATTCTTGTTTGTGTTGGAATTGTGTAGAGATTGATTATAATTTGTATCAGTGGTATTGTCTTTCTTTTGTCGATTTTCATTTTCATTTTTTCTTTACTCGAAGAGGTAAGTACACCTTTCTCCTACTAAACACCACCAATAACATTATGTCTCAATATTCATCAACGAAGGTCATTGTTGACATTGAAGATGTTCACTATTTTTGGGGATCCATGGATTTGCAACTATCCAAATAACATAATATTATTAAAGGTGCCAATACATATTTGCGTTTCATATGGTTTCATAATCTTCAATTTTGTAATATTAATGTTACTTGTCGATTATTTTTGAAATATTTTAATCACATATAAATATATTGATAGATATATTTTATAAAACCATCCATGAGATGGAATGGCCATATGGGACAACAAAGTTTCCATCCCACACACTTTTTCCCAAGTGATTGAAATAAGGAATTACAATGGCTAGAGCTAGTGGTGTAAAGGTAGGATCCAAATCTTGGACTTCGTCTACTCAACTAGATTCGGTGATGAGCCCCAAAATCACCATTTTCTCTCGTTCCCTTTTCATCCATTTTTTATCGCCTTCTACAACTACCCAACATTCCATTTTTCATACTTAAGACATTCCCAAGTTATTAATAAATCCATTTCAATATTATCTAATAGTTTCTTCTTAATTGAAATGTTTTGACATGATTATGGGAAATTATATGAATGCTTGGGTTGATTAAGGTCCTAGATTTGAATGTGTAATTTGTGTTCTACCCTTGGGGCAATTCATGATTGTTGTGGGGTTACTCTTGTCACTATTAAAGGGGTACACTATGTTCTAAGAATACCAAGGCTAGATTAAAACCTTCCAACATGAATGATTGTTATTACAGATGCGTTGACCCTTCACTGCAATCCAAAAAATAAATTTATGGGAGAATGTCACCTAGTTTGAGATACTTAGATTTGAATCTAGTATGAGGTGGAGTGACTATTATTTCAAGCTAAATTTAGAACTCCACAGGGTAGCCACGAGTTGGAAAGGCTCTAACTGTACGAGAAAAAAAATTCTATATTATAGAAAAATGTTTGAATGATAAGTGGGTTCTCTGGAATTCACCTCGAGGGGAATCCAAAGTTGTTTTGCATTTAAGAAGAACATGGGATCTCTAAGGGATTGTCTATAAAAATCCAAAATTCATTTTCTTTCATTATAACAATGTAATTTTGAATTTCATGTAATAGAAGAACATATTGTTGGTTTTTATTTGCTTTCTTGCCGAGAACAATATTTTCCTCTAATGGATTCAATCCCTTACTTGATTTGGAGTAGGGGCCCAATTCGAAGATGAAATTTGAGGTTGAATATACTCTATTCATACATTAGGTTTCTTGTTGTTTCATTTTATTTCCGTGATTGCATATTTCTTATCAACATTTTTTTTATTAGCATTTTAGTTTGGTATATTTTATATTGTTTTTTATCACCTTGAGTTACAATAATCAACACTTTGTATAATGAGATTTATAAATCTTTATGATTTTCATGATTAATTCTGTGTTTATATTTAGATCCTGATGTATGTATAGTAGTTATCGATCTTAATTGCATCATAACATGCCTAGTTTTAATCCCTATAAATTATAATGTAATTGTGCAAATGTGATTTAGGCTGGTGAGCCGATATGTCTTGGGCCATAGAGCATGTATGGATTGATATGGCCAAGGGATGAGCTATGTGAAAATTTACATTGGAATAATTAATAAAAATAAGTCACTGGTTGCAATACGAGAGGGACATTAATGATGGGGGATATGATTTCAGAAGAGAGGGGGCTAAAGGGGAATCCAAGAAGTTCCCCATTTCTATTAATCCAAGCCATTTTCATATTAATGTTTACCTCCTTTGAAATATCAAAAGAGATATTGAATACATGTAAGAGTGGTTAGTGGGAAAAGTCATCTCACTAATTTATGACAACATGGGCCAAGTACAACCACTTTTTGGGACATGTGAGAGTCAAGCTTGAATGAGAAGAAAAGGAAATTCGAGTGGGTTTTTGGGGAAAATTTTTACATGATGATTTTTGGTAGCAAGAGGAGAGATGGGTGTTTGGAAAGAGCTCCATCCATGCTGTAACCATGATAGAGTTTTTAGAAGCATGTTTTTGGGGTAACAAGAGAGGACATGAGTGTTGAAAATAGCACCAATTCTATTGTGTAGGAGAACAACCATGAGAGGGATGAGTTTATGTTGAAAATGTGGGTTGTGTGCCTATAATATAGGCTGTAAAATTGTAAGTAATATTTCTTCTCTCCTTAGAGGGAAGTGGGAAGGCCCAAGGGAGTACGTGGTAGAGAAGGGGATCTCGATCCTTGGGTCATGCAGATTGAGGGGAAAGAGGGGTTTTGGGATATTGAGTGTGGAGAGTGGATGGCCAAGAGGGAAAAACCTTCTTGTGGACTCATATACATGTCAGCTCAAGGGTGACATGCTGTTGAGAGAAAATAAACAACAAGTATATGGTTGGGAGGAGCGTCCTTCGTACGTAGCCAGTTGGTTTCTCCACAAAGATATAAGTTTTATATTCTATATTTGCATGTTAATTCATGTGTGTAAAAATGTTTATTGAGTGTTGTGTGTTTTCTTGTTTAATTGAATTCATTAATTTCAAATTTTCTGTTAGATGCACGTGAACTTTGGGCCTGCATCCCTTTGCTAAATTTTATTTGTGTTAGGGCGTATTCAATTCTTTTTTAGTTGGATGGTACATTGCATTTGGTATAAGATCTTAAGTTGCAACACTAGGCCTATAGGGGTCTGTTACAAAGAAGGATATTCAACCTATGTGGTACTTGTTTGAAATTTGAGTTCTCCTAGTAGAAGAAATCAAGGTCAAAGCCCCTCAAATTCAATTTTTGGTGTTGGTAGTATTGGCACAAAGGTTGATTCAGGAAAATATAGGTGTTGAAATTGACTCAAGTGGTTGAGTCTGCAGGTTCGCGACAATCACAAGCTCAAAAACATAGAAAAATGGCTAAGTAAAAGTCGAGAAAATTCTACGACATAATGCATATCAGTGAAGAAATGTTTTTTGTGGCCAATACAAGGAGTATTAATGAAGAAACAATTTTTTTGATAGTGGAATATTAGCGAAGAATTTTTTTTGCTAGTGATATATTGACGAAGAATTTTTTTCACTAGTGAAATATTGGCAATGGATTTTTTTTCCAGCTATATATTGTCGAAGAAAAATTTTCGCCAACGATATATTGACAAAGAATTTTTTTTGCTAGCGATATATTGATGAAGAAAAAATTTCGTCGGTGATATATTGGTGAAGAAAAATTTCCGCCAGAGATATATTGATGAAGACAAATTTTGACCAGTGATATATCGATGAAAATTTTTTTTTGCCAGCGATATATTGGTGAAGAACATTTTTAGCAACGATAAAGAGTGTATCGCCGAAAGATAAAATTTGTGGCTGATACAATGTGTATCGCCGAAAGATGAAATTTGTGGTCGATACAATGTGTATCGACGAAAGGAATTTTTTATCCCTAATACAATGTGTATCACCGAAGATAAAAATTGTCAATGATACACAAAATGTCACTAGAGAAAGGTTTTCTAGCCTGAAACATTGGCGAGAAAAAATAAAATTTTCGCTGACAAAGAGATTTTTTCGGGGTGATATGTTAGCCGAGAAAAATATTATGGGAGTGATATGTAGACCAACAAATAAATTCTCAGAGTGATACATCAACCAAGAAATATATTATTGGAGTGATATATCAACAAAGAAATAAATTGTGGGAGCGATATGTTGCACGAAGAAATAATTCCAGGGCGAGATAAGAGAAAAGAAGAGGAAGAAAGAAAAGAAAAGAGAAGAAGAGAGAGAAAAAAAGAGAAGAAACGAAAGGAGAAGAAGAGAAGAGAAGAGAAGAAGATAATAAAGGAGAAGAAGAGAAGCGAAGAGAAGAAAGGAGGAAAGGGAAGGAGAAAGATGGACAATGACAAAATAAGTCTAGAGCCAAAAAAATGTTTTGTCCATAACAAGAGCAGTTCAACTTAGAATTAGATGAAATTTAAAGGGTATGTCCAAAGTGATGAAAGTTACAAAAGTTCCAATGAGGGCCACAGACTAATTTTACTGAAATGTTTCGGAAAACACAAATTAGTGGTTTTTAAATGTTAGGGTAATGCTTAGTGACCGAGACCCAGATAAAGATGAAATTTTTATAGAGAGTTCAAAATGAAGGCATGAATATACAGTTGGGATTGTGGCCAAATTCTAAAGGAGTTGGAGTGGAGGTGCCCAAACATGGAAAAATCCACTATTCCTGGACATGTTTTGGGATTTTTGAAATCTTTGGAGGAGGAAAAGGTACCCAAGATCACCAATATGAAAAGTTTTGTTTACTCAACATTTTATCTACTCATAAATCTAGAAAACATTTTCATGAGGAAGTTTTTCCCAGTTTTGGTTCATTTGGGAGATAACCATTTTCTGCTAAAAATTCAAAGTTTGGGGGAAATGCAAAAAAGTCAAAGTTGGAAAATTCAGATTAATGCAATATTTGGTTAGAGCATTAGATCATGAATATAAGAGTTTTTGTGTATTCATAATTGGGAATACTATCAATTCCCAATATAAAAATTTTCCTGGTTCTCATCATATTTCTTTCTATAGGTGGCAGAAGTTATTGTACTAGTGAAACAAATGCAAAAAGGGTGAAACTATTGATTTCAGATAGCCTTTACTTTTAGCTCTGAAACCAGAAAAGGAACGAGTATAGCCATTAGAAAGGTTATCCAGAGGAAAACATGACATAAGGATTCAATTATTTTAGGAAGAATTTGGTTGTTTGATAAAGCTACAGGAAAAAGGGTAACTGCACTCCGTGAATCATGCAATTGCTCAATATGAAAGTTTTCTAAACAATGTCAATTTTGGAAAGAACCATTTCCAGATGATAGAGGTAAATGCCAAAGGTGGGTATTGGGTAATAAAGAGTGTATATACTCATGATGGTTCCTATGTAGTGATATGTATGAAGATTTGGAGTGAATTTAGCGTCACAAATAAAAAGGGGCCTAGTTTTAGTAACAAGCTATTGTTAATAAGTAGGGGAATACTCAAGCAGGGGGTGTTGTGTCAACGACCTATTAACAAGAGGATTAGATGAAATAAATGAACAATGCGTGGGTCTATTTCCAAATATAATTCCAGGGACCAATGGACATGGAAGCAGGGGTAGATCTTGTAGTGTTGGTTGAGACAATGAAGAGTTTGCAGAGGGAATTACAAAACTACAGAGTCAGAAATGAAAGGTTGATAAGAGATAAGAAGGAGAAAAAACAAATTAATATTTAGTTACTACAGAGTTCGAATGAATTGCAACGACAAATTGACAAGGATTCTCATGTAGGACATGAAGCCAACATGTGAAGAATGCCATTAGTGAGCACATGAAGGCATGGTAAGCCTTCTTAGCCTTGAAGATAAAAGGGTATTGATTGTTGCAAAGCATGTTGGAAAATGAACATAGACCTATTGAGATAATGGGTGAGTCATCTGGATGGGTAAATCATCTCTAGGGATTAGTATATGGGGACTTAAAAGGGTTGCTAGTTATGAATTGGAAAATATGGTTGAAGTATCTAGAGCAAGAAATCTACTTCTTAATCAAAGTACTTAGTGGTGGAAGGATATAAGTGAAAATAATGCAAGGGATGCAATAATGGCGATTCATTTCAATTAGAAAGTTCCAATGGAGAAATATAGCTTTCCATCAGGAGAATATTGGTATTGAGTGGACAACATATGGATTCACAGTGAATCACTTAGTGAAGTGAAGAGACACATTCAAAAATTGAGCAAAGTCGATGGACAACTAGAAATAATGGAAATGGATGCCATAAAAAAAATAGTTAAGTTCGTTGGGAGGCATCACAATATCAAGGTGATGGAATGATATAGAGTACATCATTCCAATATGCTGGAAGGTTCTGACAAAGTAAATTCGGGACATAATTGCTTAAGTGGAAGTAGTTTCCAATATGCCATATTAGCTGGAATTGCAAGATGGTCGAGTGGGACTTGGATGGAAAATGTTCAGATCAAGGAATGACAATGCACATATTAGCATATTGACAATGCATAAGTCCGTAGGGATCGATATGGATTCAAGGATGACTGCATGGAGCATAAGAAGTCAGAACAAATATGCAATGGAGAGCATTATATGAGTGATGCATAATTCATATTAATGAAGCTAGAATATATGTGCATTAGTAGGCATGTTGGAAATGAATGCTTGGGGCACATTGATGTGCATTAGTGCATGTGGGAATTATTGAACATGCATATGGAATGATTATAGACTAAGAGTAGTATGTTGTTATATATGTGAAATACTGATGTTATGATAATTGAATATGAATAATGAGGGATAATGTATCCAGGAAAAATGTTTACAACATGATTGAATATGTTGACAATGTTGTTGCTGCATATTGAAGCCATCCATATGAAGACACGTGAGGATGGTAAGAATTTTGATCAAGAGGTTGGTGAAGGGAGCCTGTGAGATTCTATAAAATACTGGCTGATCGGGTAGCATCAAGTAATTTTACAAAAACCATGCATGTATGAATCTGGTTGCTTATGATGCATAAATGATGAAGGGAATTGAGGTAAGGATTCCATCAATTAAATTTCAATATTTGAATTGATGTCATGTAAAGGTGGAGGGCCTTGGGTATACAAATGTTATTTAACTCTTGAATGCATTCATACAAAATTTAGTGGTATGTTATGTTGGTTATGAGATCATAACCAAGGCAGTCAAGAGACACACTCCTGCTATAGCAATGAATGCGAATAGAGATAGATGTGTGAGGTCATGTTGTGGTTGGATATGGAAAGGATATTATAGTGCTATATAGGTGCTTAATGGTCTTCCCACTCATAATTGATATTTGGACTGTAACCTCTTTGACGACAATGAAGAGAACTAAAGGATTACACTCTTGGTGTTGTGTATGGGTCGAAGAGGAAGGTATCCAAATGATCGAACAAGTAATAGGGAAGATCTTGGATGAGGTGTTGAAAAATAGGCTAGACATTCCAACTCACCATGGAGAAATACATGATATAGATATGTGGCATTCCGGAGTCAATGCAAGGATGCATTGTGTAGATATGCCATGGGTATTGGCACATTGGTTTATTTATTGGTAATGTTTGATTGCATTATGAAAAAATTGATGTGCTAGATAATGCATGGGTACGAAATGCTAGTTTCATTCCATTTAATATGATTAATGTACATAATGATTGGATTTTTAGTATGATACAATTTTGATACCACTTTGTGGGTTGTTGTAAATGCTGCAATAAAAATATAATGTGCATAAATACTGACCATTTGTTTGGCTTAATGAAAGTTGAATAATATTGCAGGTAGAATGGTATCGGGTATGGAAATGGTGTAAGCCCATGAGGGAAACCAATACTTGTTGTTGCAAGAGCCAAAAAATTATGAGAGAGAATCTCATACTTGGGGAAATTTGGTTCCCTATATGAAACTTGTTTGAAAAATAGTAATTGAAATTGTTATGATGATGTCTCATGATGAATGTATGTATGTTATACAAATGAGATGATGGCTATTGAAGATGGAAATATATGGAAGAAGGCTACCATTAGGAAAATGGAACTCTATGATTGCCACAAGTTACCGACTATTAGTGGAAGTCTTGTAGTAAGTTGGCACTTTCCATGCATGTGAACAGCTTGGAAAATGATGAATCACCCAAAGGAACGTGTAGCCGTGAAGGGGATGCTTGAGCCTGGAGGGTGAGTATAGTGAGGTAGAGGCAACTTAGAATGCAGATGGCATGGTGGCTAGAATCATGATGGTGTGTTTGAAAAGACAGTGAGTTGAATTTTTTCCCGTGACAACTTTGTGAAGCACATGATATCCATTGTAACATACCCGACCCCTAAATACCCTTTTCTAGGGATGGGGAATCAAAATTGTGATCTTTCAAATTATATCAAATCATATCTCCTAGGTATTCATCCTCTTCTACTCGTCCGTAGATTTCTAACAACTGTTACCTTCTCAAAATTCGTTCCCTGGTTTGCAAGATACAACCTCTCAAAGTTATCCAGGCGTTATTAGTTGGGGTCTTCAGTGTTTGGTGCTAAATGCCCCTTTTCTTACCGCATGCATACTTCTCGAAGTCTAGAAATATCTCCACATGGCCTTGGTCATTCAACGATCGATGTTTGAAGTTTTACATTGAACATCCCTTTTTCAGTGTTCGACGATCGACGTTCTACGTTTTCAGCGTTTGGTGATCGACGATTAGTGATCATTGAACATTTCAGTGTTCAACAGTCGGTGATCATCGTTGAATGTCCCTCTACTATACCATGCCCCAAATATTTCGAACTCCCAGACTCCTAGAGTCTTGGTCACATCACCAACCATGTTGGCCAAGTGGGCATGAACCAAAGGCTGACATGCGATGAGGGCCAGGGGTGACACATGTCCTTGTTAGGGGAATGACACATGTCATGCTATAATAGGCATAAGGGGTCTATGATTCGTCCATATATCGGTGAAATGTGGCACCTTAGTTGCAGGTCCACGTCACCCTGGATGATGTCAGTGAGCCACATTAGCCCCAGACATATGACCTTCTATATTCTTTTAAATATCACGGTTGAGGTCTTTCCACGTAGATACATAGATCTACGACTCCCATTACTTCAAAACTCTGGGCTTCAGATCTTACCAACTGCTCACATCATGAATCCCCCGAAGATCCAAGTCTCAGGAATCTCAAATCTAGCACCACGTGTCCTCTACCTATCAATGACTGAGATTCACTTTTCCATTCTTGACTTCGGGAGTTTTCACACCTTGAAAACTCTTGGACAAGTTCCTTTGGAGTACTAAGTCTCTGTACTATAGGATATCTTTCCATGTAGCCTCTCTTCCAATGGCTTTAGTCCAACGGGAAACATTTAACAGAGGACAAGAGGGGGCTACGTGTTGCTCCACGATGTGTTCCCGGTTGGTTGGGAAGTTAAGAGGGGTTCTCAATGGAGTCCTTAGATTGACAGTTGAGAGGGATCATGAAGGATCTGAGGATCGATGGTCCATGTCATTTCAGAATTTCATCATTCGGGAGCTCGACGTGTATCTTCTAGCTTCCTCTCCAGAGCTCCGAATCTTTGAACCACACCGGATCTATCACCACGAGCACCTAGCATTCACGACCAGGATTTACTCTGGCCTGTAGAGCTCTGGAGAAACTCGTGTGTCCCTATGACTTGACATTGATACTGCCGAATACCTAAACTTCTGGATAGTCGTTGATTTGTGGACACATGTCCCTCTATTCTCAACGGTCCAGATTAACTTCGCAACTCCGACATTCAGGAGTTTCGACGCTAGGCCACCCCTATTCTCCCAAAGTGGAACTTCATCAAAGTACTTAATGATACCATTCCTAATTTTGATCTAACGGTTGAGAGAGACCTCCACTAGACCCCTAGATCTACAGCCCTCATCAATTCATGACTCCATCCTTCAACTGTTTTCGAGGGTTGTGGATTCATAAGTCCCAAAGTCATGAAGCCAAAGTAGCTTCACTCCTTTCGGGATTAGCGAGGGGTTTCCAACCCTGGGTCATATGGGATCATATTGAGGTTCTGGGCTACACTCAGCTCTTGGTCGCGACTTGATTGAGGTCGTGGGTATGAGCCCTCGGTCACATATCTGGAAGGTCTGAAGGAAACACCCTTCTCCCACATAGTTTAAGTTGACATTCTCACTAAGGTAAAATCAAAAAGTTGGTAGGACTTAGACGTTTTAGTTAATCCTACCTCGACTCTCCCGCGGATTGACATCCCATAACTCTCTAGCAGTTAAATTGAGGTAAATCGAAGACCAATTAAATATAGTAGTTTACAGAAGAAAATGAGCATTTCTAATAACTGTTCAAACACTGCAAGACTTAACCATAAACACATATATTCAATCATCACATCCAATGTATTACATAGAGTATGGAAATACTTATAACAACTGGAGAATGTGAAGTGACTGCTAAAAGGGGTGATTGTTTCCACCCAACCATAGGCACAACCACTCTTGACGGATTTACTGCTGGCCACACCCAAGCTAGACCATGATGCTCTAAGAGATATTCTTTCTCCTTTCTCCATGACAGTCAGGGATGGAGGTTACTCTCCTCCTCCCACGGGATCTTGGAAATTGATTTTCTCTACATAAAGCAAGGAGGTCTATGCGAGCACTTCCTCAGTCACTCATCATCCTCGTTTATCATATTGTAGAGAGACCCTACCTATGGCTTATTACAACCAAAACGAGCTTGCTTCTCAACTTTTCTCTTGAATCCAGAGTAAAAAAACATGCTCTTATCTCCTCTTGCGATTGTTTTCTCTACTCATTTTTTTTTTTTGATCTTCCTTTGTCCCCCGAATTAAATCCTTTCTTGCCTTCCTCAGCAAGGTTGCGTGGGTCCAAATCCCTAGTTCTTGGTCAGGCCTGGAAGCCTTACATATGGGTACCCTTCCCCATCTCCTCATTAACTCTTGAGGATGGCCTTCCAACTACCATCGTTACTGGTAATTCATTTCTGGGTCAGAGGATTGTTAAGCAATTACACCCAGTAGGTATTGGTTTGTTGAGGGTCATCTCAACCATTCTTGGTTTCCCTCACCATATCTCTCATAGAATCCGTGGTCTATCTTGGTAAACTCCCCCCCTTTCAACAATTGTACAACACATATCCAATTTCTATTAATAACATAAAATTCATACATTGACCCTTATATACAAAGGTTCAACAAATCAAACATTCACACATATTGAGTCTGCCATAATCTCTTGGCAAGTTATAGCTATATTTACAAACTGAGGAAAACAAGGGGTATTACAATCCCCTCCCCCTTAAAGAAACATCATCCTCGATTATATGTCGACGTGCTCTATATGTACATAAGTAAACAAAAATGGATATTCCTATTTCATGACATCCTCCATTTCCCATGTAGTGTCATATGGGCCAAAGTGTTTACACTACACCTTGACCTGTGCAATGGTTATGTTCTTGAGTTGGGTTTCCTTCCTATCTATTATGCATTGAGGTTTTGGCAGGAATTCTCCCTCGGGTTCCACCTGAATCATAGAGCAGTCAATAATATGATTAGAATCATGTACATACTTCTTTAATAAAGAAACATGTAAAATGTTATGTGCCTTCACTGTGGGAGGAAGTGCTAGCCGATAGGCTACTGGTCCCACTCTATCCAAAAATTCAAAGGGTCCACAATACCGAGGTGCCATATTGGCACAAGCTCCCTGTTGAAATATTGTAACTGCAAAGAGTATTCTATTTATTATTGATGTATTATTCATTAGATCAATCCCCTTTTGTGGATTGATCATGTCGGGTATTGTAAATGACCAAATCCCATTTTGCGGATTGGTCAAACCCTAATTGTAATGGGCTAAATGAAAAGTCGCCCCCAGAATATATTAAAGTGGTTATAACCACCCAGAATGAGAAGTCGGCCCTGCCAGTGAAAAAACACCCCAGTTTAACGCCTGCCAGATTGTATAAATAAGAGAGGCTAGTGCCTCATTTGTTCACTCACTCACTTGTTCATCAGAGTGCAAGTTTGGAGCTGTAGTTGGAGAAGAAGGAAGAGAGAGAGAGGCATACTTGGGAAAGGACTTTCTGTATTGTTTGGTTTATTCTCTTGGCATTGTATTGACTATCTATATTAAGGAATTTTTTGTTGGGTTTTCTCCCACATGAGGGTTTCCCAGGATAAATGATGTGTCTCTTGTGATTGTGTATTTCTCAGTGATCCTATCTATGCTATGGTTATCTAGTGAATTGAAAAGAAACCTAATAATATCTTAAACCTTAACATGGTTTCAGAGCTAAGCTGAAGAGAGCATCTTTCACAAGAAGAAGAAAAACGTCATGGTTGTCGTACATGAAAATTAGGGCTTTTTATTGAAGAATATTTTTAGCCTCAAAACCATCTAGAAAAGTGCACCTGAACCCAAGGAATTATTTGGCACCTTCAGTACACCTTTTCAGTGGGTATATCTCCTGAAAAGTCAAACCCTAGTTTTCACTGGTATCAAAAAACCAGAAGTACCAAAAAACTAGAAGTACCAGAAAACCAGTCCAGAAATCTGTTGGTCAAGTTTGAAGGGGTAAAATTTTGATTTTCAAAAATCTAATTGCACCAGCTTACTCGCCTCAACTCAATGCATCTATCCCTTGGATCAGAATTTCAAAATTTTAAGTTTGATGATCCGAAATCAGATTCAGAAGCCTGTCAGGGCATGAAAAATGATCAAAAATGAAAGTTCTCGGAATCCGACGAAACCAACACCATTGCGTCCGTCTCGTCTTCCTGATTCCAATGGTATAATTTTTATGTCAAACGGAGTCCGTATGAAGAAGATATCACATTTTGTCTGCCAAGCCAAACATGCAAAATTTTGGACGCTGACTGTACCTGTCCGTACAGTCCGTATAGGACACGTGCCAGTCCGTACAAGACACATGGCAGGTCCATACGCTGACACGTAGCAGGTTTCATATAGGACACGTGGTGGCTCCAGGGAGTGCCATGTGTCAGGGAGATTTGGCACTTTTGGCACATGGTTGAGCCAATCCGAAGGTGACATGTGTCACCACTGGAAGGGTGACACATGGCAGGGGTGATGTCAGCAGCTGACGTGGCAGGCTGACAGAGCGTACGACATGGCTGATGCAGTAGGTCGATGTGGCAGTACGACGCTGACGTGGCATGATGACTAGACCGTACGACGAGCTGACGTGGCAGGTGACGTGGGCGAATCAACAATGGACACGTGACATCTTTTGGTTGGATGACGTGAACGAATCATCGGTCAACACGTGGCATGCTTCGATTGGATGTGAGGGTGCCATGTGGCCCAATCACGGGCTGCCACATGGCACCCCGGGTTTAGCCAATGAGGGCTATGTCAAAAATTTTTGGGGCCCGGGGGATTCGAACCCTGGACTTCCCACTATGCCAACGACTTAACAATACTTCCGTGACCACTACGCTATACTATGGGACTTGCTTTGAACGCGGGTTTAATAATAGTTAAGTTTGTGTATTGTGTAAATCGGAAGGGGGGGTCAGGCCGGGGCTTAGCCCCGACCCATGGCTCCATTGCGTTGACATGTGACCACCATTATAGCCCGGGTGCAAATGTAAAAACTTGGCGCGTTTGTTTAATGGTTTGAACGGTTAAAGCTCGCGGCCATGTGATTTTACACCACGAGACCAGGTGCTAGCGTTTGGGGTGGCCCGCACGTAGTCCAAGGGGCTAGCGCGTGGCCACATGAACCTCCATGTGACCGTTTGAAGTGGGCGCGCGCCCAGGTTAAGGGGCTAAGCCCAATTACAACTATATTATAGTTGCCAAGTGGGTTTTTATAACCACTTTTGTAATTTTTAATGTAATTAACTCATATTTGGGAGTTATTGGGCTTTTTTTAGAGCCTAATTTTTGGGAGGAAGTTGGAGATGGATAACCAACTTCCCCATTATTTAACCAAGGCCATTTTGAGGCCATGAGAGAGCTTTTGGACAACTTTTGGACAGTTTTGGAGAGCAGAGATGCTGAAGCAAAGCCAAGTCAAGCCAGTTTGAGGCAGGGAAGCTGTTGAGGAGGAGATGCTGTCGGACGATTTCTGAGAGCTCGGGACATCCGTTTCAGGTGCTGTTTTTTGTGCAAGATTCTAGAGATCTGGGAAAACATGACCAGATCAGTCTAGAAGCCATTCGACATTGTAAATATGTACTATTAATCTTTCAAACAGAAATAAAGAAGCCTCCCTCACAGAGAAAAGGCCCGGAGACGTAGGCAAAGTTGTGCCGAACTCCGTTATCAACCTGTGCATTATGGTTTGCTATTTTTCATTGTCTTTCAGATCTGCAAATATGTTAATGGCTGTGTAATTCATTTTCTTTTCTCGTTCTTTCGTTAAGTTTTCCAATGGTCAATTAATGCATGCAAAGTTAAAAAAAAACTCAACCATAAGTCATTCGAAAAATCCTGACGGATCAAGTGGTATCAGAGCTAGTTGACGTTTGGATTTGAGTTTTGCATGTTAACCAGGGAAGAACACATCTCAAGGAGGAAAATGGCATCTACAGGAGGACTTTCTCAAGACGAGAAGGAGTTCAGAGATTCGGTGTTTGCCATGGCCGAGATGGTGAAGGTGTTGTATGAAGACTACTTGGAACGAAAGAGAACGGTTCAAGTGAAAGATTCAAAGTACAACAAAGGAAAAGAAGGATTGAAGGAAGTACCTTCTACATCTGTTTCAAAAAACATATCTGAGGTATGCAGTGAAGGTTCCTCATCAAATTTTCCTCATTCTCATCAAGTTGGTTTTGGTGAATTCGAAAAACACACAAAAGTTGTAGGTTTGAGAATATTAACCAAGATGGGTTATGAAAAAGGAAAGGGCCTTGGACGTCGAGGTCAAGGCATGTAAATCCTATTGAGGTTGAGGAAAGGCCTCGATACTTAAGATTGGGATATGACAAAGGGGACCTTGGAGAGTCTTCCAAGATGGGTTCTAAAACTTCGGAAGCAAGTAATGCTTCAAATGGCCAACTTAAAACATTGCGAGAACACTTCACAAAGGGAAATGGCGCATCACTTCAGGATTGTGGTAGTGAATGCAAGTCGTCTCCAAAGAAAGGTGAAGATCAACATGGAAGGTATAATGGTCATGTTTTTGTTAATTCTCCTTTTGATTATAACAAGCATAATCAAGTAAACCGGAACTTGTGGAA
>ML791213.1:164133-190794 GCA_009831015.1 Picea engelmannii
TGTTCAAGTACAAGATGATTCAAAATGAAAATGTCTCCTTGGTATATATAGGAGACTAGGAGGTATAATTACAACTAATGGCCTAAAGCCGACATAAATAAAATAAAATTACTAATCTAATATGCCCTAATTAAGGGGTAATACATAACATTACTAATCTAATATGCCCCAATTAAGGGGTAATGATCCAATATTAGGGCTTAACAAGATCCAACACATTCAGAGGAATAATGCAACCCAGGTTTGATTATTCTGATATGCATCTATTTGCTTAGTGCTATGAAATTATTTTGATCTAGATTGCATGTTGAAGCTATGACCATCATACTAACCTTTGTTCAAAATTAAAGTCAAAGTATTAGATGGATTAAAGTTGAGATCATAGAGTTTATTCTCTAACCCAACCTTTTGTCAAGATAGCATATTGTCCTAGTACAGAAGACAGGATGAAGAAAACACTTGTCATCTTGAGTAAATGAGACTTGGAAGAAAAGCAACACACTCATTCTTGAGAACAAAACTCCAGGTTCCAGGTTTGATTGATTATGTTGATAAGATTCAAAACGTGCAAGTGTCAAGTAAACACTATAGTTGAGATAACAATCCTTGAAAAATAGTATACTTGGTAGAATGTGGGCATATTGAGATAAATGCTTAATGTAACAGATACAACTAAAATCCCCTCTAGGAGAAACTTCTTGTGTCAATTCCAGGTTAACATGGAGGAATGTTTGATCACAACACTAGAAGAGTGTTGAACTCATTTTGTATTGTATTTATTACTTTTGATCTTTGCTTCAGACATGTCACAAGTGATAGTTCTAAAGGAGCTACTGTGATGATTATTCGTGTCTTTTTTTTATCTACTATTATCAAAAGAGTATTATTCTTGCTTGCTGTTTTGTTGAACTTGTTTCAGGTCACAGGTGATAACCCCGAGGAAGCTATAGTGAAGGTTGTAGAAGGAAACATATTAGATGAGATATGAAGCAGACTATGTACATGACCACATAAACTCATGTACCAAAGAAGATGAAGAAGAAGCTATCTTTTGAGATTCAAAGTATCTCATATGAAGATTAATTGTAAGGAGCAGAAGGCTCCAAAGATGACCAAACATTATTTCAAGATATCAGAGAATAATTTTTCAAAGGTTAATAAAGCCACCTTGACAGGAAGCATAACTCGTTTGAAGCCTGACTCAGTCTTTCATACTTAGACTTGGTATTCAACACCAAGTATACCCTATAAGAGATGATGAAGTCCTTGTAGACTCAGAAGAAATTGAGAGTAAGCCTGATCTCAGAAAGGATTAGATGAAGAGACAACTTCTAGGACTGGAAGACAGATGTTGTGAGAAGACTAGATCGTAGCTTCAGAAACTTCTAGGAGATATGAAATCTCCTGGGAAGATTCTCTTGGTTCTGTAACAGAGAAGGAAGCCAGTCAGAAAGACTAGGATATGGATTCTTCCGGGAGACTAGAAGAGAAGTCAGTATTGACTTCCAAGATTGATCTATACAGATCAAGCATGTTGCAGATGTACAAATCTTGATGTGTGTCTAAAGGATTCTCCTAGCAAGAGGGAGAAGACTATGACGAGACACTTACTCCAGTATTTATGAAGACAACTAGAACAACCATGATTCATATATAGTATGAGATGTAGGGGGGGGAATCCCCATATTTTAAATTGAGCGGCAGTTGGTGCATTACATTAGTTAGGTCATGGAGACATGACTACGATGAAAGAAGAAGAACTATCTTCAGTATCAGTTATTGAGCCACTCTCAGTTTCAGATGAAGCTGTTGCCATGATAGAATGAGAGCAGTTACTGACATATTTCAACAACCACAGTGAGGATGAAGCAATCATTCTCAGCCTTAGAGTAGGTGTAGGTGAAGATTCCCAGTTCCAGAAGGAATAGTTGCAGAAAGAGGAGTTGACATACTCCCAATCAGTGAGACAGATAGTGTCTTGAAGAGATCATATAGAGCTAGCACATGATTGTGCATATTGAGTTGCAACTAAGAAAGTGTACCAGATTGGTACAATGCAATGAGAAACTTTGACTTGAAGAGTGAAGATAGAAAGACTCATGTCTGTCAATTGAAGGAAGCTTTGTACGTGTTGAAGCAATCTCCTAGAGCTTGGTATGGAAGAATTGACAGTTTCCTGACGAGCTTGGACTTTACCAAGAGTAAAGTTGATTCTAACCTTTATCTCAAGGTTATGAATGATGAGCCAATGATGTTTCTACTATATGTAGGTGATGTATTCTTGACAATATAAATAAAATCTCATCACATATTGCATAGGAAGCTTTCCACAGAGTTTGACAGAAGATCTAAATGCATTATCTCTTAGGTCTTGAACTTTGGCAGAGAACAGGGAAGATCTTCCTTAACCAAGGGAAGTATGCAGTTAAAATGAAGAGGTTTGACATGTTGAAATTTAAATCCATGAACACACCCATGGAAATGAAGTTGAAGCTCCTGGTAGATACCTCATCAGAATTGGTTGATGCTACCCTGAACAGATAGATTATTGGTTCAGTGATGTATTTGACAAATACCAGGCTAGATATATGTTTTTCCTTGAGTCAGTATCTGGTAGAACCCAAACGTGTTCACATTGTTGCTGCAAAACATATGATGAGATACCTTAAGGGTATGTTGGAGTTTGGTCTCTATTATACTAGAGATCATGAATTTAGACTGATTGGTTACACCGATTCATATTGATCTGGAAGTGCTTCTAATAAAAATATCACTTCAGGATGTTGTTTCAGTCTAGGGTCAGCCATGACTTCATCGCAGAGTAGGGAGAAATTCAAGATTGCTCCAAGCACGAAAGAAGCAAGTTACATTGTTTCATGTTCCGCTAGTTGTGAAGCTGTATGGCTTCAGATGTTGTTGATAGATCTATTTGATCTGGAGATGGAAGCCACCGTGAGTCTATGTGATAAACAAGTTGTATAAAGATGATGGAGAACCCTGCGTTCCATGATGAGTCGAAACACATAGAGATCCGATATCACTACATCCATGACATGGTGCAGAGAGGAGACATAAATCTCCAATATGTTAGCATGGATGAACAGGTTGCTGATGTGTTGACCAAGCCTCTATCTCGTGTAAAGTTTGAGCACTTTCGAGATAAGCTTGGTATAGTCCGAAAGGACCTCCCTCGAAATGGGGAGTAGTGATGATGATACGATGGTATCCTGATCAATAGTGGTAGCTTCGTTAGGATTCTTATGATTTAAGGAAAATCATAAGGGAATCCTAGGGAATCTTATTTAAGGAAAAGGTGGTTTATTGGGCAGGAAAAAGATACAGAGAAAGGGATGGTGACCTAAAAGAAGTGGAGAAGAATCTGGAGTCACTTTTTATGCTAATCTGGGATGTTAGCTAAGTGAAGAGGATAAGGTCTCTCTAAAGGGCCTAGAGTAAAAAAAGGAAAATCTAATTTTGGATAGGGAAAGGGAATGGAGGCTCAAGAGTACGTCCAACTGGATTGAATTGGGTGATCAAAATACCAATTTGTTTTTCAAAACTTTTCCAATCACATAAAGAGTGTTAATAAAATATGGGAACTAACCAATATGAAAGGGAGGAAGGTTATAAACTTTCAGGATTTAGATGAATTATGAGCCAAATTTTTTTAGGTGTTTAAAGAACTATAAAAAGCAAACATAGAAGGAATTCTCAAGGTGACATCTTTTTTCACTAGATTGGTTGGAGAAGAGGAGAACACGAGGGTGTATAGGGAAATCTCAAGGGAGGAAATTGTTTCCATTCTTAACTCTTTTAAGAAAGATATAATTCTAGGCCCAGATGGTTGGAATGTGGAGTTCTATATTTAATTTTTTGATCTATTGGGTGAGGACCTACCCAGAGTTGTTGAATAAGTGAGAACATTTGGAAAAGCACCTGTATCCTTTAATTCCACTTTTAATTATCTTATCCATAATTGGATGGTCCTGATACTTCTAAGGGATTTCAACCTATCTCCATATGAAACTACACTTACAAAATTATTTCCAAGGTCATTGCAGTTAGATTGAAGATTGTCCTCTTAGAAGTAATCTCACTTGAGTAGTTTGGGTTCTTGAAAGGACATTATATACATGAGGTTATGGGATAAACACAAGAGGGACTACACACCATCAAAACATCACATATGATAGAAAAAAGGATCAATTTATACCTCCCAAACCATATGATAGAGTCTCATGGTTGTACTTTCGCCTACTCTGAATCTGGTGGCTTTGTCGGCCTTAGAATGTACATGGGAAGAATATGTCTGTGTTGTTGCAAGAGGTAGTGCAACATCAATGGGACCCAAGGTTTGTAATCCCAACCCCACCTGAAAGGGGCTATGACTGGTGGAGCTATGGAGAGCCCTGTTGTATCTATGTTGAACATAGGGAAGACTCTCATCCCATGTACGTGGATGCTTAGAGTTATACATGCGCAAGATGTGCACAATCATTTGATTGAAGACCTCTGTTTGGCCATCGGTTTGAGGGTGGAAGATAGTGGATTTAGTGGGCTTGATGTCCAACAGTGACCAGAGACTCGACCAAAATGTGCTAAGGAACCTATTTTCTCGATCGAAGATGATGGTCTGTGGTATCCCATAATGGACCCACACTTGTTCGAAGAAGAGCTTGGAAATATCTTCCATTGTGATGCTCTTCTTGCAGGTTGTGAGAATGGCCATCTTTGAAAACCGATCAACTACCACAAATACACAACTATTGCCTTGCTTGGTGGAGGGAAGGCCAGATATGTAATCCATCAAGATGGATTCCTAAGGCCTCTCGGGAGTAGGTAGAGGGCTGTATAAGCCTTGATTCTTGATGGCTGGCTTGGAAATGGCACAGACAATACAAGATCTGATATACTTGCTAACGTCATGTCAAATTTTTGTCCAATAAAAATGTTTTTGTAGAACGACCACAATTTTCTCCATGCCAAAATGTCCCGCCATCTGACTGTAGTGAGCCTCCCAAATAATCTTTGCACGCTCACTTGCAGGAACATAGAGATGACCCAGATGGCATAATGGTCCGTCCTGAATGTGAAAATTGATGAAATTCACGCTTGTACACAAGAGATGATAGGTGGTGGCGAAGCTTGGATCTTTCTGATAAAGGTCGGGCCACTCAAATGCCTCATGCCCACAGGAATGGAGCACAGTGGTGAGTGCAACCACGGGATGTCGAATAAGGTAGTCAACGACATGATTTGTGCTCCCTATCTTATACTTGATGTTGAGATGGAATTGTTGCAGGTAGGTGGACCACTTATGATGGCAGGCGTTCTGCAACTTGACCTATGTATGTATGAACTGCAAAGGCTTGTGATCAGTGTGGATGATTGTCTCCTTTCCAAAAATTTAATGTTTCCATTGACGACATGATTGCACAATGGAATACATTTCCTTATCATAGGTGGGGTATTTATGGAAAATATTTGAGAGTGTCTCACTATGGCATGCTAATGAATGATCGTGTTGAGTGAGAATTACACGTACAACATAGTCAGATGCATCAGTCTCAATCTCGAACGGTTGTTGCATATCGGGTAAGGAGAGTATTGGAGCTGAGCACAAGCGATGATTCAGATCATCAAATGCTCATTGGTGTTCCTTCCCCCATGTGAAACTTTCCCTGCCACTACCCTCGGTCACTTGGCTGAGGTCCCATGCAATATGGGAGAATCCCAACATGAACCGTCAGTAGAATTTGGCAAGTCCCAAGAAGCTCTGAAGCTCAGTTAGTGTGGTCGGGGCTGGCCAGTCACGAATGACTTGGATCTTAGATGGATCAACATGTACCCCATGCTCATCAACAATGTAGCCCAAGTATTGGACCTTGTTCATGCTAAAGGAGTTGGTGAAGGGTCTCAATACATCATCCATCAACCTCATGAAAGTGGCTGGTGCCTTTTTTAAGCCAAAGGTCATGACCAACCATTCAAAGAGACCTTATTTAGATTTGAAATTTGTCTTCCATACATTAGTTGGTTCGATGGGAACCTAGTGGTAGCTAAAATTTAGGTCAATCTTGCTAAAGAACTTTTCCCCCTTGAGTTGGTCAAGAAGGTCATAAATTCTGGGAATTGGGTACGTGTTCATGAATGTGATTTTGTTTAATGCTCTGTAATTAATGCAAAGCCTCCAGGTCACATATTTCTTCTGCACCAGTACAATCGAGCTTCCGTAAGGGGAGGAGTTGGGTCTGGTGTGCCACTTTTGAAGCATCTCTTGGATCCGATGCTTGATTTCATCATTTTCCATCAACAAGCGATGATAAACTAGTCCATTAGGCAGAGGTTCACCGAGGGTTAGATCAATTGGATTCTTGACTTGGCAGTGCGTCGGTACCCTGGTGGGTGAGGAGAAGATGTCTCTGTACTCTTCCACGATCTCGTCCACTTGATTCTACTTCAAAGAGAGGCTCTGTGTAGAGGCCATGGATGTGGCGATGACCTTTTGCTTACTGTGAGAAAATATCACAAAGAATATGAACTTTCTGGTCTGTGAAATGACCTTGCTGCATTGCTTAGCATAGATTAAAGAAATAGCGGTAGGTGATGCTACCTCTGGTATCTTGTACAATTGTCTCCCCAAACTAATAATAACACTACAAGGTATAGACTCATACACAACATGTTGCTTCCAAAAATAACATCACAAACTTCAAGGGGAGAAATATCACACAATACCTCGCCTTTGAAAGGATTGATGTCGTAGGGCAGACGACACTATTAGCTGATGCAAAGATCTCTTCCTTGGAGAAGCCAGTCGATGGTGTAGGGATGCAAGTGTGGTATCTTCGGTAGGTCCAGCTGCTTGATGATCTCTGCTGAGATCAGGTTCTTTTGACTGCCGCTATCGACAATGAAATGAAGCGGAGCCCCCTTTACCCACATATGTGAGTGAAAGAGGTGTTTCCCTTCCTCTAGTTCTTCTGGTTCACTTGGATGGACTTTGGTGGTAGCGACAGTGGCACTGGGTTAAGCATTGATAATTCGCTTCCCTCCTTATGGATTTGATTCAGAGTCAAAATATGCCTCTGACTTGGAAGCTTTCATCTTGACCACTAGTGATTGCTTGGAGAAACATTCTTCAGTGTTGTGCCAAGGGAGTTTTTGGTATTCACACCATTTTCCCATGTCCTTCTTCTAATTCTCATTACCCTTCTTATGTTGCAGCTTGGACTCATTGTCCTAAGAGTGGCCATCTTTGATTTTTCCCTTGTTTTTTGGGTTGGGGACGCCTTTTCCTTGCTTCGACTGTGAGGATTTTGCAAATCCAAACTCTCGCCTCTTTTGCTTAAATTTATGCTTGATCTTGACAACATATCTATAAGACGTAACCAATGATGTGATGTCCAAAAAATACATTTCTATTTGAATGTATATATGCAGACATCCATGGTATTTGAGAACCAAATGTCGCTTAGAGTCTTTGATACCCAATTTGGTGCTCAGGGTATGGAAAATATTGGTGAAATCTGGTACTGTCTGGTCCCTTTGCTGATGTAGGGTGGTCCATCTTGTGTACTGATCCTCATAACTTCCAACAGAGTAGTATTGTTCTTTAATGGAATCTCTGAAGGAATCCCATGTGGGGATAACCACAAATTTTGTAGATTCATCTATGGCCCTTTTCTCAGAGAAAGTATCCCACTAGTCCTTAACACAGGGGACGACCTTGAGGAGTGCAAAAGTAATCTTTTCCCTATCAGAAAAATTGTGGACTAAAAAATACCCTTCAATCAGATTCATCCATTTATCTCCAACATCCGCATCTATCAGTCCTTCAAATAATTGAATATCAAAATTTACATGTACCTTGAAGGGGGTTGCATGGCCTCTTGATAAAGATGTGTCTCCTGTGGGAAATTGCCGAAGGATCTGTGCAAAGTTGTCCATAATTTTGTTCCTTTTTCGCACAAGGGTTGCCTTGAGCAACATTTTAAAAGGATCTTCTACTCCATCATTTTTCTTTTCATCCCCCATGGGTTGTTGTCAGGCTCGATGCGATCTATATTGTAAAGGCTCTATTGGTTCGAGTCCCAACTTCTTGCACCCAGATCTTATCGGGGACATGCATGAAGAAAAATAAATGAAGAGTAGACCGCTCTGATACCACTGATATGGATTTATGAGAAGAATGAAATAAATAACAGACTGAATACAATAACACAGAGACACAGATAACAACAATAGATATCCAGTGAACAATAACTTCTATTGAATAAATAAAATAGGTTGAAACTATAAAATTGCAAAACTGAAAACAACTTGCTCGAATGGTGGTAGCTATCTCTCAGAAGAGATGTGGCTACTACGCACATCTTTCTCAACAAAATGATTACAATGAGGTTTCAGATGGATTTTTAACATTACTCATGAATGGAAAAACCCTAGACATCCAAAAACCTAACCCTAGGAGATGAAACACCAAAAGTTATGTGGGCCTCGATGAGTAAGTTGGTACCTCAACTTCCCGGGGTTGTAACGTTTGCATACGACCTCCGTTTTTGGCACGTGATAGCCTGTTGGAAAGGTCTTTTCGAGAACTACACATTATGCTGTCAAACTCTAAATATGTCTACAGTTTGACTGTGACAAGCCAAAAAAACATTGTTTAGGGCCCCAAAACGGCCCTGGAAGTACATAAAGATATACTGACATGAAAACTTCCAAACTAAGCCAGTTGGATTAGGTGGGAAACCACCAACCTCCACCTAGAAGATGTGTATGGATTCAGACAGTGCCGAAATTATATAACCCACAATTACAAAGAATTATAGAAGAACATGTTGAACTAAAACTGTCAAAAGGAGCCAGTTGGAATAGGTGGGTGGCCACCAATATCCACCTGGATCATTCTTATAATAAATAAATTTCTTTAGGAACTCTCTTGGACTAGATTAAGAAGGAAAGAAAGAGTATAGAAAATGTATCCAACTAGTGGAAGGTAATGACACTAGCATTATTAGCGATAGGTTCCTATCTAGCATGGAGAGTGGGAAATTGATCACAAGTAAGAGTGGGGGTAGATGCAATAATGGGGTGTGGTAGAGACATGTTCCTCCTTGATGAAATAATACTACAATTATGGGTAATTGATATATGTATTCTTAAGTTGATTGACAATTCAGATGACACATCCCTATGGTCTCAAGGCTAGAGAAAGGAAGTCGACCTTGGTCTAGAAGAAAATTCGGCCCAAAGGTGGGATAAATTTTTAGAAGAACTCAAGAAGGCACATGCAAGATTGAAAAATTCACTAGATGAACTAATCTGGTTTCTAAATGGGGCAGGGGGGAATTATACTCGTAGTCTTGGATACTCATCTCTTTTTGGACTAGGACTAGAAGATGACAAATGGTGGTGGTAGAAGCTATGAAAATTTAAGGCCCCTCCCAAAAGTAATTTGTTTATGTGGCTCATATTGAACAATAAAGTTTTAACATGGGAATCCCTCCAAAAAATAAATAGATCAGGTCCAAGTATTTGTTTAGTTTGTATTCTTGCATTGTAGTTTATCTTATAAAGTTTGGGTTGTGGTTGGGGAGTTTTTGGGTATCTAGAAACTTTAGAAATGTGAATTACATGTCTTAATGTATGTTTAACTCAACAAGAACTAAAGTGCTTCAGGGAAATCCCATTTCTAGTTCTATGGGGAATATGGATATCTGGAAATGATATTTTGTTTGAAGAGAATATGATGCTCACTTTTTAGGTAGATGTCAAGGTTAATGCTTTATTTTCATATTACGAGGTTAATCCCAAGGTTAAACCACAAATAATTCTTTCATGGTACACGTGGATAAGTCATTATCTTGGGGTTTTTATGATGGTTCTTTTTAAGGCCTAGATTCTATCAGTGGGATTGGTTCATTATATATTTTACAAAGACACACAGAGTTAAGCTCAAAGTTAATATAGGAATATGAACAAACAACCAAGGGGAATTCAAGGCCTTATGTTATTTACTAAAATTTTCTTTAGACACAAGGATTGATAAGGTTTAGGTAATGGGTGACTCTTCTATGGTCATTAACTATACGAAACGAAGCCTTCAAGTACAAATAATTATCTCCTTCCTCTAACATTGCGATACACTGAAATATCTAATCAGTTTATTTGGATAATCTATACTCATGTTTATAAGGAGCACAACAAGAATGCATATCAACTCTCAAATGAAGGATGTCAACTACTTGATGTTTATAGTTCTTTGGAAGAAGTACAAGATGGCCATATAGAGGTCACCCATCAGTTTGCATTAAAGGATTTATAAACTTCTTTTGAACTTGTAATATGATAGTATAGTATTGGGGACTATTAAGTCTATGTTTTGTTTACTTGATAGATCATATACTTGATATTATGAAGGCTATAGATTTTTCTGGATGTAGTACTATAGGAAAAGATTCTAAAGAGATCTATATTTGGATTATCTATTCTAGATAGTGCCTAGAAAACCTAAGTATTGTATTTTTGTTTATCTCAAATCAAAATAAGTTTTTTTTGGAAAAAAAATCATAAGCCTTCATATTGGTTAAGTGGACATACCATTGATGTTACAAAAGAAAAACAACCTAGCAGACACTTATAAACTTTTAATTTTCAATTTTTGAAAGTTTTTCCAAACAAAATTGCTCATAGAAAATATGTATTCTTGTTATTTCTCCAAAGTTCATTGGGAAATAAATTGGCATATATAATTTTTCTAATTCTATTGGAAAACAATTGGGTTGTTTTCTAAAGCTCTAATCAACATATGTAAAAATATTTTCTTCAAGGATTGATTAGAACCAAGTGCAAAGCTCTATCAACATATACATATTGTTTGATGCAACTATATGTGGGTCAAGGTCAAACCCCTATTATTTGATTTTTGTGTGGAGTTGGAAGTGTGTCCAAAAGTGTTTGGTGTCTCTCCTTTTAGTGTTGATTTCATGTGCTTAAAATTATTGCATTGGTGCAACAATCACATCTACATTCTTTGGTATCACAAGGAGAAATACTTAATCATCTACACTGAGACAACTTAGAAGGAACTCAATTAAGCATCATCAATCATTGAAAGCAATGTGAAAATCAAGCTAATAATCAAAGGAGAACTTTATGGACTCAACTCATCATGAAGCATTCAAATTGGAATATCATTTGTAACTTGAAAATAGTATTTTTTTGTAAGTTTACTCATATTTTTGAAATCAAGTTGAATTGTACCTGTTGGATGCATTATTGGTTGAACCCAACACCCATTTTCAAGTCTACATTGAATTGGTTGAGTGATTAAATTACATGCATGAAGTTACAAGAATCCCTTTTTATTGTTGAGTTAATTGTAATTTGGATCTACCTTCACAAAGAAGCCTCATTCAATATTTAAAAACGACTCCAGAATTATTAGAATTACTGAATACTCTAATAATCATTACTAAACTCTCCTAAAAAATTATGCTACGCAAGGAGAGATCGCCCTTGAAAATGCATACATGTAGAGGTGAAATTCACACTATATTCAATACTGTGTGTTAGTCACTCAAACTTCCAACCACGACTATTGTCTATTCATCATTGGTGGGATTTTCGGAGGGAAGATTTCCCACCACGCGATCACACTTGTACTTCCAACGCCCACGACAGTTCCTATAATCACAAACGTTAAAATTGAAATCCTGCCGTCGCCAGATCATGACATGGCCAAGAAGAGGAAATTAAGGTTCGTCCCACTGGAGGTCGGCACCCAGGTGTTCAAATTGCTATGCTTCTCATATTGGGCACTCAACAATATCAACATGAACATCCAAACATAAATGAAACCGATAGCAATAGACTGTGCACACTAATGGACTGCCAGAATCTCTCCCACGAAGCATATTCTCATCCAAAGTTATCCATTGGATAAAGAGGTTGAATGTGGATCAAAGCCATTAGTAGGTCTGGAATGATAACCAAACCCTCATGGTCCCTAATTTCTAAGGTAAGGTCATTAGTCTTCTTCTGCGTTTGAATACATACGTGACAATATCCCCTGCAAATCCGACAAGTGTGAGGTGTTGATCTGTATAATGAGCAGTCGACGTGGAAGAAATCGCCCAAGAAATAAGCAGACTATGCTACTTGGTCACAATCCAAGAACCCATCCGGACACGACAGGCGATGGAAGCAATGGAACAATCGACGGAGGAGTGATAAAGTAGTAGTATGAATACTTTCAAGTCGCGCGAAGGAGTGAGAAATTAGTAGTATGAACACTTTCAAGTCGCGTGAAGGAGTGATAATATGAATAGTCATGTGAAGACATGTTTCATGTCAAACGAGAGAGGCATGTTTAGTTGAGGATGATTTTCACAGAATTGGACATGGCTCTCGATAGATGCACTAGATATTAGGGTTTTACGAGAGAGTTGGGTGATGAGTTTAGGGTTTTACTCACAGAGAGTTGGGCGAAGAGGGCCGCAATGCAACTAAATTATTAGGAGAACAGCCAAAGAAGTGTTATAAAAGACAATACACAAAATAAAATTTCTGTTGGATGGACCAGTAACGATGGCAATGATTTTCGATAGCTGGTGAAGCCCTAACACTTGGGAACGTCCATGCATGCAGAGAATGGTAGAGTTACAGACAGAAGGGTGCAGTATGATATACTATATATGTGAGACTGGAAGAAAAATGTATAGAGGAACGTTTTTGCAGGCATTAATGAAATGCTTCTAGACGACTCGGCTATGGATAACCACCATAACTCAAATGAGGCCTAAGAATCAAGGTCGCTCTGATATCATTGTTGGAACGCACAAATATAATAAGCTTGAGTTGCATTTTATTAATGATATTACACACATGCGCGCGCACACACACACACATATATATATATATATATATATATATATATATATATATGATGTGACCTTTGGATTCATTGTCCAAGGTTTCTTGGAATTTTGATGACGTTTCAAGTCATGTGACATTTCATATTCCTTGATGGTGTAGGACAATGACAAAGTGTGTTGTTAAGGCACTCCGTGATGTTAAAGTCACCGATTCAAAACCTGCAGGGACAAAAAATACAACCATGTTAAGGGTTGGTGTGGCTTAGGACGGCTGCGATTCCTAGGTGATTTTGACGGCTTAGATGCCCCTGTCGCGGTTTCCACAGGCTAGTCCCACTAGAAAACAAAAACAAAATATTGAAACACCAATAAAACATAAATACGAACTACCTCTTGGCTTTCCATGGTTCATTTTAATTGTTTTTTCAAGGTCATAATGAATTTTAAGTAAAACTCCTTCTAAGAAGATGGAAGTTACATTTTGTTGATCTAAATGATTGTTTTACGGTTTTAAGGTCAACCTCGTGAGGATATGAATCCCCCTTCATTTTTAGAGAGGTGGTACTCCTCTTGTTCTTATGATTCCAAGAAAATAAAATGAAACAAAACAAAAGTATGAGAAGGACTAAACTTAATATTCACATTCAAGGAAAACAACACCTAATATCTTGGGACCAGGTTTATTTTAAAAGAAACTCATATGTACAATATTTATAATGTGAATAGATAAGATGCATATAGAATATAAATCAATCACTGATATATCCATCACAACATTCATCAAAAAATTTAACAATACCACAAATAGAGAGAACAAAGAATGGACCGCAAATAAGAGAGAGCTTTAAATTATCATTCCATAAAGTGCCAAAAAGATTGTGATAGATAAAACATTTGGTAACTCAAACATTTGATCAAAGTATTCAAGAATACAATAATGTAATATCCTGAGTAGCTTTATTGGATTCTAAAAAATAATAATGAGTCTTTAAATACAAAAGTAAATGCCTTTAAAGAAAATAAAAAAACATTCGTCCTTCAAAGAGGACTGGGATTAGCTCCTATGGAGCATAAAATGAAAAGAATCGGAAGATGAAAGAAGGACAACCAAGAAACAACCTAAATCCCACAGAATACCGAGAAGATAAAGGCAAGCTAACAAATGATTGTAGTAGAAAATGGACCGAGGAAAAACTAAAAGGATAGAGTTTATGTTCGACTCACTGTAATGGAAAAAATATCATCATTCACTTGCTTGCAACTGGCTCCTTTATAGGTACATGTTGTGGTTGAGGTGGCATAATTTCTCTAACTGTTTCTTGATCTTCTAGTTTTTAATTTCGATTAATGTCTTGTTCAACCATTCCTCAATGTATTCTCTTAAAGGTGCCACAAAAATTTCATGTTTAGTTTTAATCTCAAATAAATGGCTTTCGAATTCCCTTAGATCTAGCTCTAATTGATACAATGTGTAGTCCACCTCATAATTTCTGTTGATATACCGAACTAACCATATTTCAACTTCATCCTCAGACAATTATATGGTTTCGGTAAATTTGTTAGCCCAAGCAACTTTTAGTGCTTTAAGTTGTCCCATTAAAGATTATTTGGTTAAGATCATGGTATCCATCAATAAATTAGGACCATTTAATTCCTTCGTAAGACTAACGAGTTTAAGAAATAGATCACTCTTTCTATTCCTTAGGGCCTTGATTTCATTTATCATTTCTCTTAACTCTTTAATTATCCTTAACCAACATGCATTAATTTCATTCATGCGGTAAGGTGAAGGAAGTTTTTGTTCATTTCTTTGGGCTTCATTTAAACTTGAGACTTTGGCTGAAAATGTGTTTACAGCTTCCTTGAAAAATCCTCCATCATTTTCCAAATCTTTCTGTAGATATTCTTTGAAATTATTTGTAATGTCCCTTTCCAAATAGGAGCTCCAGAGAGGAGGATTAATGGTCTAAACCGCCCCGTTAGACTATAGTAAGGGCCAAAGAGGGGTAAACAGGGTTACTAGAGGTCACTCCAGTCACAGGTGTTATATTCAGAAAGTGACATTGAGCTAAAAAGGGTTAAAAACATTTTTAAGTCATTATGAGCTAAAAATAGAAGTCAACAGTGAATTAGGGTTTCAACAATGATTTAGGGTTTTGGAAGTCAACAGTTAATTAGGGTTTCAGCGTGATTTAGGGTTTTGAAAATCTGTAAAGGAAGGGTCAACGACCTAATTCATATTATGCAGATTATGACTTGTCATTGAGGAGAAGAGGCGCATCTCAGGAGAGATATTTCAGTGTATTCTAGGAGGAAGACACCAATTGGTTGATTTCGGTGTTGAAAGATACACCCTAGTCACCGGGAAGATCATCCAGGTCTTCCATCATTCTTCATTGATTCCACAGTGCTCCAATATTCCGGGTATTATCTTTTAGTTGCTTATTTGTATTCCGACTAAGATCCTTTTGTCTTTTGATCTAGTGAGTGTTGTTATTTTATTCAGCCGCAGTTTCTTATTTGTATTCCGGCTAAGATCCTTTGTCTGTTGATCTAGTCAATATTGTCAGTTTATTCAGCCACATTCGACCATTTTGTAAACCACATAGATATCATAATACAAACTTTGCAGTCCTTTGTCGCGTTTATTATTTGTATGATCATTTATATGCTGTAAACCTTTGATCCTACACACACATTAACAACGTTTCCTAGACTAGCCAAGTCAGGAACATTACATTATTTATTCTGGAGGAAAATCTAGCAAAACTTTGGGAAAGCTCCCAAATTTCTTGAATTATATCAACTCTTTTTTGTATGGCATCACCTATTAAGGTTTAAGCAATTATTGAGTTTGTTTTATTTTATTAGATAACCATAACATAAATAGGATCACTGAGAAATACACAATCACAAGAGACACATCATTTATCCTGGGAAACCCTCATGGGGGGAGAAAACCCAGCAAAAACTTCCTTAATATAGATAGCCAATAAAATGCCAAGAGATAACTCAAACAAATATAGAAAGTACTCTCCCAAGAATGCGCCTCTCTCTCTCTCTTCTTCTCCAACTGCAGCTCCAAACTTGCGCTTTGATCATCAAGTGCGTGAGTGAACAAATGAGGCACTAGCCTCTCTTATTTATACAATCTGGCATGTGTGAACTAGGGTGTATTTTCACTGGCTGGGCCAACTTCTCATTTTGGGTGGTTATAACCACTTTAATATATTCTGGGTGGTTATAACCACTTTAATATATTATGGGGCCAAATTTTCATTTATCCCATTACAATTAGGGTTTGACCAATTCGTAAAAGGGGATTTGGTCATTTACAATACCCAACATGATAAATCCACAAAAGGGGATTGATCTAATGAATAAATAATAATTAGAATACTCTTTGCAGTTACAATATTTCAACACTCCCCCTTAACAAGAAGGGTATTCTACAACAACATCGGACGAGAGAGAGGGAAGCATCATCAACAACATCTTGGAACACAGACTGACATATCTATAAATCATCGGAAGTTTTTTCTCATCATCAATATCATCATTCATAGTAGAGAGATGGAATGACATCATCATCCTCATTAGCATGAGACTAAGGTAATATCATCATCATCTTCAGCGCGGGGCTAAAGTAGCATCATCATATTCAACATGAAACATGAAATGACATCATCATCATCATCATAATCATCTTCAACAAGGAGCTGAAGTGGCATCATCATCATCATCTTCAGCAAGAAGCTGAAGTGGCATCATCATCATCAACTTCAGCAAGAAGTTGAAGTGGTATCATCATCATCAACTTCAGCAAGAAGCTGAAGTGGCATCATCATCATCATCTTCAACAAGAAGCTAAAGTGGCATCATCATCATCATCTTCAGAAAGAATTTGAAGTGGCATCATCATCATCAACTTCAACAAGAAGCTGAAGTGGCATCATCATCATCATCAACTTCAACAAGAAGCTGAGGTGGCATCATCATCATAAATTGCATCAACATGGATTAGTATAACACTAATACATCATCATCATCAATAACAACACAAGGTTGATACAACATCAAAAGAAGCAATATCACAACACAAAGGCTGGAGCATCATCAATAAAAACAACATCATAGCACGAATGTTGGAGCATCATCAACATCAGTACTAGGTCGAGAGCCTTTAGCACGAGGCTTCCATCACAACATGAGGTTGGCAACACATCATCACAGCACGAGGCTGACACATCATCACAACACGAGGTTGGCATGCCATCAACATGAGGCTGGCATCACAACACTTAAGCTGGCATATAATCACAACACGAGGCTGGCACATCATCACAACATGAGGCTGGCATGTCATCATCATGAGGCTGGCATCACAACACTTAAGATGAAATCTCAACACAACAATTAGGCTGGAATCACAACACAACAATTAAGCTGGAATCTCAACACAACAAGTAAGCTGGAATCTCAACACAACAAGTAAGCTGGAATCACAACACAACAAGTAAGCTGGAATCTCAACACAACAATTAAGCTGGAATCACAACATGACAATTAAGCTGGAATCTCAACACAAAAATTAAGCTGGAATCACAATGCAACAATTAAGATGGAATCTCAACACAACAATTAAGCTGGAATCTCAACACAACAATTAAGCTGGAAGCACAACACTAGGCTAGCATCTCAACACAACAATTAAGTTGGAAGCACATCACTAGGCTGGCATCTCAACACAACAATTAAGCTGGAAGCACAACACTAGGCTGACATCTCAACACAACAATACTCCCCCTATCGAGGGAGGTCCTTTCGAACTATACCGAGCTTATCTCGAAAGTGCTCAAACTTTACACGAGATAGAGGCTTGGTCAACACATCGACAACCTCTTCATCCGTGCTAACATATTGGAGTTTTATGGCTCCTCTTTGCACCATGTCACGGATGTAATGGTATCTGATCTCTATGTGTTTTGACTTGTCATGAAATACAATATTCTCTGTCATCTTTATGCATCTCTGGTTATCACATAGGATTGTGGTTTCTTCCATCTCTAGTTCAAATAGACCAGTCAACAACTTATGAAGCCATATGGATTTACAACTGACAGAACACGCAACAATGTATTCTACTTCTGCTATACTGAGAGCAATGCTTGATTGCTTCTTACTCTGCCATGAGATCATGGCTGATCCCAAACTGAATCAACATCCTGAAGTGCTCTTCCTGTCATAGACACTTCCAACCCAATCTGAATCATTGTACCCACTCAGTGTGAAATTATGATCTCCATCATAACTAAGACCATAATCTAATCACATGCTTTACAACAAATAGGCGAACATGTCTGGGTTCTACCAGAAATTGACTCAAAGTGTTATGGAAAAATAAATATCTGGTTTGGTGCTCGTCTGATACTTCAACGATCCAATGATCTGTCTATACATCGTGGCATCAATTAATTCTGACGAAGTGTCAACCATAAGCTTCAGCTTCATTTCCATGGGTGTATTCATGGACTTACACTCCAACATATCAAATCTCTTTAGGATTTCAACTACATACTTCCCTTGGTTAAAGAAGATTCTCTCTAGGCTCTACCATACCTCAAGACCTAAGAAATAATGCATTAGGCCAAGGTATTTCATCTCAAATTCTGAAGCGAGCTTCTTCTTACATTCGGCGATGAGTTTTTCTTCTCCAGTTAAGAATAAGTCATCCACATACAATAGAAACATTACCGCCTCATCATTCATAACCTTGAAGTAGAGGTTAGAATCATCTTTACTCTTGGTAAATCACAAGCTTGTCAGAAAACTGTCTATCCTCTGCAATATCAAGCTCTAGGAGCTTGCTTCAATAGGTACAGATCCTTCCTCAACTTACATACATGAGTCTTTCTATATTCAATATTCAAATCAATTTTTCTCATTACATTGTACCAATCTGGTACACTTTCTCAGCTGCAACTCAATCTGCACAATCATGTGCTCGCTCTATGTGCGTTCTGAAAGAACTTATCTGTCTCACTATCTGGGAGTATGTCCTCTAATCTCTCTGCAACTGTTCCTTTTGGAACTGGGACTCTACACCTGAACCTGCTCTACGACTGAGAATGATTGCTTCATCCTCACTATGGCTGCTAAAATCTGAGAGTAAATCCTCTTCTTCTATAACGAAAACAACTTCATTTGAAACTGAGGGTGGCTCAATAACTGATACTGAAGATACCTCTTCTTATTTCATGGAGGTAACTCTATCTTTCATTGTAGTCATGTCTCCATGACCCAACTAATGTAATGCACCAACTGCCACTCAATTTTAAATATGGGGATTTCTCCCCCTACATATCATACTATATATGAATCATGGTTGTTTTGGTTGTCTTCATAAATACTGTAACTATTTCTTCAATAAGTGTCTCTTCATAGTGTTCTCCCTTTTGCTGGGAGAATCCTCTGGACATACATCAAGCTTTGTATATCTGCAACATATTTGATCTGTATAGATCAATATTGACTTCTCTTCTCACAGAAGAATCCATATCCTAGTCTTTCTGACTGACTTCCTTATTTGTCACTGAAACAAGGGAATCTTCCTAGGAGATTTCATATCTCTTAGAAGTTTCTAAAGCTACGATCTAGTCTTCTCACGACATCTGTCTCCCAGTCATGGAAGTTGACTCTTCATCTGATACTTTCTGAGATCAGGCTTACTCTCGATTTCTTCCGAGTCTATAAGGACTTACAGGGTATACTTGGTGTTGAATACCAAGTCTATATGTGAAAGACAAAGTCGGGCTTCAAACAAGTTCTGCTTCTCGTTCTAATAGATGGTCATCTTTGGAGCCTTCTGCTCCTTTCAATCAATCTTCATATGGAATACTCTGAATCTCAAGAGATAGCTTCTTCTTCATATTCTTTGGTACATGAGTGTATATGGTCATGTACATAGTCTGCTTCATGTCTCATATAATATGTTTCCTTCAACAACCTTCACAATAGCTTCCTCAGAGTTATCACCTGTGACCTGAAACAAGGTCAACAAGCAAGAATAATACTCTTTTGATAGTAGTAGATAAAACAATAGCACGAATAATCATCACAATAGCTCCTTTAAAGATATCACTTGTGACCTTTCTGAAGTAAGGATCAAAATTAAGAAATACAATATGGAATGAGGTCAACACTCTTATAGTGTTGTGATCAAACATTCCTCCATGGAAACCTGGAACTAATACAAGAGGTTTATCCTAGAGGAGATGTTAGTTGTATCATGCAAATAAATACATTAAGCATTTATCTCAATATTCTCACATGCTACCAAGCACTATAGTGTTTTCTTGACACTTGCACGTTTTGAATCTTAGCAACTTAATTATTCAAACTTGGAACTTGGAGTTTTGTTCTCAAGAATGAGTGTGTTTCTTTTCTTCCAAGTCTCCTTCACTCAAGATGACAAGTGCTTTATTCAACCTGTTATCTATACTAGGACAATATTCTATCTTGACATAAGCTTAGGTTAGAGAATAAGCTCTATGATATCTACTTTAATCCATCTAATATTTTGACTAAAGGTTAGTATGATGGTCATAGCTTCAATATGCAACACTGTCATAACAACTAGATGTATATCAGAATAATCAAACCTGAGTTGCATTATTCTTCTAAATGTGTTGGATCTTGAGATCCTTCTAGATCTATGGCAAGAGATCCATTCTCTTGCAAATACCCTTTAACGCTTAACAATTTAAACATATGTGAGTACATACCTCTGATAGCATTTGCAGGTAGTGGCACCATCTGGTAGTAGCGACAATGATCACCAACTCTTAAAAAATTCAAGGGTGACTGCAACTGGAACTACGACTGTGTTGATGGGAGAAAATGACTATCTGTCAATTGGAAGAATGAGTCCGGTCCGGGGTTGTCTAAGTAACCCAAGCCATTTGGTATAACTCGTTCTGACGGGTTTAATGGCTCCGTTGGCCAATCTAAGAATCCTAAAAGAAACAAAATAAAATAAAATAAATAAATAACTAATTACTAAATACTATATATACATGTACATATGCTCTAATGTGACTGTAATAGGCGTATTTAAGCAAAAGATAGATAACTCTTATTTATATACATTATCTACAAGCTGCAAGTTTTAATCTTAACTTACTAAAATCAATGTGAAAATGACTGCTTTGAAGAAGCAGATAAAGAAAGCACATAAAAATATTTTTGATTTTTCTTTTATAAGTCTTAAACTAATGGAAGAAAATGTTATGAAATGGAAACGTATGGATAGTCAAAAACCAAACTTTACGTTCGAATTTCAGTGATAAACAAATAGCAGAAAAATGAAATTGAGCTAACATGTTAGCGAGCTAATGATATGCATCCAAACATCTGTGCGATCAGACAACATTTAACCACCTTGTCTAGGAGAGAAACCTGCAATGAACCTTAAGTCTGTTTTGAATAAATGCAGAACAATTATGTTGGCAGTTAAATTTTAATAACAGAAAGAATGATACCAATAATTACTGTGTTCTCATGATTGCAAGTAATTGCATTAAGAAAAATTTGTTAGCAAACATCCTTTCATTTAATCTTTCAATGAAAATTAAAGGAGAAATCCTATAATTGAAGCTGAATAGATGATCACACGATTAATATATGAAGCATTATTTATGGACAACATTTATAAAGGAATTATCCCAATATCATAATAAATCACGAAGACAAAATATATCAGAACCTATTATCATATCAGGATAAACAAAACTTTAAATGAAGACACCATCCACAAGAAGCTAAAGCCGAAATGCGCATTGTTGTTCCATTAAAGTCTATAAATCAAACGTCCATCTTCTGCCCCAGGCGAGGATGCCTTCTTTACAAAAATCTCTAATATTTAAAGAGTTTAGTCAAGCTAAACATCTTATCTTGTGGGATAAGATTAAATCTCAAAATCATTTACTAATTACAAAGTAGAGGGTAATAGAAGCACTCCATATCCCACTGTATCTCTCAAAACTATAAAAAGTTTGTTTCTGTTTACAAAAGATGAGCCAAAGAAATGGCTAATAAGCTCAAAAATGGCCCATATAATCAGATCAACACCAGCTACACGATATCCTGAAAGAAAAAACGAAAATAAAGGAGTTTAGATATTATTCTAACCAATAATTTCCAAAATTCGAATGAGAATAGTCTGGCTACAGAATCAATTGATTCTGTAGTTAGTTTTATTTTAACAACAAAAATCTAATTAAATCTATATTAATAGAAAAACTAAAAATACAACTAAGATAAAAAAACAAATCTTTACCTCTTAACTGCATGCTAAATTTAACTCACAAGACCTCAGAGTTAACTATTGTTGTAACACACTCAACATTCTTTATTATTACGTTTCCATTCCTTTTCAAGCACTTCCCTTGCCTTTAAGCACTGAAATTTAGTCTATGATTTTCACTCATTAATGAGTCAATCTGAGTGGTGAGGGTTTTGATCTGCAATTGAAGGGAAGGTATATATGTGTAATATTTGTCAATCCAAAACAAACAAACCTCACACTGTGGATCTGGAATAGTTGTTTGAGGATATCCATGGTCGTGTGTCAGAATGATACCATTGTTGTCTGTGGGTTTTTTTATTGAGTTTGATCCCTAAAAAACCTTTCCTATGCTTCAAGCACGGTGGCAGATTGTCTACGAAATCATAGCCCTGGTTGAGATCTGGTTTGAGGTAACTTGGGTCTTCTTTTGCCAAGAATTTCTTGATCTTAGAATCAGATCTCTCATGGACCTCGATCGCTTTGATTGGGCTCATATGAGACTTTGATTTATTTCATAGGCTCCTAGAAATTAATCTCCCTGCCCTTTTGTTTTAAAACCCTACATCCGAGTCACTTTTAGACAGTTTGTGTGAGGGCCTGCTTGCGATTTTGCAAAGGTGTTAGGACAGGGGTACTGTTCGTGGTCATGAAATTCAAAGGCTCTTGGATCAACATCTTTTTGCTTGGACATAGGCTCATCGAGCGCGGCCTTATCACAGGGTTATTTTAATGAGTAGACTGTTCTGTGAATGGAAGGGATTGGGGTTTCTTCTAACATGGGATTATCAACCTCTATGGGGCTAGGTTTAACAAAGCCATTTCAAGATAGGAAAGTGCCCCAATCGTCACCCTACAATTTTAAATGATGGACTAACAAAATCCTTATCAATCCATGATGAAACAAACTGGAATTCAAACACTATATCTTATATCTCTTGGCCATGTTATATAAACTTCTCAATAAAAAGAAAGGCATATTCAACTAGAAACTGATGAAGTTCATTAACAATCTATGTGATACAGAAAAACGAGGCCAAAGCGACCCTCGCATGTAACGAACTGTCTCAATATTGCTAATAAACCGTGCCACCTAGTTTTTAACAGAGATATAGGCATACCTTTATCACATTACCGAATTTTCCTAGAAGTAAAGAACAAACTCCAAGGCACCTCCTCTACCTTGGAATTCTTAAACCATTTTTGCCCGCTAAGTGGAAGACATGTTGCCTGGCTTAAAAACTCCTCGGTGATTTCAACTTGAATGTCACCTGCTTTGGCTCGGCATCCATCGAAAGAGAGGGCAAATTCCTGGGCCACTTGCAAATTGTAACCTTGAAATTTCTCAAGAAATTCGAGCCAACCTTGACCCTTTAGGTCTTCCCTTGCGTCGTCATACAGGAGAAGGGTTTGCGAGCCATTTGGTTCAACACGGACAACGGGGGCCATGTGGATTCAGACAAGCAATCATGGTGGTAACATAAATCACTGTGACCATTAAGGGTTTCATAAAACAGGAAGAAACAGGGCTAAAACCAAGGAAGCAAAACCCTCACGTGAATTAAATGGAGGAATAAGGGGTTTCATAAGAGAATCGAGCATTTTGTATAATGAATCGCTGAGGGTACAGAACAAAACCTGAGACTTAACTTGAAATGATGGACATGTCGTTTTCAAACTTCCACTATTAGAATAGTACAAAATACGACCAGATGCGTGTAAGTATTGTCATTGGGTAAATGGTGGAATTGCTCATTATAAAGTTTAAGAAAAGAGGTGTTTGAAAAATCACAACATAATGACCATAGAAAGGATTTACCAAGAATCATACATGGAACAAACTCATAGCCTAACATCAATCGATTCTCGGTGTATCATTCAAATGTCCAAAGTAGACCTTATAACAATGAGCAATTTAAAAAGAACCATTTTATTGACATGAGATGGTCCTTAAAGAAAAATATCATCCTTAAAAAGGTTTATATGAACATTTATTCTCCTAGGGAAATAAACCTTAAATTCAAATGCAATAAATTCAAAAGTTTCAATGCTTCATTCATGCTTTCAGTCATGAACGAAGCATGAAAACGAGAACTAGGAAAAATAGAAACCTTTTATAGCCCAAGACTCATCTTTCAAGTAGCTATGTTCATATGATTAAGCAGAGGCAACTACATAATTTATTATTCGTTTCTTTAAGAAGTGAAAATATTGTAGGGCTACCAACAATGGTGACTTGCTGGGAGAAGCAGTTATCTCTGTATCACCGATGAGTTCAGGTTAGGATTGTTAGAATGATTGCAGATCAAAAAACAACCGAAGGACATCAAGCATCTCGACAATCATTACACAATCCAACTTTAGACATCTTTCTGTTAAAATGAAATCTGGTGACAAATTTTTAAAAATGAGAGCCACGATGTTCAAGTCAATGGTTCCAATACTGCTGACAGGGCCACTGCTACCAGCAGGCGTCCATAGCCTCGGCAGGGCTGTCAATTAACCCACTTTGACGCCTCTATACTATCCAATAAATTTCAATTCAACATGAAGGATGCTTATGACCAATATCCAAATTTATACCTGAGAATTTTTCTTGAACCCGACATTGCTTCGCTGCTAGCGGGCCTGTTCAGTACCCCGACGAAGTTGTCTTGGCATCATGCATGCATTTACCCACTGCTAGTAGACCTGTTCATTATCCCGGAGGGTTCACAAACACTTCCCACAACTCTTGAGAAATTATTCACAATTTGATATAAATTTAAAAACATTCATAAGAGCGAGGTGACACTGAAAATTCTGGTTTTTACAAGACTTGTTATTTTCCAGACTTTTAATTTTTTTCTTGATAACCTTCATTATGATCTAAAAATAGTTTACTGATGAAACTAATTTTTCGAGGACAGGAAGGCATCCTTGAGTCGCTTTCTTAAAAGTAGGGATAACGTAAAGAGCTTTTAATGATAGTCGTGTCTGCTCATAATTGTAAAATGAAACCATGAAATCTATTATGAGCAGAGAAACTTCTTTAGTTGGTCCACGCTTCAGGAAAATTACAACAATTTATGCTCTGACAGACCTTGAGTACTATTTTAAGATGAGGGATTATGGTTTCCCTCCTTGAACTAAACTGTGATACAGGCAGGTTTTAATCGGAAGTGATAAAAACAAATAACAAAAGAAAATTGAAGCAGAAAAAACAGAAAACAAAACAAAATCATAACAAAAAAAATATGTACAAAATATGCATCTGGGAATCGTCATGAAAAATATCTCTTGGGAGACTGAAAGAACATAGAAAAATCCTCATTGATGTGAATGCATTCCTACTCATGGTACCTTGGGTCAGGGTTGAATTTACAGTTCAGATTTATGTATCTCTTTACTTTCCATTTAAAATTTTCATAATAATACTGCGGCTTTGAAAAGAAATATTCAACGAAAAGTAGAGAGAAAAGGATGAAGCAGACTTCCCTGACAACAATCATATTATTGTTCTCTTGGTGCGCCCACTTGTGCTTATGACTGCATTATTACAAAGAGATATGGTGAGGAATAAAACTAAATGAAAACCTACTCCTAAACCTACTCTAACTACTAAACAAATCAGAATACTACATGAAGTCATGCTTCCAATGTAGCCATTGGAGTAACTCTAATCCTATAGTAGAAACAAAATCACATATTACTAACAAGAATGGTAGTATATCAAAAAATGACAAAAATATATCATACTCACCTTTATCATCATCATTTAAAAACAAGACAAGCATGATCTTACCATTCCCTTGAACATTCTTGTTGTATGAATCCTCCAGCCATTCGACAATTTTGTCATTATATGGGTTACAAAAATATGAAAAATTGAGATTATGAAACTTGTGAGAGTTATAGGGACCTGACATAACCATCGGCCTAAACCGAAGTGCCCCATCCTCCTGACAATTTTCCTTTCGTTCCATATTTTCTCCATCTGGAACATATAAAATGAGTGTGTTGAAGTTACCTCCTTGATCTCTAAATAAAGCGAAGATAATCTTACCGTTCCCTGGGAACTTTTCAAGATATGAATACTCCAACCAATCTACAATACTATCATGATACATGCAATTACTGACATGGGATGGTTTGAAAGAATTCACATGCGAGAAATATTCCTGGTGAGAATAAAGTATTATACTATCAAGAAAAGAATCTTGTAAAAAGGTCAGATCAAGATGGCGAGAATGTATCATGTTTCTCGATCAGAAAATAAGTGTTTCATTCTCTTGAAACTTTGCATTGAGATTAAATATTTCAAGGTTAACTATTTGAGGTGAACTAGATGGAACGACCGATAAAACATCATTGGTAGTAATATTTGGCCGATTATATTTTTCAACCTCAAATAATTGATCATGGAAAAATTTAGATCCTTCTCGAAACACAAATTGG
>ML791213.1:191596-203441 GCA_009831015.1 Picea engelmannii
GTGCTTCAAAATCTTCAAGATCAATATCAAAATTTGAACCATCTTGAGATTGAGTGTTAGTGCTCAATTCAGATTGGTTAACAATTAATTGATCTTGCTCGTCTGAGAGAGAAACGAGATATTTAAACCACTCATTAATAAGCGACATTTCTTTCAAAGGGAACCTAGTACAAACATGAATGAACCTAATTGAAAAATCATCGAATGATTCACCATTTTCTTTCCTTAAGTAACTTAATTCATCATAATCATAATTGTTAAAGTCTGATAAAAACTCAATTACAAACTTAGACAAAGAATGAATCGAATTAGCTGGAAAAGATTCAAACCAACATTTAACCCGATCTCAGAAAGTGAGAGAGAACAATCTGCATGTAACATTAGGATCAATGATCTTATGTATTAAACATTTATAAAGAAATTTAGAAACATGTTCTACTGCAGATGTGTTCCCTTCACCATCAAAGGTGAGTTCTGAAAAGAGATTAGCTGTCTTGTTGGGAATAACTGGTAGTGAGAAGTGGAAAGCATGTTCCAACACAGTGATTTGGGGAGCCATGGGGAAATTGAATACATTCGAAATAAAAGCTCCTACAAGGCCATCTTGTCAGTCTGGCCCTCCTTCTATCGCCATTTGTTGACGGGCGAAAATGAATGTCCGTCAATTGGAGGAACGAGTCCGGTCTGGGGTTGTCTAAGTAACTCAAGCCGTTTGGTATAACTCGTTCTGACGGGTTTAATGGATCCGTTGGCCAATCTAAGAATCCTAAAAGAAACAAAAGAAAAGAAAAGAAATACATAACTAATTACTAAATACTATATATATATATATATATATGTACATATGATCTAATGTGATTTTAATAGGCGTATTTAAGCAAAAGATAGAGAACTCTCATTTATATAGATTATCTACAAGATGCAAGTTTTAATCTAAACTTACTAAACTCAATGTGAAAATGACTGCTTTGAAGAAGCAGATAAAGAAAACACATAAAAATATTTTTGATTTTTCTTTTATAAGTCTTAAACTAATGGAAGAAAATGTTATGAAATGGAAACGTATGGATAGTCAAAAGCCAAACTTTACGTTCGAATTTCGGTGATAAACAAATAGCAGAAAAATGAAATTGAGCTAACCTGTTAGCAAGCTAATGATATGCATCCAAACATCTGTGTGATCATAAAACATTTAACCACCTTGTCCATGAGAGAACCTGCAATGAATCTTAACTTTGTTCTGAATAAATGCAGAACAATTATGTTGGCAGTTAAATTTTAATAACAGAAAGAATGATACCAATAGTTACTGTGATCTCATGATTGCAAGTAATCGCATTAAGAAAAATCTGTTAGCAAACATCCTTACATTTAATCTTTCAATGGAAATTAAAGGAGAAATCCTGTAATTGAAGTTGAATAGATGATCATAGGATTAATATCTGAAGCATTATTTATGGACAACATTTATAAAGGAATTATCCCAATAACATAATAAATCATGAAGACAAAAGCTATCGGAACCTATTATCATATCAGGATAAACAAAACTTTAAATGAAGACACCATCCACAAGAAGCTAAAGCCGAAATGTGCATTGTTGTTCCATTAAAGTCTGTAAATCAAACGTTCATCTTCTGCCCCAGGCGATGATGCCTTCTTTACGAAAATCTCTAATAGTTAAAGAGTTCAGTCAAGCTAAACATCTTATCTTGTGGGATAAGATTAAATCTCAAAATGATTTACTAATTACAAAATAGAGGGTAAAAGAACCACTCCTTATCCCACTGTATCTCTTAAAACTATAAAAAGCTTGTTTCTATTTACAAAAGATGAGCCAAATAAATGGCTAATAAGCTAAAAAATGGTCCATATAATCAGATCACCACTAGCTACACGATATCCTGAAAGAAAAAATGAAAATAAAGGAGTTTAGATATTATTCTAACCAATAATTTCCAAAATTTGAATGAGAATAGACTGGCTACAGAATCAACTGATTCTGTAGTTTGTTTTATTTTAACAACATAAATCTAATTAAATCTGTATTAATAGAAAAACTAAAAATACAACTAAGATAAAAAAAAAAAAAACTCTTTACCTATTAACTGCATGCTAAATTTAACTCACAAGACCTCAGATTTAACTACTGCTGTAACACACTCAACATTCTTTATTATTACGTTTCCAGTCCTTTTCAAGCGCTTCCCTTGCCTTTCAACACTGAACTTTAGTCTGTGATTTTCACTCATTAATTAGTCGATCTGAGTGGTGAGGGTTTTGATCTGCAATTGAAGGGAAGGTATATATGTGTAATATTTGTCGATCCAAAACAAACAAACCTCACACTATGGATATGGAACAATTGTTTGAGGATATCCATGGCCGTGTGTCAGAATGCTACCACTGTTGTCTATGGGTTTTTTACCGAGTTTGATTCTGGGAAAACCTTCGCTATTCTTCAAGCACAGTGGCAGATTGTCTACGAAATCGTAAGCCTGGCTGAGATCTGGTTTGAGTTAACTCAGGTCTTCTTTTGCCAAGAATTTCTCGATCTCAGAATTGGAGCTCTCATGGACCTCAATCTCTTTGATCGATCTCATATGAGACTTCGATTTATTTCATAGGCTCCTAGAAATTACTCTCCCTACCCTTTTGTTTTTAAACCCTACATCCGAGTCACTTTTAGATAGTTTGTGCGAGGGCTTGTTCACGATTTTTGCAAAGGTGTTAGGACAGGAGTACTATTCATGGTCATGAAATTCAGAGGCTCTTGGATCATCATCTTGTTTCTCGGACATAGGCTCATTGAGCGCGACCTTATCACAGGGTTCTTTGAATGAGGAGACGGTTTTGTGAATGGAAGGGATTTGGGTTTCTTCTAACATGGGCTTATCAACCTCTACAGGGCTAGGTGTAACAAAGCCATTTCGAGATAGGAAAGTGCCCCAATCATCACCCTGCAATTTTAAATGATGGACTAACAACATCCTTATCAATCCATGATGAAACAAATTGGAATTCAAACACTGCCTTTTATATCTCTTGGCCATCTTATATAAACTTCTCAATAAAAAGAAAGACATATTTAATTGGAAACCGATGAAGTTCATTAACAGTCTTATGTGATATAGAAAAACGAGGCCAAAGAGACCCTCGCATGTAACAAACTGTCTCAAGATTGCTAATAAACCGTGCCACCTAGTTTTTAATAGAGATATAGGCATACCTTTATCACAACACTGGATTTTCCTAGAAGTAAAGAACAGACTCCAGGGCACCTCCTCTACCTTGGAATTCTTAAACCATTTTTGCCCACTAAGTGGAAGACCTGTTGCCTGGCTTAAAAACTCCTCGTGGATTTCAACTTGAATGTCACCTTCTTTGGCTCGGCATCCATCAAAAGAGAGGGAAAATTCCTGGGTCACTTGCAAATTGTAACCTTGAAATTTCTTAAGAAATTCGAGCCAGCCTTGACCCTTGAGGTCTTCCCTTTCATCCTCATATAGGAGCAGGGTTTGCGAGGAATTTGGTTCGACAGGGACAATAGGGGCCATGTGGATTTAGACAAGCAGTCATGGTGGTAACAAAAATCACTGTGAGCAAGAAGGGTTTCATAAAATAGGAAGAAATAGGGCTAAAACCAAGGAAGCAAAATCCTCGTGCGAATTAAATGGAGGAATAAGGGGTTTCATAAGAGAATCGGGCATTTTGTGTAATGAATCGCTGAGGGTACATAACAAAACCCGAGACTTAACTTGAAATGATGGACATGTCATTTTCAAACTTCCACTATTGGCAGAGTACAAAATACGACCAGATGTGTTTAAGTATCGTCATTGTGTAAAGGGTGGAATTGCTCATTATAAGGTTTAAGAAAAGAGGTGTTTGAAAAATCACAACATAATGACCATAGAAAGGATTTACCAAGAATCATACATGGAACAAAATCATAGCCTAACATCAATCGATTCTCGGTGTATCATTCAAATGTCCAAAGTAGACCTTATAACAATGAGAAATTTAAAAACAACCATTTTATTGACATGAGATAGGCCTTAAAGAAAAATATCATCCTTAAAAAGGTTTATATGAACATTTATTCTCCTAGGGAAATAAACCTTAAATTCAAATGTAATAAATTCAAAAGTTTCAATGCTTCGTTCATGCTTTTAGTCATGAACGAAGCATGAAAACAAGAACTAGGAAAAATAGAAACCTTTTATAGCCCAAGACTCATCTTTCAAGTAGCATTGTTCATATGATTAAGTGGAGGCAGCTACGTAATTTATTATTCGTTGCTTTAAGAAGTGAAAATATTGTAGGGCTACCAACAGGATGATACTTCAACTAGTACTGCAACTGCAATTGATACTGCAACTGCAACTACAACTTAGGGTTTTATGAGGAAACCCTAATTTTTCAAACTTCAAATTTTGAAATTCTAATCCAGGGGATAGATGCACTGAGCTGAGGCAAGTAAGCTGGTGCAGTCAGATTTCTGAAAATCCAACTTTTACCCCCTCAAACTTGACCAACAGATTTCTGGACTGGTGCTTCTAGTTTTCTGGTACTTCTCGTACTTTTGATTTTCTGGTACTAGTAAAAACTAGGATTTCACTTTCCGAGAGATATACCCACTGAAAAGGTGCGCTGAAGGTGCCAAATAAATCCTTGGGTTAGGGCACACTTTTCTAGATGGTTTTGAGGCTGAAACTCTTCTTCAATAAAAATCCATAATTTGCATGTACGACAACACTGACGTTTTTCTCCTCCTCTTGTGAAAGATGCTCTCTTTAGCTTAGCTCTGATACCATGTTAAGGTTTAAGTTATTATTGAGTTTCTTTTATTTCATTAGATAACCATAGAATAAATAGGATCACTGAGAAATACACAATCAAAAGAGACACATCATTTATCCTGGGAAACCCTCATGGGGGAGAAAACCCAAGAAAAACTTCCTTAATATAGATAGCCAATACAATGCCAAGAGATAACTCAAACAAATACATAAAGTCCCCTCCCAAGAATGTGCCTCTCTCTCTCTCTCTCTTCTTTTCCAACTGTAGCTCCAGACTTGTGCTCTGATGATCAAGTGAGTGAGTGAACAAATGATGCGCTAGCCTCTCTTATTTATACAATCTGGCACGTGTGAACTGGGGTGTCTTTTCACTGGCTGGGCCGACTTCTCATTTTGGGTGTTTATAACCACTTTAATATATTCTGGGTGGTTATAACCACTTTAATATATTATGGGGCCGACTTTTCATTTAGCCCATTACAATTAGGGTTTGACCAATCTGCAAAAGGGGATTGGTCATTTACAATACCTGACATGATCAATCCACGAAAGGGGATTGATATGATGAATAAATAATAATTAGAATACTCTTTGCAATTACAATATTTCAACATCACCAACATATTTTATTACGACCTGCAATAAAATTGATGAACCTTTGTATTTCGTACTACTTTCGAGGATCTCCTCCAATTCAAGTATAGGTTGCATAAAACTTACAGGTTTTGGAAACAATATGGTGTTGGTACCAAAGCAACTTCTAATTATTTTACCCTTTTCTTTAGTTCCAAATTCTCTCTTTTCATTTTGTCAATTATTGTTTTAATGCATCTCCAGTAGCTCCATGAAAGTCTGCAATTTTAGATGGTGTTACTCCATCCAAGTCAATCTAATATTTCCATCGTTTAGATGACTTATTATTCTTGTTATTAACTTTTTATAGCAATAATTTTTTGGTTTCACGATTGTAATCTGCGTGGTGTAGAGTGACATATTCCTCTTCAAATATCTCAGGATCCCGAGTTATAATACCATCAGATATTTCTCTCATCTCTAACAACCTTTGCGCAAACCAGTCAGGTTCTTCAAAGATCTCATCCATGTCCATCACACGAGGAATTTTCTTGACTTATGATGTGTTTATTTCTACTGATGATATATTTATTTTTCTTGTTATAGGAGTACATGAAACATATGTTTTCTCAAGGATTTTCCTTGGTGGATTTTTATCTCCACCGTCATCTAAGCCTCCAACTAGTGTTTTTTTGGTATCCATTCCACTGGTTCTGCTCTTCATTATGGATGGAGTGCTTCTTTGAGACATTGCCAGTAAGTTAGGGTTTTTGTTTGTTGTTTCTATGTCGTGTTGTTTGTGTACCTCATTTGTACTATTTACTTCTCTTGAATTGTTTGAATTTTGGTAGGCCGCTAATTCCTGAAGATCCAAATTATCTCCACCACCTTCTTGAAATTGTTCAACTCTGATGATGTGTGAAGAATACCCCACTAACTGCATATGTCTAGTGAATTTGTTATCTGGGTCAAAACCTTCAACAAGTTTGTCTTCCTTCAAACCCATATGTTCACGATGTTCTGCTAACTCATTTAGGTGAGTTATATGTTTAACAATGCAATCCCCAATTTTCCATGGCAGGGGTATAAACTGTATTTTCTTTTGTCACGGAAGAAACATGCCCAAGTTTTGTATTGCATGCATACTTCTCAAACAACGAGTTTATCTGATGTATACAATGGTAAAAGGAAAGGTTTCTCCTTACTACCAAATATACTAATTACAATTAATTCTTTGGACAACTCATAAATCCCCTTTCCAGTGAGGAATGAATTTTCCTCTAAGGATAGCCTTGATGTGCTTTGTCCAATTATTAACCTTTTGAACTATGAGATGAAATTGTTGTGAACTAGGTAGGAAATGTATTGAGATTTATGTCTGTACAAAATTGCATACCACTCATAAATTGTTTCTAACTTAAAAATCCACATGTTTTTCTCGAGGTAAATATTCAAAAACATTTCCATAAGCAATGTCAAAATTGAGGTAAGAATCCATATAGAATTTATGGGTCTTTTTGAGGTTATCCAGTTGGAAAGAAATTTCAATTGAGTTGAGAGAACCCCAATCGATGATAGATTTTTCATGCACGACATAATAACATATATAACATTTATTGTTACAAACATAGTAGATTCCAAACTGAGAATGCAGACAAATAGCCAAGAAAATTATTTGTACGAGTATTTTATAAAATTTACCTCGATTATAGAAGTACCAAGGTTACAGGTTGGATCTTCCAAATAGTTGCTCAACAGTCTGTTCCCTCCCTTATGCTGCTTCAAAAATTCATCATCTTCCTCGCTCTTGAATCACATAGTTGGTGCAGGGAGTCGTAACATTTTAGAAAATGTTGAAGGAGCTAGAGAAATGGGTTGAAGACCTTGCATTTGAGTTATTCTTCGTTCAGAAACAAATTTATCTACACACCATTGAACAATCTCTTTTATATCAGTTACTTCTGGAACACACCCTGCAAATGCTCTTCTTAAGGTTCAGATTAGGTTCATCTTCTTCTCAACTAGAGGAAGAGACTTGCAGTACTTGTATTCCCTAGACCACTGGAATTGTTGATCTTTGTGACCCATTTTGTTCAATGTATCTCCAAAAAACACTTCCTTCTTCTTACTTGACATATTTTATGATTTTTACAAAGGTGGCACTATTGTCGATACTTATAGGTTGACATTTTTATTTTATTTAAATTCCAACACGTAATGCCTTGGTAACTCAATTAATCGTAGATCATGCTTTAAATTTCATCAATTTTCATGGGAATAGGATTTATTGTGAAACTTAATCGATGCATTGTGCATTAATAACAAAATTATGCTTTTACGAGTGGCAGGTGATGTGGAAAGGGTAATTAATTTGAGGGGAAATGGTGATGTGATGGTATGATGGACAGAAAGTGTTAAGCATGGAGTTGTAAAATGATGTATGAGAAATTCTAAGAGTATAACATGAGGTTGCGGAGTTGCAGACATAAATTCTTGTGAAACAATCTTCAGGGAAAGGGTGACAATGCCCACATTGAAATTGCTAATATGGTTAAATTTTGGGAGAAATGCGGACTTGTGGACGTGCGAACCTACCAACAATGGAAAAGTGACGGGGAATAAGTAAATCCGCTCCATAATGAGAAATATGGCCAAGTATGAAAAGAAGTGAAAAGTGGAAAGTGAATGCGGACCTGCGGACTTGCGAAGGTGGAGACCTATGAAAATTTTAAGGGATAGTAAGTAGCTCTACATCCACATCACTTGAAATTGACTAAGTACCAAAAGAAAATGGAAGATGAAACCAAGTAAAGTGTTTTGGTGAGTGGGGGGTTGCATACCTGGGTAAAAAAAGAGTTTAAGAATTGTTATGCAGCTTCGCATCCGCATTTTTGGAAAACGACTAAGTGCTTGGCAATTTTTTGATGTAAGAGAAAAGAGAAAAGTAGGCTAAGAAAGGTGTAAAATAAATCCTAATAGTAACTACATAATAATACTAGATTGGTCAAAAAAATGGATCAACATGTTTCTTCTCTTCAGAAATTGGTAAATTGTTTTTTAATCCAACTCTAACCTTGAAAAATCCTTGAACTACCTAAAATTATATTTTTCTTCACCAAATTAAAAAAAAAAAAAAATAGAAATTTTCTGACCATTTAAAATGATACATGTAATCTGCTAAATATACTGTATTTACAACAAGACACAAACAATAACAATAATATTTGAGTAAGTTGGTACGAGAAAAAAATGGATTCCAATGCATGGAATATTATAACGATATCACCTTTTTTATCTTTTCCAGCCAACCTTCCGATCACTTTTGTTTATCTTCCAACGCCTAATCTTAATCGTCCCTTCAGCCCAGTCGCCCTATAAATTGATGGACCATACACTTAGAAATCATATTCATTTCTCGGATGCCCTCTTTTCGCTAGGATGGGAGGGAACGTGTGACATATGGACCTTTGTAAGATGACGACGAGGGTTTATAACTGCAATAGCTCTACGTTCTCTTCTCTTCTCTTCATTTCATTACAATTCATTTAGTTTTCGAATCAGTTATCCAATACCTCCACGAAGACACGTTCACACATGTTTTAGGTTTTCATTTTAATTCTGCGTGTCTTACATTTGTTTATAGGATGATTAAATTTTTTTAAAGATTAGAGTTTACTTTACATGTGCAACACTTGCAGGAAGTTATAAGATAGCACTATCCACGTTGATTATTTTCTTTGCAGACAACTGAGGCTATACGTTTTTATTTCCATCGGTGCTCTCTTTCCCTATTTTAATCTCTTCTTCTTTTATGCCTTCTTTGAATATTTATATTTTATGCTTATAAATTTTTTGTAATTTGCTATATTGTTTGCATCCAACTATCGAAAGATTTGGACGATATTAGCATTCAATTGAGGCTATATGTTTTTATTTCCATCAGTGCACTCTTTCCTTATTTTAAGCTCTTCTTATTTTCTGCCTCCTCTGAATATTTATATTTTATTCTTCTAAAGTTTTTGTAATTTGATATATTGTTTTCATCCAATTATCAGAAGCTTTGGATGATATTAGCACTGGAGATGGGACTTTCTATACATATGCAAACCATTTTTTGATTTTGTTTATGGACACCAACATGCCATGATGTTTTGTTTCCATCGGTGGTGCATTTTGGTTTGTGTTTTTCGTTTTTGTTTTCTTTTTGCCCAATTAAATATTTATTTATTTATTTTTGAAACTTTTTCCATAATTGATATCATGTTTTCATGGAACCTAATATTTAAACTTTGGGTGTTTAAATGATCCAGATTAATTGACTCCTTCAACAATCTGGGATTTATTTCAGGTATTTGCCTTAAGAGTTACATGTGTTTCAATTGTTTTAGGGGTCCTTATGTGTGAAAATGATATTTCACATATTTGTCGTTGAATTTAGAGGGTTTATATATGCTAAAAATTCATTTATTTGATGTTAATATGATTGTTAACTGGTGCTTGAGTCTAATTCACTCGCTGGCTCTTTTATATTATTAGAACTTCAGCTGTAAGTGAATTGGGTTTTGTTTTATAATTATCGGGTAGTCGGAATTTTAGTATATGTAATTGGTTCATGAAGAAGCTTGACCTTTTGGTCCTGATAACAGGACCGTCACTCCTTATTAATCTTGGGTTGTAGAAGGTGGTCTTTCTTTTGTTGGCTAATTTGCAGTAGATCTGAGGACGGGATGACACAAGCTTGTAGGTCCCCACACATTGTTGGATATCATCCTCATAAGTACTATTTATATTATGTAGCGCCTTCATTACCAGTTTATTTTGTGATCTATATGGTCTGCTTGTTGTTTAATGGCAGGGATTTGTATGAAAACCTATCTGTTACGATGCAGGTGGGGTTGGGTGAAATTAAGGGGGTTATAAAGGGCATTTGTAGTTAATCATTTTCTGTAGCTGTTTCGTTTACTTGAGTCTTTAATCATCATTGACATCATGCTTCTAACTATTGTCTTGACTGATTTGAGAGACGATTGATCTTGGGTTGCAAGCTATTTATTCTCTTAGTTGTTTTTGCAATTCAATCACCATAATGCATAATGTTCTGTCGCAACTCTTTCAACATGGATACTCAATCAACAAAGTAATACAAGTGTATAGACGTATTGTTTACGATCTTAGGGAATTTATGGTGTTTTGGTTTTTTTTTAGTGGATCTGACTGGGTGGTTATTTTATGGTTTAATCTTGCATAATTTGCAGTTGTATGATGTGGATCTGATTTGGTTGTAAACAGTAGACCAACATTTTTTCGGTGTAGTTTTCAAAGCTATATTAAGTTCGGTGTGATTTTCAGTAGTTATTCAGAAAGTGGAGTGATTATGGGTCATCATTCATGATGTATATTATTAATGTTCTCAACATCTAAAGTTACATAGATGTTTCAGTGTGATGATGTCCCCAACCCTGAAAGTTACAGATATGCTTCACTTGTATAAGTTCCAAGTGTGAGTGGATAATATGTGTAAGCTATGTACACATCGTATCCTTTTATTTTTCCAACAACCTCATGCTTAACGATAGGTTTTCATGTTATACTATGGGTTGCAATAGTTGTTGCAGTCCTAAGATTGTTGGAGATATTAATTATAAGTCATGAGTTTTACGCTTACACTAACTCTATCTGTCACGACAAGCATGAGCATTATTAATGAGCTTATCTTTTATCTTTCTCGTGCTATGTTATGCGGATAGAGTTAGTCGAATTTATTGTCATCTTAAATGTTTGAGTCGGTTTGCTTGTACATGAAGTCTTTGTCTTAGCCTATATATTTCTGAGTTTGTAAAGAATCAAATATAAATAGAGTTAAGAGTTATAGTTTATAGTTATAAGCAACAACAATTGTGAAGGGAGCCAGAGAAGTCTAAGAGCACAAGCTCTGTTTTCTGAAAGTTTGCAGAAGTTGTTACAGTGGAAGCTTTGCATAGTTTTGTATTTTGTAACAACGCGTAACATCCAAGTTGGTAATATATTAAGTATTTGAGTGTTGATATATTTATGAGTATTTCTGAGTTATGTTGTGTTCAAACACATTGAAAATACATTCTCTATATTTTTTTGCAAGCTTAAGTTAGTTTATAAGTTCTTGAATCTTGACTGAAAGTATACATGTGATTTTATGTATTAAGAGTAGCACAATGATAATTTATTACAATAATTTTATTTATTTAGTGTTATCATCATTGCGCACAGTCCTCAATGTGATTTTGAAACTATGCGGTAAGTCCTGAGAGCTCATCGACGAAGAATTGAAATTCACGGTCTTTGTAACTGTTTTGCGTTGAGTAAAATATGCATGCTCTAGATTTGAGATCTGGTATTAGAGCATGTTTATCAGAGTAGGTTTCAAGAGAATTTTTAAAGAGAAGAAACTATGTCTTAAGGTGAAATCATGGCTTCTACTTCAAATATGCAAC
>ML791213.1:203481-220247 GCA_009831015.1 Picea engelmannii
GGGGTGAATAAATTGTTACTGTGCTTAAACAATTATGCTTATTTTAAACTCATTACAGAGCACTCAATGACAATCACAATAATGCAGGGAGGTAAGCAATAGAACATTCAACATCAATCACACACATGAAATATACAGACATATATTTCCCGAGGAAACCCATAAAGGGTAAAAACCTCTTCTTCTTGATATGATAAGTAATCTTTATTTTCTATACATTATCATTCTTATGAGCACCAACTCATTGTGAGGCTACCACCTCTGTTTTGCAAGTTGCAACTTACTGAGAGCACCAACTCTCTGGTTTCTCTAGCACTCACTAGAAGGAAGCACCAACTCCCTAGTTTCTCTAGCACCCACTAGAAGGAAGCACCAACTCCCTAAGTGTTCCATCACCAACTGGATGGAAGCACCAACTTCCAGTCACACAGGCATAGACCTGTATAACAGAGAACAATAGTTCTCCCTTGCACCACCTTGCCACCTTGGTTTTTCTGGCTGCAACCAGATGGAAGCTACAACTCCCTGTGTTCAAGCACCCACTTGAAACTCTGAGGACACCAATCCTTCTTAGCATGTCCCTACCACCCTGATTATAAAAAAATTGTTACTCAAACTTATTACAGTGATATAGTGTTCCTCAATAGCTTACCAGTCTCATCATTGTCCTGCTACACTTTTATGCTATGCCTGCATCAGTGTCTTCCTGCTCACATTCTTCTTTGAGATTTTTGTTCTTCTTCTTTATATTTGCACGTGCACCTCAACTTCCTCTTCCTCTCTCAGATATGCATTTATGTTTTATGTGCTATGCCTCTTCTGTGCGTTTCAAATGCTGCACATAGACTGCTTTTACCTGCTTGAATAAATCTCAATAGAAGCAACCTCCTCTTCTCTATTCTACGTATATTTATAATCCAAGTCCTCTGCTAGATCATATATCTAACTCTTCGTCCCCTCTGGCGATTACGTTGAGTCTATTCTTCATCCATGGTTGTTATGTTGAGACTGTTCATCATTAGTGGTCGTTCCTGAGATTCTTTGGCTTCTCTGGTAGCTACAGTCTTCGACGCTTTTCCATTTGTCAATCGTCTCAAGACTCTTCAGCTTCTCCGACGATCACCCTAATATTCTTCGAATTCTCTGGTAGATTCAATTAGTCATTTTCTGCAGTTACAATCAGTCCGTCTCTAGCAGTTACTGAGATAACCTCTGTGTTCTCATGTCTGTGGCACCTTTTTCCCTTTCTGAGAAATATACACAGTGGGCGCTAGCTTTTCTGGCTAAGCCCCTTCCTTTCACATGACCATCGACGGTGACCATGCTCTTATTCAAAAGGTGCTTCCTAAATTCTGTCTAGTGAGCGTTGGATCCATTTCATGATATGACCTTGGGCTATGAGCTTCATGTGACCAAGCAATTGTGAGGGAGTCCAAAGGTGGTTTAGACCAAACTGCTTTTCACCCCACAATTCACCATGAGCCTCCATGCATCCTTTCTCCAAAACTGTGGTTTCAATTGCGGCCTGCTCATGAAAGATTAAGGCTCGAGCATGTTCTTTCCCCTGAAATGGAGCATGACCGTCGTTCTCATGATCTTGATGGTGATCCTGAATGGATGGTTCAGATCTTTCCTCTCAAGTCTGGGGACCATATCTCTCCTTCCTCCATCAACGACTGAGGTTTCCTTCGTGATCCGGGCTCCGGGAGTTTCAACTCTCAAACCCTGTTGTTGTTGACTGGATATCTTTCAGAATGGAAGATCTACTGACATATGTCCTCTTCAATTGAATGCTCTGGCTTGTTTCCTTTGCCCATGAGCAATCCTTGGTCTCAACGATCAGATGACACGTGTCCCTCCAAACCAACGAACGAGATCGATTTCACAATTCGGGCTCTAGGAGTTTCAATTCTCAAGTTCTCGTTTTCTCCTGGAGCATTTCACCCGGAGTCCATGATCCAACAATGCGTGTCCCTCTCAGATCAACGGTCAATATCTCCTTCTTGTCTTCAAAATTCAGAGATTTCAATTCTCAAACTCTCGTTCATCCTTCCTTTGCTTTTTCCCAGAGTTGACAATCCACTGACGCGTGTCCTCTTTAATCTAATGGCTATCCTCTGCTCCTGGATTTTGACCTTCAAGACTTTGGGTCTTTGGGCGAGTACTCATGGTAAAACTACCGAAGAAAAACTCTTAGAGTGAGTAACTCTTGCGTCAGTCGATGATGTGTCATGAGCCAAGAAACTGCCATGTGTCACTCAGATTTGTGATTTCCACGTACCTTAAATGATGAATCAACTTGGCACTTGTCATTGTCTAATTGTGCCACGTGTCCTTGTTGACATATTCTGCCACATGTCCTTGCTGACGTGGTCTGCCACGATATAATGGTCATTGTATGATCTCCATATCTGACGGTTGACGGAACTTCGCATTCCGGGGATTTCAAAGTTCAAACTTTCCTGAGTGTAAACTCCTCGCATCTCTATATCCAAAGTGAATGTTGTTTGTTTGATCAGGATCTTGGATCGATGAATTGATCTTTATACGATGCAACTTTTCTAGCTTATCCTGTCCTTCCACTCAAAATGATCCGATGGTTGTGATAAAATCGTGACTTCGTGTTTCGGGTGTTTGAACGTGAGACAACCATGACTCTTCCAACTCTCGACTCCCGATTTTACGAAAATTTCTCCAGATCAATGAACCACAACCCTCTATGATCCAACGGTCCAGATCTTATCGGGACTTCACGTTTCGTGAAGTTGGAGGACAACTCACCTTTGAATTTTCCGGTTTGCGAGTCAGCGAAATGTTGATCTCTCTTCATGTGTCCTCTGGATCCAACGGTTCAGATCTCATCGTGATTTTGCATTTCGCATAGTTGGAGGATGGTTCTCGGCCTTATCCTCTTCATAGTTATACTGGATCCAACGGTTGTTGGTCCTCGGTGCTCAGATCCAATGGATCAGATCTGTAATTATCCTCTACGCTTCCTATGGTCACTGGACTCTGATCTAACAAACGTCAGGTATTCAGGATTGGTGATCCAACAACCACTGTCGCTCCTTTTCCTGAGCTTTGGCTTTCTCAAATATCTAAGTGTCAAAGGTTCTGCGAGTCCTGATGACTTTGGGTCTCGTCTACATTTCTGAGAACGCTATCTCTCTTGAGCGTTGGTAATGGAATTAACCTCTGCCCTAGCGCACACTTGCACTCTGTGTTATTCCTCTCTAAGCTTGGATTGCACACTGTTTGCTTCTTCACCTGATCTTACCTTTCATCCTTCTTCGAACCAAGACCTTTGATCCTTTTGTGAGCCTTGATGTATGGGATCTTGTCTGTGCATCTCAGAATGCTATCTATCTTGAGCTTTGATCTCTACATACTATTTTCTTCTTCACCTGAGCTTACATAGTTCCTATTTTTCCATCGATGCACACTCTGATCTTGCCATCAATGACAATCACACTCTGCCTGTAATCATGCCATTATCGTTGTTGTTATTTCCATCAATGACAAGCATACTATGCCTATAAACATGCCAACAATATCCCCCTTTGGCATTGATGGAAACCTTAAAGGACTGCACTGTTCTACTTATATCTCCAACTGTAGCATCCATAAGACACCTTTTCCCCCCCTTTGACATCAATGTCAAAGAAAACATGCTCCCTATGAGTTGTTGCAGTACTTTTTCAGAGGTATCATATATTCAACCAATGCATACTCTCCCTAATAGGATGGACCCTCTTATTTGAGTTCTGTAGAGTATTTGTATCTAACTCACAGTCTTCTTCTGATTCTTGGACCTGTTCATCTCCAGCTTCAACTGTGTCCTCTATAGCAGACTCAATATTGCTCACCTCTATTACTGAGACTCCTTCATCAACCTTTTCTTGTCATAACTAAATGACTCCCCCTGTCACTCTGCTCCGATCTTCTATTACAACAATTTCATTTTTCTTCCATGATGCCTACAATCCAGGAATTTTATGACCATAAGCATCACAAGAAAAAACCATTACAAACAGTCTCATACCTGCTTTTCCTTTTTACAAATGAAGGACCTGTGTTAGACTTCTTAGGAGAACTGATTTCTTCCTTGTTGTATCCAAGACCCACTTTGTCATTTGGTGATCTCTGACTATCCAAGATCTCATCCAGGGTCATGGAGATGTTCAGGAACTTGATTTGGGTGTTTGACTTTTCAACCTTCACAAATTTTGCTTCCGGCTTATGACATGATTCCTCTTCTACTTCTTCTTTTCTTGCATGGGAGGATTCAATATCAATATCATTATCTATCCTTATGCCTTTAGCCACCACTTGTCTTGAGTTTACATTTTCACCTTACAATCTTTGGACGTGAACATCTCTTCATAGCCTCTGTCACACATTTGACTTGTACTGAGAAAATTATGTTTCAGACCATCTACAAGCAGAACATCCTAATAATTTCCTTTTCCATTACTCAAACTCACCATCCCTTTACCCTTGATTTTACCTGGTTCATCATTTTCAAAGATCACATTTCCTGTTTTGCTTTTACTTATAGGCAGAAGCTTATCCTTGTCTCCAGTCATGTTCTTGGAACATTCACTATCTATATTCCAAGAGTCCTTTTGTTTTTGAGTTGAAAGTATTAGACCACATTTTTCACTATCTTTCTTTTTCCATGTGCTAGATTTTCTAGCTAAGAGCTTTATCCTTGGATCTGCTTTGTCATTCTTCATATGAAATTTTGCATCTTTGTGGTTGAAGTTATGACAATTATAACATTCAATATCATTGTTCAATAGGTCAAAGTGATTGTTGAAGGATTGTCTACTAATTGATTGTTTATTATTTCTTGACCTACTCAGTTGCATGTCTCTAAACTTAATTTGGCAATTTGCAATATGTGGTTGTTTGTTATTTGGATGTGTCAATCTCTGTTGTGGTAGATATTTATTCCTTGGGTTTCTTGATTGCTCATGTCTAAATCTTAAGGAACAATTTACAGCTTTGTGGCCAAAGTTAGAATAGTAGAAACAATATCCATAGAAAAAATCTTTGTACTTGGAAAATGGTTGTCTTCTTTGAGGAGGTCGATTTCTTCCATGCTGATGATTTCCTTGAGTAGAGGGTGTATTATTTATTTATTCTATAGATTCAGTTTTGGAACCTTTTTCTTTACTCCTCCCGGGCGACTAATTATCTTCTTTTGTTTCTGCAGGTTTGTTGTTGTCATTGGTTGTAGATTTGACAAACTTGATGGGTTCTTTGTTGCTTGGCTGACCACTACTTGATCCCTCTTCATAAACCAAACCAGTTTTCAAATTTGGATTCCTTTGTTGATTCAGAATGGTGGCTAATCCATTTGAGGCTTTGATACTTGACAGATTTTGATGATACAAGGCTTGAAACTTCTCCAACTCTTTCCTAGTTTTCACTACTTCTTCTTCCAGAGCTTCACATCTTGCCTTCTTTTCTGATAATTGTTGTTTTAGAATGTCTTCGATTTTATTTACCTCTTCTAATTCCACTTTTAGTAGGGCAAAGTCTTCATCAGTTTTTTTACTGCCTTTTTTGAACTATATCAACAATTGCTTTTGCTTTCTCTTCTTAAGTCCGAGTCTATCAATCTCTTCCAAAGCATTGATCAACTCTCCTTCCAAGTCAACCACAACTTCTTCATCATTTTCATCACTTCCTGTTCTTTTATTATCATAATCCTCTTTGGCCATAAGCATGAATTCATTTACCTTATCTGATCTAGATGGATATTGGTGGCCACCCACCTTTTCCAACTGGCTCAAAACAACTTTCTGACATTTTTGGCAATTTACTATTTTTAGTAGTTTTTACTTTCGGGGCCATTTTGAGGGCCTAAATGAAGGTTTTTTGGAATTGAGCTCCTCAATGATAGCCAAAGGCATGTTTGATCCCCCAAAATGAATCTCCTCAATGATACCTTTCCAACGGGATATCACACGCCTAAAATGGATATCATATGCAAAAGTTACAACCCCGGGAAGTTGATGTACTAGCTTACCCAAACGGGGCCCACATGACTTTTGGCGCTTCATCTCCTAGGGTTAGGTTTTTGGATGTCTAGGGTTTTTGGAATTCTTGCTTATAGTAAAAAGGCCTTCAGAGCCTCATTGTGACCTTCTTCTTGCGAATGCGCGCTGCCGTCACTTCTCTTCTCAGAGATAAGCCGCCACCATTCTAGCAAGCTTGTTTCCGTTGCATTTTACAGTTTCAGTTTATTTCGTTATTGAATAGAAAACCAATTTTACTGTATCTCTGTTATTTTGTGTTAAGCACCTGTTAATAATCTGTATTCATTTCGTTCTGCTCATAAAATCCAGATCAGTGGTATCAGAGCGATCTGCTCCTTGTCGTCTTAATGCATGTCCCCAATGAGGTTGGAGTACAAAGAGTTGGGTCTCGAGCTTGTTTCTCTTGAGGACAGAAGCTATCGCACGCCCAAGCGACCTCCCATGGAAGGAGAAAATAAAGATGACAGGACAAGAGATCCTTTCAAACTATTGATTGAGGAAGCCCTCACGCAATAGAGGAACGAGATGATGGATAGTTTCGTGCAAATCCTTCGGCGACTACCAACATGCGATGCATCTTCTTCGAATGGAGGTGCCACCCCCTTCAAGGTACAAATAAACTTTTATATTCCTATATTTGAAGGTCATATAGACACAAATGTTGTAGACAAGTGGTTGAATCTACTAGAAGGGTATTTTTCTGTTCATAAATTTTCGAATAGTGAAAAGATTACTTTTGCACTCCTCAAAGCCATTCCCCATGTTAAAGATTGGTGGGAAACTTTCTGTGAGCAAAAGGAAATAGAGGAAACCTCATTATTTTCAATCACGGCCACTTGGGAATCCTTCAGGGATGCTATTAAGGAACAATACTACCCTGTCGAAAGTTATGACGACCTGTATACCAAATGGACCACACTGCGGCAAGAAAGAGACCAAGCAGTGCCAGATTTCACAAATATCTTCCATACCTTACGCGGCCTACCGATATGCCATCAAAATCGAGCAAAAGCTCAAACAAAAGCCGCGGCAATTTGGGCCTGGGAACCCCTCACAACAAAAGCCAGGAAAGAGCGGCCCCAACCGACTGAACAAAGGATAGAGAAAAGATGGACAGTATCAAGACAACCAGTACAAGCCGCAAGCAAAGAAGGACACCGAAAAGACAAAGAAAGATACCGAGAAGTGGTGCAACTTTCATAAGATCCCTTGGCATAAAACTGCTGACTGCCACTCAAAACAGTCGCTGGTTACCGAAGTGAAAGCCTCTGAATAAGATGCAGATTCTGACTCTAAGAAAGAACTAGAAAGGGGAAGACAGATCATTGACGTGGAACCCAGTGCCACCGTTGCTACCACCAAGCTCCAGCCTGGTGAACCAAACGAGCCAGAAGAAGGATAGTGCCTCTTCCATTCACATATGTCAGTAAAAGGCACCTCGCTGCACTTCATCATTGATAACGGTAGCCAGAAGAACCTCATCTTAGCAGAGGTCATCAAGCGGCTGGCCCTGCCAACAATGCCACACCCACAACCATACACCATTGGATGGCTTCACCAAGGAAGCAATCTTCGTGTCAGCCAACAGTGTTGACTATCATACGGCATCAAGCCCTTCAAAGATGAGGTATTGTGTGATGTTGCTCCTCTCAAAGTTTGTGATGTTATTTTGGGCCAACCTTATTTATGGAAATTCCATGATGTATATGAGTCTAGGCCTCGTAGTGTTATTATTACTTTGAACAGGAAATTGTACAGGATACCCGAGCCAGTCCCACCTAGTGCTATTTCCTTTATCTCTGCTAAGAAATGGAGGAAGGTCATCTCGCAGATGGGGAAGTTTTTCTTCTTCGTGATTCACTCTCAGAATAAGAGAAAGATCGCAGCCACATCCAGGGTCTCTGCGGCAAACCTCTCCACACAGTAGAAGCAAGTAGATAAGGTCGTGGAAGAATACTCAAATATCTTCTCCTCACCTACAGGGGTACCTCTGCACTGCCAGGTCAAGCACCCCATCAATCTGACCCCCGACGCACCGCTGCCCAATGGGCTAGTCTATCGTCGCTCTTTGTTAGAGAATGAGGAGATCAAGCGAAAGATCTAAGAACTGCTCCACAAGGGGCACATCCACCCCATCTCATCACCTTGTGGGAGCCCAATCGTGCTGGTATAGAAGAAAGATGGAACCTTGCGACTCTGTATTGATTACCGGGATCTGAATAAAATCACTGTCAGAAACCGGTACCCGATTCCCCGAATCGATGACCTCCTTGATCAACTCACAGGGGCCAAATACTTCAGTAAAATTGATCTGAAGTCTAGCTACCACTAGGTCTCGATAGAACAGACAAATGTATGGAAGATCGCCTTCAAGTCAAAGGAAGGACTTTTTGAATGGTTGGTCATGCCTTTTGGTTTGACAAATGCTCCAACCACTTTCATGAGGATGATGGACGATATCCTGCGACCATTCACCAATACTTTTGTAGTGGTGTATCTGGATGACATTCTAATTTACATCAAGACTTGGGCCGAACACTTGTAGTATATTCAACAGGTTCTGCACACCCTGTGGTAGCAAAAGCTATATGCCAACCTAGAAAAATGATCCTTCGGCATGGACAGGGTCCATTACCTGAGCTACATCATTGATCAGCATGGCGTACATGTGGATCCATCCAATATCCAAGTCATCCGTGACTAGCCAGCCCCAACAACACTCACTGAGCTTCAGAGCTTCTTGGTACTTACTAATTTCTACCGTAGGTTCGGGTTGGGTTTCTCCCATATTGCATGGGCCCTAAGCCAAATAAACAGGGGTGGTGGTGAGGCGAAATTTGCGTGGGGTCGGTCCCAACAACAAGTGTTCGATGATTTGAAGCAGCGCTTGTGCTTAGCCCCAATACTTTCACTACCAGACTTGCAACATCCCTTTGAGATCGAGACAGATGCTTCAGACTATGCTGTGGGCACCGTTCTCACTCAGCACGTCCACCCTGTGGCCTATCATAGTGAGACACTGTCTGATACTGTCCATAAGTACCCTACTTACGACAAAGAAATGTACTCCATTGTGAAAGCATGCTGCCAGTGGAGACATTACATTCTTGGGAAGGAGATAGTCATCCACACCGATCATAAGCCACTGCAGTTCATGCAGACACAGGTAAAACTGTAGAATGACCGCCATCAAAAGTGGTCCACATACTTGCAACAATTCCACCTCAACATCAAGTATAAAACAGGAAGCACCAATCGCATCGCTGATTTCCTTAGCAGACCGCCAGTCGCGACACTCACCACGGTGCTAGACTCTTGCAGCCATGAGACATCTAGATTGCCCCAACTCTATGAGACAGACCGTGACTTCGCCACCACCTACCAAATGTTGGGTGCAAATGCAGTTGTCGATTATTTCCGTCTTCAGGATGGGTTGTTGTGTTGTCTGGGCCATATCTGTGTTCCATCAAGTGAGCGAGCGAAGCTGATTTGGAAAGCCCACTACAGTCGGGTGGAAGGACACTTCAGCATTGAAAAAACAATGGAGATGCTACAAAAACATTTATACTGGCCGAAACTTCGACAGGAAGTCGACAAGTATATCAGGTCCCGCACTGCCTGCGCTATTGCAAAACCAACCACTAAGAAACAAGGTCTGTACACCCCTCTTCCTACTCCTGACAAGCCATGGGAATCCATCTCAATGGACTACATGTCAGGCCTCCCATCCACCAAGCGGGGAAATGACTGTGTTTTTGTGGTTGTTGATCGCTTTTCTAAGATGGCGATTTTGGTTGCCTGCAAGAAGAGCATCACAGCAGAGGCCACTGCCAAGCTCTTCTTTGAACGAGTTTGGGTACATTTTGGAATCCCACAAACCATTGTATCAGATCGGGATAGTCGATTTCTCAGCACATTCTGGTTGAGCCTCTGGTCACTTCTAGACACCAAGCTCACCAAATCCACGGCCTTCCACCCCGAGACAGATGGCCAAACCGAGGTTGTAAATTGAATGATTGTGCATATCCTTCGCATGTATAATTCAAAGAACCCTCGCACATGGGATAAGATCCTTCCCTATGTCCAACATAGTTACAACCGAGCCTTGCATAGCTCAAACGACCACAACCCCTTTCAAGTGGGGTTGGGATTCCAACCATTGGGTCCCATAGATGTTGCACTTCCCCTTGCGGTCACCTCGGTTGACTGATCTCTTGCTCCAACTGAAGCTGACAAAGCCACTCGGTTCATTGAGCAGATCCAGCACATCCGTCAACAGGTTCAGGATATCCTACATAAGTCCAATGGCAAGTACAAACAATGCCATGATCAAAATCGGGTGCCGCATAAGTTTCAGGTGGGTGACAAAGTTTGGTTGCACTTGCAGAAAGAATGCCTTATAGGACCCCATCAGAAGATTCACCCACTCCGTTATGGACTGTACACTATCACCAAGGCCATGGGGGATAATTCTTTTGAGCTCAACATTCCTCCTTTCCTTGGCCTACACACAGTGTTCAACGTGGATCTCCTTCACCCTTATTTCCCACCATTATTGAACACCTCAGAAGTAGTAGAACAACTGACACCAACAGAGCTCAATCTCGACTGCATAAAACAGACATCCAATGATCAAATTATGGACAGGAAGATCAAAGGCACTCGAAAACAAAGGATCTAGCTTTATCGATTCGTCAAAGCAGGGCAGTTCCTGCACTAAGGCAAGTGGCTCACCCGGGGCCAAATTCAACAGAAATTTCCTCATCTAATGGGGGACCTCAAATAAATGGAGACCATTGCTTCCTAAGGAGGGAGGATTGATCCATATGGATATCGGTGGCCACCCAAATTTTCCAACTGGCTCAAAACAACTTTATGACATTTTTGGCAATTTACTATTTTTAGCAGTTTTTACTTTCGGGGCCATTTTGAGGGCCTAAATGAAGGTTTTTCGGCATTGAGATCCTAAATTATATCCAAAGGCATGATTGAGCCCCCAAAATGAATCTCCTTGAAGATACCTTTCCAACGGGCTATCACACGCCTAAAACGGAGATCGTATGCAAAAGTTACGACCCTGGGAAGTTGATGTACTAGCTTACCCAAACGGGGCCCACATGACTTTTGGCGCTTCATCTCCTAGGGTTAGGTTTTTGGATGTATAGTGTTTTTGGCACTCTTTCTTATTGTAAAAAGGCCTTCAGAGCCTCATTGTGACCTTCTTCTTGTGAATGCGCGCTTCCGTCACATCTCTTCTCAGAGATAAGCCGCCACCATTCCAGCAAGCTTGTTTTCGTTGCATTTTACAGTTTCAGCTTATTTCGTTATTGAATAGAAAAACAGTTTTACTGTATCTCTGTTATTTTGTGTTAAGCACCTATTAATAATCTGTATTCATTTCATTCTGCTCATAAAATATGGATCATTATCTTCACAGGAAGAGTCATTATCTGTGTCTTCTGAAGAGTCATCATTTTTTACACATAAACTTTTCTTTTTACCAAATCTCTTGGGTTTGTACTTCTCTTCTCCTTCAAAGTTCCGGTCCTTCTGCTCATGTGGACACTTAGATGCAAAGTGACATATATTTCCACAGTTAAAACACTTTAAGGGAAACTTTCCTTGGTACTTGCCCGATCCTTTCTTTAGTCGTCTCACAAATTTTGCTTCAATTTCATCAGCCTCAGAATCCTCATTATTGTCTTCTTTAAATGATGCTTCTCTAGTGGTAGATTTATCTTTACTAATCCTCATTTCATAACAAGTTAGAGTTCCTAGGAGTTTATCAATAGACATAGTCTTAAGATCATCCAATTCTTCTATTGTAGAAACTTTTGGATTGAATCTATCAGGCAAAGATCTTAAGATCTTTTGAACTAGTAATACGTCTTCAATCTTCTCACCAAGACCTTTCATGGCATTCACAAGCTCCTCAAATCTTAAGAAAAATTTATTAACTGTCTCATCCTCATTCATATTTAGTTGTTCAAACTGTAATCTGTAGGTTTGAAGCTTGACATCCTTGGAAGATAATACAACCGACTTTACATAACTAGTCTCTACCACATCCCAGACATCTGCACCTAAAGCCATTATGTAGGCTCTCATCCTAACTTTCCAGAAGCCAAATTTTGTTCCATTGATCAGGGGGGCCTTATTGGTTGAAGTTCCTCCATGGATAGTCATGTTTATGCTCTAGGATCTACTCTTAAATAAAGGGAACTCGCTCTGATACCAATTTTTGGACAACNGGGGGGGGGGGGTGAATCAATTGTTACCGTGCTTAAACCATTATGATTATTTTAAAATCTTTACAGAGCAATCGATGACAATCACAATAATGTAGGGAGGTAAGAAATAGAACATTCAACATCAATCACACACATGAAATATACAGAGACATATATTTCTCGAGGAAACCCATAAAGGGTAAAAACCTCTTCTTCTTGATATGATAAGTAATCTTTATTTTTTGTACATTATCATTCTTATGAGCACCAACTCATTGTGAGGCTACCACCTCTGTTTTGCAAGATGAAACTTGTTGAGAACACCAACTCTTTGGTTTCTCTAGCACCCACTAGAAGGAAGTACCAACTCCCTGGTTTCTCTATCACCCACTAGAAGGAAACACCAACTCCCTAAGTGTTTCAGCACCAACTGGATGGAAACACCAACTTCCAATCACACATGCATCGACCTGTATAACAGAGAACAATAGTTATCCCTTGCGCCACCCTGCCACCCTGGTTTTTCTGGCTACAACCAGATGGAAGCTACAACTCCCTGTGTTCAAGCACCCACTTGAAACTCTGAGGACAACAATCCTCCCTAGCACCTCCCTACCACCCTGATTATAAAAACTTCATTACTGAAACTTATTACAATGATATAATGTTTATCAATAGCTTACCACTCTCATCATTGTTCTGCTGCACTGTTATGCTATGCCTGCATCAATGTCTTCCTTCTCGCATTCTTCTTTGAGATTTATGTTCTTCTACTCTATCTCTGCACGCGCGCCTTGACTTCCTCTTCCTCTCTCAAATATGCATTTATGTTCTATGCGCTATGCCTCTTCTGTGTGTTTCAACTGCTGCACACAGACTTCTTTTACCCGCTTGAATAACTCTCAACAGAAGCAACCTCCTCTTCTATTTTCTGCATATATTTATAATCCAAGTCCTCTGCCAGATCATACAGATAACTCTTTGTCCCCTCTGGCAATTACACTGAGTCTGTTCTTCATCCATGACCGTTATGTTGAGATTATTCATCATTAGTGGTTGTTCTTGAGATTCTTTGGCTTCTCTGGCATCTACAGTCTTCGACGCTTTTCCATATGTCAATCGTCTATATGATGAGTCTTCATTCCACTAGTAGTTACCTCAAGACTCTTTAGCTTCTCTGGCGATCACCCTGAGATTCTACGAATTCTCTGGTAGATGCAATTCGTCGTTTTATGAAATTACAATCAGTTTGTCTCTAGTAGTTATTGAGAGAACCTCCATGTGCTCATGTCTTTGGTACCTTTTTCCATTTCTCAGAAATCTACACAGTGGGTGCTAGATTTTCTGGCTAATGCCCTTCCTTTCACATGACCATCGGCGATGACCATGATCTTATTCAAAAGGCGCTTCCTGAATTCTTTCTATTGAGCACTTCCTCCATTTCATGATATGATCTTGGGCTATGAGCTTCATGTGACCAAGCAATTTCAGGGGCGTCCAAAAGTGGTTTATACCAAACTACTTTTCGCCCCTCAATTCACCAAGAGCCTCCACGCATCCTTTCTCCAAAACCATGGTTTCAATTGCGGCCTTCTCATTAAATATTAAGGCTCGAGCATGTTCTTTCCCCCATAATGGAGCACGATTGTCAATCTCACAATATTGACGGTGCTCCTGAATGGACGGTTCATATACGTCCTCTCAAGTTTGTGGACCAGATCTCTCCTTCCTCCATCAACGATTGAGGTTTCCTTCGTGATTCAGGCTCCAAGAGTTTCAACTCTCAAACCTTGTTGTTGTTGACTGGATATCTTCTGGAATGGAAGATTTGATGACATATGTCCTCTTCAATCGACAACTTTGTCTTCTATCCTTTTTCCATGCACAATCCTTGGTCTCAGTGATCAGATGACACGTGTCCCTCCAAACCAACAGACGAGATCGATTTCGTGATCTGGGCTCTAAGAGTTTCAATTCTCAACTTCTTGTTTACTCCCAGAGCATTTCACTCAGAGTCCATGATCCAGCGACGCGTGTCCCTCTTGGATCAACGGTCGAGATCTCCTTCGTGTATACGGACTTCAGAGATTTCAATTATCAAACTCTTGTTCATCCTTCCTTTGCTTTTTCCCGGAGTTGACAATCCACTGATGAGTGTCCTCTTTAATCCAACAACTACCCTCCACTCCGAGACTTCGACCTTCGAGACTTTGGATCTTTGGGTGAGTACTAGTGGTAAAACTCCTGAAGCAAAACTCTTAGAGTGACGTAACTCTTACGTCATTCGATGACATGTCATGAGACGAGTAGCTGCCACGTGTCACTCAGATTTGTGACTTCCATGTACCTGAAATGTCGAATCAACTTGACACTTGTCATTGTCTGATTATGCCACATGTCCTTGTTGACGTATTCTTCCACCTAAACTTGATGACGTGGTTTGTTGATGTGGTTTGCCACAATTTAATGGTCATTGTCTGATCTCCAGATCCGACTTTTGACAAAACTTCACATTCCGGGGATTTCAAATTTCAAACTTTCCTGAGTGTAAACTCCTCGCATCTCTATATCCGAAGTGAATGTTGTTTGTTTGATCAGGATATTGGATCAACGTCTCGATATTTCTGCGATGCAACTTTTCTATCTTATCCTGTCCTTCCACTTGAAATTGATTCGACGGTTGTGATCAAATCATGACTTCGCGTTTCGGGTGTTTGAATGTGAGACAACCACGACTCTTCCAACTCCCAACTCCCGATTTTTCGAAACTTGCTCTAGATCAACAGTCCACAACCCTCTATGATCCAATGGTCCAGTTCTTATCGGGACTTCACGTTTCGTGAATTTGGAGGACAACTCACCTTTGAATTTTCCAGTTTGTGAGTCAACGAAATGTTGATCTCTCGCCATGTGTCCTCTGGATCCAACGGTTCTGATCTCATAATGATTTCTCATTTCATGGAGTTGGAGGATGGCTCTCGGCCTTATCTTCTTTGTAGTTATACTAGATTTGACGACTATTGGTCCTTGGCGCTCAAATCCAACGGATTAGATCTGTACTTCTCCTCTACACTTCCTCTGGTCATTGGACTTTGATCTAATGGACATCGGGTATTCAGGATTGGTGATCCACCGACCATTGTCACTCCTCCTCCTGAGATTTGGCCTTCTCAAATATCTAAGTGTCAAAGGTTCTACGAGTCCTAATGACTTTGGGTCTAATCTGCATTTCTGAGAACGTTATCTCTCCTAAGCATTAGTAATGGAATTAACCTCATCCCTGGCACACACTTGCGCTCTACGTGCAACTCTGCACTATTCCTCTCTGAGCTTGGATTACACATTGTTTTCTTCTTTACCTGAGCTTACCTTTGATCCTTTTGTGAGCCATGACCTTTGATTCTTCTACGATCCTTGATGTATGGGATCTCATCTGTGCATCTCAGAATGCTATCTCTCCTGAGCTTTGATCTCTGCATATTGTTTTCTTCTTCACCTGAGCTTATGTTGTTCCTGTTTTTCCATCGATGCACATTCTGATATTTCCATCAATGACAAGCACACATTGCTTGTAATCATGCCATCGTCATTATTGTTCTTGCCATCAATGACAAGCATACTCTGCATGTAAACATGCCAACACAACCTCCCACTTTTATAGGAAAAAATTATGAGTTATGGTCCTTGACGATGAAGGCATTATTTTGGGGTCAAGATGTATGGGAGATAGTTGAAAATGGTTATGTGGAACTAGAATATCAAGAAACATATAATTCCCTCACACAAACTGAGAAGGATGCTGTTTGCACCCAATTCATCACTGTGTGAGCAAAAAGTGAGTGCTTACATGCCCAGTTGGGCTCTGCTAGGCATGGCAGCTGTGAAGTAAAAGGTTAGAAAGAGAAACAACTAAGTTATAAACAAAAATCAAACTAAAACTAATTAAAACTATGAGCATGTGAGAAAATGAAAAACAAATGTAAATGGACCAATATCACCAATGTATTAGTTGATCTGATTGATGAAATCCAAAGATACACAATGGAGAAAGAGGACTTGGGTCCCTTCCCTCTCCAATGGAAGGCTCTTGAGGCCCTCAACTGATTTCTCTCCTTACAAAGAAAAGATGAAAAATGTGGGTGAAAGAACCCCAAGCTTATTCACTCAAGTGAGGGGTGAATAGCTTATGAAATGCAGCCTCCAATGTGTGTTGCCAAAGAATGAGTCCTTAGCAATATCAGCAGCATAACAGTATGAAGAATTCCTTGAGAAAATGGTGGTTATTCATGGCTTTTTATAGCCAAGCATTGGGTTATTATGTGGCCTCTTTTGAAAGTGAAAAGGGACTCTTTAGGGCACAATTAGGTCTTTGACCAGCCCATCATGAGGATTGAGCTCGGATTTGGTGTCAAATCGACTTGGGAGCTGATCCATTAGTGGTTGGGAGGCCGACCAATTTCAATAAATGCACCGTTTAGCAGGCGCGCGG
>ML791213.1:234231-256043 GCA_009831015.1 Picea engelmannii
ATGTTTGCTAGATTATCCCCTTTATAAGTTGAGGGGTCTAAGTGGTGCAGTATTCAGAGCATACACATTATCATCTTAAGAAGGAAAAAAGTGATTTTCCCCACATCCAAGGTCTTACAATGCAAATTTTAGTTCAAATGCACAGCTTCCTGTGTAGACAGAGGCGCATATGGCGCCTGCGCGCTGACAGAATTGAAGAGAAAAGTGCATGCGCGCCCGACGCGCGCTTGTGGGGTATAATACCCGCGCACCTGTGTCAAAAGTACGAGAAGAAAAATCCGGATGGATTTCTCTCCAATCTTTGGTGAATTGACTGGTAAGCAGGTCGGCTGAGGCCGGTTTGTGGACCTGCAAGTTAGCTAAATCAAAAGGAAAGCAAATAAAGCCCAAATGAGGGAGGAATTGATACCTTCTCCCCATTACGGTCGCCAATCTGTTTGCACCCAATTCGTCACTGTGTGAGCAAAAAGTGAGTGCTTACATGCCCAGTTGGGCTCTGCTAGGCATGACAGCTGTGAAGTAAAAGGTTAGAAAGAGAAACAACTAAGTTATAAACAAAAATCAAACTAAAACTAATTAAAACTATGAGCATGTGAGAAAATGAAAAACAAATGTAAATGGACCAATATCACCAATGTACTAGCTGATCTGATTGATGAAATCCAAAGATACACAATGGAGAAAGAGGACTTGGGTCCCTTCCCTCTCCAATGGAAGGCTCTTGAGGCCCTCAACTGATTGCTCTCCTTACAAAGAAAAGATGAAAAATGTGGGTGAAAGAACTCCAAGCTTATTCACTCAAGTGAGGGGTGAATAGCTTATGAAATGCAACCTCCAATGTGTGTTGCCAAAGAATGAGTCCTTAGCAATCTCAACAGCATAACAGTATGAAGAATTCCTTGAGAAAATGGTGGTTATTCATGGCTTTTTATAGCCAAGCATTGAGTTATTATGTGGCCTCTTTTGAATGTGAAAAGGGGCTCTTTAGGGCACAATTAGGTCTTTGACCAGCCCATCATGAGGATTGAGCTCGGATTTGGTGTCAAATCAACTTGGGAGTTGATCCATTAGTGGTTGGGAGGCCGACCAATTTCAATAAATGCGTCGTTTAGCAGGCGCGCGGGTTTTTCGCCCAACAGTCGCACCTCGTGCACGCAGGCGCGCCTTGTACGATGTTGTTACGCGCACGCGCGCACACGTCCATGTTCTGTAAAGCACATTTGAATTTTTGATCATTTTGTATAGTTTTGACCCTTTTGCTGTGCTGTGGAATTAACCTTGTGCCATGAATGACTTCTTTTCTGTGTTGACGATGCGGAGTTCTTGTCGCCATGTGCGGACGAAATTTCAGTGATAACAGATGCCTTGAAAGATCAAAGGAAGAAGGATGGAAAGACAATGTTTTACATACATCAAGCCATGCATGAGAGAATACTCCCAAGAGTAACATCAACAAAACAAGCCAAGAAAGCATGGGACATATTAAAAACTTCTTATTTGAAATATGGCATCTATTCTTTCACTGCAGATACGTTGAAGATATATGTATCTATGCATCGTTAAGTTTTCCAATATGGATAGTAACAATATGGTTATCAGGGAGAGAAACAGAACTAAGGGTTGTAGATAAATTCTTTACATTCATGTATGTTTTTTTACAATTTTGGGATTTTTATCTTTGATTTAGAACTTTATATTTGTCAATCAACCTGTGTATAGTGTGTGTTGTCCTCCTTTAGGCGAGCGTGAGAAGATGATTAGGAAGGTGCTAAGTGTCTCTTCCTTTAGAGGCCTTTAGCGGCCATTGTGAGAAGATGACTTGGGAGAAGCACACTGAAGGCCACTTTGATGAGGAAGTAATATTAGACAACATTCAAAAGTCCTACTTATTCTGACCAAAGCACTACCATGATGTTAGCAGATATATCAGATTGTCTCTTCTCTTGGATATACAACACGTAGATGAGCTCTGCGCAACGCAGTTGCAAATACTGTGTGCTACAAAAATTTGTTACTGAACTCTCGGAACTTACTGTGTGATTCTTATACTGCACAAAATAATGCACGATGTGATAAAAACACTTAATAAATAATTTCTTGTAACTATGCTACCCTCAACACATAAACTATGAACACAAGCTTGAGCATAAACACAGAGAATATATTTTTCAGAATATTTTAACACTACAAAATTCATAAGTACTTCAACACACATATGACTAATATAATAAGAACTTCGGTGCGGTGCACGGCTACAGACTACAATACTATTTTGAGCTTCTACTTCAACAACTTCTAAACAACTTCAACAACTTATAAAACGCAGAGCTTGAGCTCTCAGACTTGTTGACTCCTTACAGCTGTTGTTGCTTGCTATCGACTCTATTCTCTTTGTTATGTTCTATCTACACACTTGACTACCTACAAACTCGAACATATATAGAATGAGAATGAGACTGAGACTTCTTGTAGAAGAAAAACTGACTCAAACAATTAACATGACAATAAATTTCGATCGACTCTCTTCTGGATAACAAAGCTCGAGAAAGGTAAAGATCGACTCATTAAATAAACTTATGCTAACACTCTTGTTTGAAGTGTCTAACAGACTAACGTCTTTGTTTTCATGAAAAATAGAGTCTATGTAAGCGTAAAGCTCACGACTTGTAATTAATATTTCCAACACCCCCCTTTAATTATAAGTAGGTGAGTTTACAAACTACAAAATTTACATCAAAATTTTAAATTGACATGACTTGTCAAACATCTGTTACTGCATTGAATCCTATACCACTATGCAATTTCTAAAATGCATCCCTTGCTAAATCTTTTGTGAAAATATATGTGACCTGTTCTTTAGACCTACAAAATTCTAAACAGATTTCTTTGTTATTCACTAATTCTATGATAAAATGGTACCTTGTATCAATGTGCTTGGTTTTCTTGTGAAACACATGACTCTTAGATAACATGATGGTTGAATTGTTGTCACAAAATATTGTAGTTGGTTTCTTTTTTTCCTGCAACAAATATTTTAACATTCTTCTCATCCAAATTGCTTGACAAGCTACGCTTGTAGTTGCGACGTACTCAGCTTTAGCTGAAGAAAGAGTCACTATGGGTTGCTTCCTTGATTCCCATTACACTATACCTGTTCCAAAATGAAATGTGTAACTAGAGGTAGTTTTCCTGTCATCTATGTTGCCTCCACAATCCATGTCAGTGTATCCAATAAGTTTGAAATATTTTGAATTAGAATACAAAATGCCAAAATCTTTTGTTCTATTTACATATCTCAAAATTATTTTTCCTGCTTTCCAATGGGATTCTTTTGGAGTTTCCATGAACCTTGAAATCAAACTCACTCCATACATAATATCAGGCCTTGTTGTTGTTAGATACATAAGACTACCTACCATCCTTTTAAACAATGTGGGATCCTCCTTGGACCCTTTATCTTCCTTACTTAACTTCAATCTTGTTATGATAGGTGTTGGGGATGCTTTTGAATTTATCATGTTGAATCTTTTCAATATTTCATGCACATACTTGATTGTGAAATATATATACCAACTTTGGACTGGTGAACTTCAATACCCAAAAAATATCTCATAAGCCCCAAATCAGTCATTTCAAATTCATCCTTCATGACTGACTTAAATTCTTCTATGCCAAAATCACCTTTAAAAATCAAATCATCTACATATAAACAAACAATTAACATATTACCTTGATGATTTTCTTTGATGTACAATGTTGGCTCACATTCACTTCTCTGAAATCCATTATGAGTGAGATATGAATCTATGTGACTGTACCAAGCTCTAGGAGCTTGCTTTAACCCATACAATGCCTTCTTCAATCTGTATACTTTGTTTTCTTGTCCTGGAATCTCATAGCCTTGTGGTTGTTCCAGATACACTTCTTCTTCTAAATGTCCATTAAAAAATGTTGAATTTACATCCATTTGATAAACAAACCACTTGTTCTACGCAACAATGGCTGACACAGTTCTAATTGTTTCCATGTGCACAACTGCCACACATGTTTCATTGAAATCAATTCCAGGTTGTTGTGTAAAACCTCTGGCAACTAGCCTTGCCTTGTGCTTCTACAAATTTCCATTTGCATCTTGCTTGGCTTTATAAATCCATTTCACACTTATCACATCCTTGTCTTCAGGTACATCTACCAATTTCCATGTTTGATTGTTCTCTATGCATCTGATTTCTTCATCCATGGATTGTGCCCATACATAATCTTTGACAACTTCTTCAAAAGTTAATGGATCATCTATCTGTGACAACAGAGAAAAAACTGAAAATGAATTTTTTGTGTTAACATTATAGATGTCATGCAGAATTCTTGTATTTCTTGGTAACAAACTTGCTATTGTTGGATTTGTAGATGTAGAACTAATTGGACTACTTGCTGGAGTTCGTTGCGCTCTAGGTGTGGGTTGCGCACCTGCAGATATCAATGGAGTAGATTGCGCTGTGATTTGTTTCATAGTTCCAGGAGTAGAAGGAACTGCACACTGAATTGTACTTAGTGTTTGAACCACTTCATCCTCTGTGTCATCATGCCCAATGGAATCAATCATTCTGACTGTCCTTTCTATGCTTCCATCCCATGCTTCATTTTCCACAAATTGAACACCACGACTGATGATGACTTTTCTTGCAATAGGATCATATAGCTTGTATGATTTTGTATCTTCAGAGTATCTAACAAATATACATTTCTGTCCTTTGTTATCTAACTTCTTTCTCAGCTCATCTGGAACATGTGCATATGCGACGCAACCAAATACTTTTAAGTACTCCACATTGTGCTTCATTCATGTCCATGCTTCTTGAGGAACTTTGTTTTTCACACTCTTTGTCGGAAATATTTTCATGATGTATACTCTAGTTGCTACTGCTTCATCCCAATACTCATTTGAAAAATGTTTGGCCACCAACATACCACGCGCCATTTCTATTATGGTTCAATTCTTTCTCTCTATGACACCATTCTGCTGTGGTGTATACCGCGCAGTGAATTTCTTGTAGATGCCATGAACTTTACAAAAGTTTTGAAAATCTCTTGAAACATATTCACCTCCTATGTTATTTCTTAGAACTTTTATGTAATAACCACTTTTCTTCTCCACAAGTGATTTAAACTGTTGAAAACAATCCAATGCATCAAATATATGTTTTAGAAAATAAATCCATGTTTTTTCTTGAGAAATCATCAATAAATGTCAAAAAACATGTTCTTCCTCATATAGATGGTGTTTGCATTGATCCACAAACATCCGAATGTACAATTTCCACTAGATCTTTTTCTCTGTATGACTTGCCAACTGGAAATGACTCTCTATGTTGCTTTCCAAAAATACATCCTTCACGTATTCTTTCTGGTTTTTCAATTAAGGACAAACATTTCACCATATCCTTAGTATGTAGCATCTTTTGACCTCCAAAGTTTAAGTTTCCAAATATGAAATTCCATAACCAGGAATCATCCTGTACTTCAGATTGGAATGTTTCCTGCATCTCTGCGCCATTGTCTTCTTATTTCTTGAGACTGAGCGCACCAAATTTTCCTTCTTTGGAACTACACACACTTACTTTTGCACTTTCTTCTTTGAATGCAGTGTGAGACAACGCATCTTTTGTGTCATAGACATATTGCGTTGTATTTATATTTATGGTTGGATTCAATGTCAATGGAAACATTATGTTGCTTGTCATATGAATTCTTGCAATAAGTTGATTGCTTGGATATATGTCCATAATCACACAATGATTATCTTCCATATAAATTATGTATCGTTTCTATAAAAATTGTCCCGTGCTCATCAAATTATGCTTTAGAACATAAACATAATATACATCAGGCATAACTTTTTGTTCTCCTTGTTTAGTTAAAATGCTAATATTTCCTTTTCCTAAGACAGTGACTTGGATATTTGTTCCAAGTGTAAACTTAGTTTGGACCGACTTATCCAAACTAGAAAACAACTCTAAGTTTCATGTCATGTGATTACTACAGCCTAAATCTAGATACCATGTGTCACATGGACTTTCTTGAGAAACATTGCATTCAACTGAGGAAATTATAGGCATTGCTTCAGCACACGTCATAAACATCAGACTGGAGGGACTATTTGTGCTTTTTGACTAATATTGACCTTGCTTGTTCTGATTATATTGTCTCTTCATGCACTCATATGCATAATCCCCATACTTTTTATAGTAATGGCATTGAATCTTTGATTTATCAAATTTTTGATTACTTGGTTGACTATTATTTTGACTTTGACCTCTTCCACCAATGTTTCTAGGACTACTACTGTGTCCACCTCTAACCAAACTTATTTCTCTGCCTTCAAAGTTAGCTCTCCCCCTTACTTTCTACGACTTATAGATGATTGTGTGGAAAATGAATTTTCTAATGACATATTTGACCTATTCAATCTGTGTTCATGATTAATGAGGGAAGCTTGTAGTTCATCTAAGATAAACTGACTCGGGTCTTTTCTTTCTTCTAGAGTCACAACAAGGGTATCAAATTTAGGAGGAAGAATCCTAAGTACCTTCTCAACGACCTTTCTGTCCTTTATGGTTTCTCCATGAGACTTAATATGATTTATTAGGCCAATAACATAGGTATAAAAGGAATCTACTAAATCTGTCTCTTCCATTGACACAGTTTCAAAATATCTTCAAAGAATTTGTAGTTTTGAATTCTTGACTTTGTCCATACCTTGATAAGAAGTTTGCAATATGTCCCATGATTCATTGGATTTCTTTGTTGATGCAACACTTGGGACTATGCTCTCATGCATGACTTGATGTATGTAAAACATCACCTTTCCATCCTTCTTCCTTTGATCTTTCAAAGTATCCTTCTCAGCTTGTGTGAGGGCATTGTACGCTGCCTGATCTGATGGTTCCACGTAGCCATTTTTGACTATCTACCATACATCTTGACCCTGAAATAATGCTTTCATGGTCAAATACCATAGCTCATAAATATTTCCTGTAAAAGTGGGAGGTTGCATATTTGAAATAGAAGCCATGATTTCTCGTTGCAATAGAGCTTCTTCTCTTGAAGCTTACTCTGAGCACCCTGCTCTGATACCAGATCTCAGATCTATAACACGTAAACGAGATTTTCACAACGCAATTTCAAACACTGCCCACTACAAAAATTTGTTACTGAACTCTTAGAACTTACTGCGCGATTCTCAGACTGCACAAAATACTACATGTTGTGATAAAAACACTCAATAAACAATTTCTTGTAACTGTGCTACCCTCAACACATAAACTATGAACATAATCTTGAGCATAAACACAAAGAAGATATTTTTTAGAATATTTGAACACTACATAATTCAAAAATACTTCAACACATAGATGACTAATATATCAAGAACTTCGGCGCAACACGCAGTTACAGACTACAATATTGTGTTGAGATTCTGCTTCAACAACTTCTGAAAAATTTCTGCAACTTAGAAAACACAGAGCTTGAGCTCTCAAACTTCTTGACTCCTTACAATTGTTGTTGCTTGCTATCGACTTTATTCTCTCTGTTCTATTTTATCTGCACACTTGACTACATACAGACTCAAACATATATAGACTGAGACTAAGACTTCCTGTAGAAGAAAATTTGAGTCAAACAATTAAGGCGACAATAAATTTAGACTGACTCTCTTATGCATAACAGAGCTCAAGAAAGATAAATATCGGCTCATTAAATAAACTTCTTCTAACACTCTTGCTTGGCATGTCTGAAAGACTAATGTCTATGTTTCGTGACAAACAGAGTTTGCGTAAGCATGAAGCTCATGACTTGTAATTAATATTTCCAACATATTCCCCTCACCCTAGGTGTAATGTAATTAATCAGTATCTGCCTTTGTGTTTCTTCCTTGATTTAACATAATGAATTGGCATATTTGACCCGTTATTCATTATGGTGTTTAGATCATGAACTTTGTATTAGAAATGTATCAAACATGTTCATGTAGAAATTGTTAGGTATTTTTGTGCAGTATGGCATGTCTTTGTATTCTTTCAAGCGAGCGTGCTTGTTCCTTCGGGAGAGCATGAAATATTGGCTCATCATTGTATTCTTGGTTCGTCATTGAATTCTTTCAAGTGAGTGTGCCTCTTCCTTCGGGTGAGCGTGAAATATTGGCCTATCTTCGTATTCTTGGCATGTGTTTGTATTTTTACAAGCAATCGTGCTTCTTCCTTTGTGCGAATGTTGTGAAATCTCACCCATATTTGTATTTTTTTCAAGTGAAATTGAAAATGATTTGGGAGGCCTATTATAGTGAGAAAATAGGTTACCTGATGTTAAACATATATATCTGACTGTTTCTAGCTCACCCCATGTGTCAATTTAGAAGAAACCGTTGGACCATACCTTTCTGCAATATGGCCCATCTTTCTATTCCTTCGGTCGATCCCAACCTGCTTATGTTGAGGGAAGTGTTAGAAGAATATTTTTGTGATCTTTACTGTAGTTAGATCACAAATCATTTTCGCATGGAAAATATATCGACAATGCTACAAATCTACTACTGACCTAAGATGTACTTTTGTGAACAATGGTCCATATTTGTGTTCTTTCAACATGGCCTGTTGTTTTAGTGGAGTGCGAGAAGATAACACACTACTTTTGCTAACCGATGTTCTATCATGATGGTAGAAAATATATCATATTCATTCTCCCACATCACAGATGCAATGTATTGAATTGGAATTCCTAATCACTTTGGATTTCCCTCCACTCTTTATTGACCAACGCTCTACCATGATGTTAGTAGATATGTCAGATTCTTTTTCCCACAACCATGTTGCATCATAATGATTTCTTGGACTAGATAAGATTTATGGTGTTTTGATCATTATTGTACTATGGTCGGATCTGAATAATAAACAAAATAATTGGAGATTAGTTTAAATTATTCTATTTTAATTTGTTGAAGAGTGCAATATTGTTTTTACTGTGGTTTTATTTGAAGTGTCATTTTTTTCAGAACAATATATCAATTGCTTGTAAAAATGTTCTTTTAATGCGTTCACATGAAGCTTCCTAATAATTGACACACTTGTTGGAATTATTGGCATTGAGAGGTCTACATATATAGGGCTTGTATTGCATAAAAAACATAGTCTATTTCTTATTGCTTTGTTTCAGATTTTGTGATGAGTTGATATATGGATTTTGTTTAGTTATAGGAGTTCGACCTCCTTGACTTTAATAAAGCATCAACATGATCCAAAGTTTTTGTTTCCTATAAATTGGGTTTGGGCCTAGAAGTTGATTGAATTGATGTCTTTGTTGGATTTTTAGGGTTTTTCACTTCTCTCAATTGTTGCTCAACTTACCCAAATTGGAATTTTCCTCCAATTCCTTGAGCTTGACCCTTGTTTTTATAGGTCTTTAAATACATGGGATTTTAACTTTAAAGGGTATTTTCTTCTCTATGCCTCCATGCTCCTAGATTTAAAGTAATTTTCTCCCTCCATCTTTGCCTTCCAAACTATTGATTTCACAGATCTGTTCTTCGTGATATATTTGAGATATTCTCTTCTAGAACACTCATTTATTCTATTGATTTATTATTCTAGTGATTTATCTCATGTTAGGATTCACCTATGCTCAACTCTCTCACTACTCGGTTTTTCCTTTATGACTAAACTTTATACATTCATCTTATTTACCAAGTGATTGTTTCCTGGTAACGACTAACTTTGTAAGTTTGTTGCTCCTCTATTGGACTTGATCTTATTGCCTGTCAAGGGATTCTATGTGGCAAAACCCCCTTTTTTAGATGATTTATGTCTCCATCCACCTCTGCAGTCTTCATGATAAGCTTCCAACTCTCAATCCTTTTGTAATGCCACTGCCCTGTTTGTCAACCGTGTGCCTTCTTCTCGTTTGAGTGAAATTTGATTTGATGGAAGAGCTTTTTCGGGCTGAAGCAACATGCATCTTGTGGCTAGTTACCACGAATTACTTCTGGCATCTTTTCTTTAACACGACGATAGATATTTTTGAATGGCCTTTGTCCCAAGTTTTTGTATTTCCAAAAATTCTACGATTACTTCAATGTTTCTTCGCACGCTGGCTTCTTTTTAGGTCATTCATACTTGCTCTTTGGCGTATTCTTGGGTCATAATTTTATGAAGCTAAAATAGAACTTTCTTACTTACTTTGAATGTTTTTGATTAAATTTTATTCCCCCGGACCTCACCAAGTGAGATTAACCTTCCTCATTAAGTTTCTTGGGGAACCATCCCTCCTTCGTAAGTTTGTCCATTATTCAATTTAGTAATTTAATTAAATAGCCTTTGAATTTTGATAAACATGTTATTTTTTTTAAATGTTTGTCATAATCTTTATCCAAAATCTAACTTGATAAACATCTCATCTTCCTTCATAATTTCATCTTGATAAACATCTCATCTTCCTTTCTAATTTCATTCTTCATAATTTCACTAGGGTGAAATCTTCTTTTATAGTTTCATTGAATAAATTAGAACCAAACTATACTACATATCTTTGCTTGTTTGCCACTAAATTGATGCCTCATTATAAATTTTATTTTAAAAATGTAAAAGATTTTGTAAAACTTAAACTCCATTATATAAAAATGAAAATATAGAAACTAATCAATTTAATAAATTAACTAAAAAAAATGTGAAATATTTTTTAAAACTTAAACTTCATTATATAAAAATGAAAATATAAAAAATAATCAATTTAATAAATTAACTTGAAAAGTATAATTAAAGATTCAATATTATTACTATATATAAACAAAATGAATTGAAGAGTGTAGCCCATAGTCTACATCATCCATAAACTAATCTAAGAATGATCCAATGTCAAGGTTGTATTGGGTTCTCTTAGTGTGTGCCACGTATCATTTCCCTCTTCCAGCAAACCATTTGACTGCAATAGTACATGTTGATAATTTTGATTGTCTTTCCGTGGGGGTTCAACTTTTTGTACAGATGACACGAGCCTCCGATTACAATTCATTTCAAAGTTAAATCCAAAGCAAAGTACCGTTGATTTAGTGGGTCTATACTATATAGTAACAATATCCTACTAATTATAATTGATGATCTCCCAAATTTCATTCAAACATGTATTTTCCTACATATTCTTCATGGCGATTATAGTATCCATGCCAATGCACGATTCTATATTTTTGAGTCTGATCAAGGCCAGAGCAAGTTTCCATCACACGTTAGTTGTTCAAATTAAGTTACTAATTCTGGGACATATTATTTTTCCCATAAAACAATCTTCCATGTTCAATATCCGTTGAAAGCTAAATAATGTACAATCCTCCATGTTCAATACCCGTTGAAAGCTAAATAATGTACTCTTCAAGCTAGGGTCCCAAATATATATTTTAGCACCCAAAAACTAAGAAAAATAAATAAACTATAGATAGAACAATCTAAGAAACCCATATTAGCTTCTCAGTTGACAAGAGATGGGTGTCTCGAAATTTAAATCTTGGACATGGAAAATCCAAACTTCACACGTCATGCCAGATCCATGGGCTACAATTTTGATTGTTCTATTATAATATTTAACTCCTTTCAAGGCACAAACTATTCACATATGTAGTCCCATTATGTAAGGAACAATAATTCTGGGAGCACGTAGTCCCATTATGTAAGGAACAATAATTCTGGGAGCACATGTGATTGCCTCAAGGAATACTTTTGAGAAGTTTTCCCAAGATGGGAAAGATGCTGAAATTTTTATTTCATTCCAATATGGATTTGTGATTGTGACTGTTCATATATAAGCTAGGTACAGTTTAATAAGTGAATAAATAGGATTTTTAATAAGTGAATAAATAGGTTGTTGACTTTTAATGAGTGAATTGCCATATAATATATATACGACAAGTTAGAACAAGTTTGTACTAAGCATTAGGTATGCCAATATTTGGCCTCATAATTATGAGGAAAACTTAGTAACTAGTATTACTGACTCAACTTTAATCCAAATGTAGGCGAGATAACTTTTTTTTTTCTCCTGTATCTCAACAAAGGCTCTACCATGATCCATCTCTTTAGAAGTTCATTTGTAGGTGCATAACCCAAGCTCTTCATCAAGGCTTCCTAGTCTCCTTTACTATCATTGGATTCTCTCCTAACAATCTTGCTTCAAGTTGCAAGTTTCATGTTCTTCTTCAAAATCATTGAGGCCTTCAAGAGGGCCCATGCACTGTGAGATAGCTAGGGAATTCCTTGTACTAATCACTAGAAAAATCCCACAACCTAGTGGGAATGACTGAATCCAATATCTCACATGCCTGAACATTTGTTGTCCCACAAACATTACAGTGACATGTAGGACCCCCCTTCCATTTTCATTGAATGCCATCAATTTTTTTGTTTTTTTTTTCTCATGTATTTATTCTACATTAACCAAAAATTATACTTCTCTCATAGTTAAAAATGCATTTTCAGCTCTTTGTTGAGCTTTCCTGGGAATTGCAATTTCAGTTATCTTTTGATCTTGCTTGTATGCATTTCTAGCTCTCATTCTCGAGATTGAACATGTGTTTTCAAGCCCTTATACATTAGCATAAAAAGTTAAACTTTTAGTGCTCTTGTTGAGAACTAAATTTGCTTTCTTACCTGTAAGGTGGAGAAAAGAGGTAAAAGGGTTTTTCTCAAAAAACAATATTAATTGATACAGTTCAATGATGAATCCCTATGGTCTCTTGTGATTAAATATCCAAGCAAGTCATACTTCAACATGCCTACACAATGTGAAAAGAAACAATCCATATGTTTGGTTAGTTAAAGGTTAGGTATTGAAAACATGTCAATGTTGAAGAATATTATTGCATGCATTTGTATGACAAGGTAGTATCAGCATCTCAACAATGAAAAATATTAATATTGCATGCATTTGTATGACAAGGTAGTATCAACATCTCAACGATGAAAAATATTATATCTGTTGGTATGGCAAGGTAGCATAATTAAAGACAATTACAACTAACCATGTGTCAAGTGCGGTTGGTCACAATTTTAAATAAAAAAATGAGTCTAACACTAACTATTGTGCACCTCATAATGATGGTGTGTTGTGATTATATAAAAACAACTTTGTATAATTGAAATTGTATTTCAACTTGAGTAAACAAAAGTTTACCATTATGCTTTATATAAAAACAATTTTGTATAATTGAAATTGTGTTTCAACTTGAGTTAGTACAACTCAATTAGAGGCTAGAAATGATTGATTCAAATGATATCAATAGTCCATTGTGCATGAGAGGATCATCACATCAACAATTTCCCATTAGTGGTGACATGTTGGCTTTGATCATTATCATTTACTAAGGTATATATGTTCCATGACCTAGGCATGGATCACATTTCAAACAAACCTTGTATTCCTTTCATGAGTTTTTGTGATTATTATTAATTATTCTTTGTTACGTTCCCTTTTTCCTTCTCTTAATTAAAGCAAATCAAAATCCTAGAAATTCTAGCACTCTTTGTTCTTTTCCTTTTTCCTTCTTTTAATCAAAGTGAATCGAAACCCTAGCAATTCTAGTACTCCTCTCAAGTGACACATGTGAAGAGAAGATCTATGTTTGCATCTCTTACTATGTGAAATTGTTAGCCATGCCTCTCTCCTCCACGACAACCAAGTTTTAGAATCCAAGACTCAAGGTTAGAATTGGTAAACAATAATCTTTCATAATTGTAGAGTCAAATACAATGTAAGGAGGTGCTACATCACAAGTAATGTCGTCATTGATCAGTTTTACACTTTTAAGTTACTCAAACATCATTTCTTTGTTGATACCAATGAAGGGAGTATAGTTGTAGATTCTCAATAGTGTCCATATGAAGAGATGTTGAATTATCGATTTTCATGTCTTATAATTTCCATTGTTAATGATGACATGAAAAAGTTGTTCGTTAACCAAATATTGTTGTAGATGCTTGATAGTGTTCATATGAAGATATGTTGAATTATCGATTTTCATGTCTTATAACTTCCATTCATACCATCCATATGAAGATATGTTGAATTATCGATTTTCACGTCTTATAACTTCCATTGTTGATGACGACATGAAAAAGTTGGCCATTAACCCAATATTGATTATTAAACAAGTCAGTTTGCTAATTTTTTTTATTTTTTTAGATTTCAACAGGTTAGTGATTTTGCATTAACCAATGTCAACATTTTATTTTATAAGAGAAGTTGGATCAATCATGTTCTCACTAAGTGTTTCACTAGGAATTTTGTTTTCTATGACATTGATTCATATTGGAATCCTATCAGGCCAAACCCTCATATCGAATCTATTGTGTACATTGCTAACATTGAGGTCAATTACAAGATAGATGTTTTTCATGTTGATGTGTGAGGAGGTTATGGAAATCCTTGTGTCAATGGATATTGATGCTCAGAGGTCAAAGAAATCCTCATGACAATGTTTAACGATAATATTATTTCCCAAAGAATATTATTCCTTGGTCCCTTGGCTTGTCTATTTGATAGTTGGCTTGATTAGTTGCCAATTTCAATGATCAATGATTTGTTGGTTGTCCACGAGTTGTTGCTTTAAAGGGGCGATGGAGATGGCACATGACATGGTCACGTGCGTTCATGGTAGATGATTGGCACAGATGCCAAGGAAAATGAAAGGTGGTGAATGTTAAAAGAGAAGTGTAAATAAAAGAGGATAAGTGTTAGTTTCATCGTGACATTATGCGTGAAAAGTATAATTGCAATATTCATGATAGAGCCTATTGTAAGAGCACTAGGCTTTGATGAATTATAGTTGTTTATGTCTCTTATATTTGGGGATCTCATATTTCTCTATTGGAGATATTTTATCTTAAATATAGTGTTATGGTGATCTCTATTATGTCTTATGTCCTCCACCCTATCTAGAGGCACAAGGAATACATATATGTCTCTTCTACCTAAGGTTGTTGGGCCTCTCTCTAGAAAAACTATCCAGGATCAATAGTAGTTAGAAATCCTTCTTTCCATTATGGTATTTGTCTTGAAGCGTAGAATATATATGTAGGCCACCACATAATATATACTAAAACCGATCCCTCTACCACATATTCCAATATGCCACTAAGCTTGAGTAGGCTCTCTTCCATGTTATGTGAGATCTATCATATATGTCCCTAAAAACATTTTTTTCTTCCCATAACTCTTTTCTTTGGCTTGGGCGATGAGCCATCTCTTTTTTTATGATTGAGACCTTTGTTTCCTTGGTTGATTACAGTTACCCGAGCATGTTGGTTAATGGTGGTGAAATATGGGGCTCCAAAGAAAACGACTAGTGGTAGTGCCTACCAATGTGAAAATAATTAGCTAATGGTAAGACAAAAACCTCCCATTCTCCTAGTGTTCATAACAAAAAATAACATCATGTCTATGAAGCACGTCTTTTGGGACTCCTGCAACAATATCAATATATAAAATCCATGTTTCTTGGAGAAGGCACGACCTTTTGTTATAGCAATGATCATGCTAAACTATCTTGGTCTTGGCCCTCTCATTTTCTTTGGAGATAATAGATGAAAGAGCAACAACTGTTTATAGCACACTAGGGCCTTCATCACTTCCCTAGTCAACTTTGGTCTTTTAAGTAAAATTTGTTTGGATGAGGCAAAGTTTTAATTGTGATGATTTGGAATTTTTTTTAATGGATTAAATTTTTTAATAACAAAGTTTTATGTTAAAATTTTTTATCTCCTCTTTTAAATTAAAAATAATTATTAATTTTCATTCCTAATAAAATAATATATATCTCAAAATACATATTGCATTTAATGCTTTTCCATGAGGTACACTGCAAGTAATCATCTACACGCTTTGAACACAGGATGCCCAGGCCTCTCTCCTCCCCTACAACCAACTTTGAGAATCCAAGACTCAAAGTTAGAATTGGTAAACAATAAACTTTCATAAATGTAGAGTCCATGAATACAATGTAAGGAGGTGTTACATCACAAGTAATGTCGTCCTTCATTAGTTACTTAAACATCATTTCTTTGTCGATACTCTTGATGATGACATGAAAAAGTTGGTTAATTGATGATGACATGTAAAAGTTGGCCATTAACCAAATATTGATTATTAAACAAGTTAGTTTTCTACAATTTATATCTTTTGAGATTTAAACAAGTGAGAGGTTTTGCATTAGGCAATGTCAACTTTGTATTTTTCCAATGTCAACGACCTTAAATATCGACATTTATGGGTGGATTTTGAATTTGACTTATGACAATCTAACTAAGTGTTTCACTGGGAATGTTGTTGTCTATGACATTGATTCATATTGGAATCCTATTAGGTCAAATCCTCATATCTAATCTATTTTTTACATTTCTAGTATCGAGGTCAACTACAAGATAGACACATGTCATGTTTATGTGTGAGGAGGTCATGTAAAGCCTCATGTTAATAGATATTGATTCTTGGAGGTAGTGGAAAGCCTCGTGACAGTGTTCAAAGAGAATATTATTTCCCAAAGAATATTATTCCTCGGTCCCTTGGCCCCTCTATTTGATAGCTGACACGATCATATGTCGGCTTCAGTGATCAATGATCAGTTGTTGATTATTGGTTGTCCATGAGTTGTCATGTTAATGGGGAGATGGAGATGGAACATGACATGGTCACATGCATTCATGGAAACCAGTTGATTGGCACACATGCCAAGGAAAATTAAAGGCGACCAATATTAAAAGAGAAGTGTAAAGAGAATATCATAAGTGTTAGTTTCCTTGTGACATTACGTGTGAAAAAGTATAATTGCAATGTTCATGATAGAGCTTGGTTAATTAAAGATCTCATTGTAAGAGCACTATGCTTTGGTGGATTATAGTTGTTTATGTCTCGTATCTTTGGGGATCTCATGTTTATCTACTAGATATATTGGTGTCTTAAATATAAGTTCATGTTATGATGATCTATGTTTAAGGGGAAGGGTAAGCATAATCCAATGTATTATGTATTATGTCCTCCACCCCTACTAGAGGCACAAGGCATATATATGTCTCTTTTACCTAATGTTGTTGGGCCTCTCTCCAAAATAGTTATTCATGATCAATATTAGTTAGAAAGTCTTCTTTCCATAATGGTATCCTGGAAGCACCAACCAAAGCGCTCAATGTTCAAAGAGAAGAAATATGTATTCCACCACACAATATATATTAAAATCAATCCCTCTACCACATATTCCAATATGCCACTAATATCGAGCTTTCTCTCTTCCAAGCTATTCGAGATCTATCATCATCTATGTCCATAAAAACATCTCTATCTTCCCCAAAGAGAGGATATAAGAACATCCCATAACGCTTTTCTTTGGCTTGGGCAATCGGTCATCTCTTTTACAATTGAGATATTTGTTTCCTTGGTTGAACATGAGAAGCCTTGATATATATATATATATATATATATATATAGATATAGATATAGATATAGATATAGATATACACACACACACACACACGCCTCCAAAAAGTTGTACATTCATAGCATGGAAATAGTGCTCTAATCAACATTTTCCAATACAATATCATGGTAACGATGTAGACAACAAAAAGTTGACGCTTATTCTCAAATATGACAAAGGCACATGATCTCATACCTTCGCTCAATCGGGAGGAGGATCTATAGGTAACTATACCACCCTAGAAATTGTTTTTGGATTCAATAGTGAATAAAAAACTAAATCAAAACCCAATTCTGAAGAGAGCTCATATTCTCCAGTGATTGATACCAATCCAAACCATGACTCTATTTTCTCAGAGCCTATAAAGAAAAAATCTATTTACCCATATATTCATTCTGAATAATACCACCCAATATTAGGCCTTTCTCTCTTGTTGGTTGGGAGGTCAACTACTACAAATCATACATAATAAGAGTATAAATATAAGTATGGTGATCGAATTGCAATTGTCAAATGTATTGGCGGAAGCTGCATAAAGAGCAATGGCAACAAATATACATAATTGAGGAAGGGTCATTCTCAATTAATTATAGTAGTAGGGGTAAACGCCCCAAATGATACAACAATTCCCTATTTGAAGTAGTGGAACAACTCACTCGATGCATATCTATATCTATACTCCGGCGAGGAGTGTTTGGGGCTTATCTTGTTCAACCAAACAAACAAACAATATGCATTGACATATACTACAAAATATTTCTATATTTTATTTGTACGTCATTCCTCCCTATATGAAAAACAATGTAGATTAGGTATGGCAACCATATTTTGTATTGAGAATGATCTGTCTCTCCTTAACAAAATAACATAGAATAAAGGATCAACTATCTTAACTATGTATTTGAAATGAATCAATTTCAATAATTCCATATATGGGGTGGGTTTTTTTGGTAGGTGGTTCTTTGTTGTGGGTATTGAGTATCATTGTTATTGGGTTTGGCTCATTCGTTTTATTTGGTTCAATTGCTCGATATCTGTTTTAGGTGGAAGCCATTGTTTAGAGCCAAGAAAACCCATGAAGTAAATCTCGCAAAGATCAACATATACAACTACTATTTCTATAATGTCGTTTAGATGAATGTCAAACCCAAAACCATAAAAGGACTACCCAAAAATTGTCGAAATTAAACCATGGAAACAATCTCCACAAGCTTGGAAACTGGTCAATACAATTTGAATTTAAGCACCATTGACATCATAGTGTAAATCTCTAAGAGTAGTCTTCAATTTTCCATGAAAGATGAAATATAACTAGAAATCTCAACTTTCTTTTTAAAAATGGTTCAAAATTCAAAGGAACGAGCCCAACTCTCAAGTTCATTTGTAATAATTGCAGGAAAATTTTGGAGATTCTTAAAATCACAAAGTCCCAAAGAATTAACACGTCATCACTTTCATCCCTTTTGCACCATGTATCTAGTCCATGCATGTTTCCGCTACTATTAAGTTTCATGTGGTGATGCAATGGCGGTGGTCAAGGTTGAACTTTGTCAAATAACCCTGAGATCAGGGCTAATGCTTCACGATTGTATCATTTTCTTGATGAGACATTAACAACATTTCCTACTTCACAATAACCATTCTTCTCAAGAAACAATCGATCGTTTGATTGATTACAAACCACCATCTCCCACTGTACCATCAAGAGCATCATGACCTTGGATCTTGTTCGAGAGCATGACTAGTGTTCAATCTATTAGTCCATTGGTGTTGAAAAACTAGTGTTCAATCTATTAGTACATTGGTGTTGAAGGACTATTGTTCAATCTATTGGTAAGGACCAGTGTTAATTGTTGATTAGTTGGTAAGGATTAGTGTAAAATGGGTTTTTATGGTCTATGCCCATTGGATAGATCATCTACAAAATAGAGATGGTCTTACAATCAAAGGACATGTGGTTCAATGCAACGACTAACATAAACAACACGTGGCTGGTTGTAGGTGGCCTTCAACAGATGACAAATGGCGGTGGGAGCCTTCCTTTGAAATGAATGTCTTCGACGTAATTAAAAAAGGATTAAATGTATAAATTTTAAATTAAAAAATAAAAATAAAATTAGTACAAAGAAAATAAATTAAAAAAATTGGTGCAACAAAAAACCCCTCTATCTATGAAACACGCACAAATTAAATTGGAATTTCCATCAAACTTAAGTGTGGACACAATAATTAAAATTAAAAATAACAACAATTAACCCACTTAAACAATAGGGCCATTCTATTTCTCACAAGATACCCATTGATTTGATTCTTAGGTGTAAAATCTTTGGATGTGTTTTATGCACTTTGGCATTTCCTACTTAGGCACTAGTGAATATGTTGGAATTATGCTATTTTTTCTAACCCCATTCTCGAGAATTGTCTTCTTTTTCCTTTCTTCTCTTTTTTTTTCTCTTCATAACTGTGTCTTTCCATAAAAGTATTGCATCCTCCCTTTCCTTTCTTATCTTTACTTTTTTCTACATTCTTCTTTTCTTATGTGTTTTCTCTTCTTCTTCTACTTCTACTTCTACTTGTTGTTCCTCCTCTCTTCTAAAGTAAGAGTCATAATGCCCCTTCCCTTTATTCAAGCTCCCTCATTTTCTCTAGTAGCATTCAATTCATCCCATGAATCCACCAACGAAATAATGATAGTGACCAAATATTTCCCAAACCATGCCAAAATTTATGTGGCAGATGGGATACATGTCCTTCTCTCATACTTTGTCAACATAGGCTTCACGTGGAGACTCCAAGGAGTGTGGGGACCTAGCATAACCTCTTACCATCTCCCAAGTAGAACCCTATGTGTGTTACAACAATTTTCCAAGGAAAAATTATCAAAGGAGGGATCTTTGCGCGCTCAAATTGACTTCCCAACAAAAAGTGCATGTTTCAACACCACATATTTCCTAGACGTCAATTTGAATAGAGAGATTTGATTATTGAGGAATTGCCCTTTGTTGAGGAGGCCTTATAAGCCATGTAAATGTCATCATACAATAACCTAATTATAATAATGTATACACACATATGTAATAAATGCATAAAGAGAACATAACGAAATATTAGTTGGAGTTGGTACAACCACTCCAACTATCTCTCTCTATTGTTCAAATACCCATGAAGATGAAATAAAGACTCGGATGGATATCCTTCCCTAAATCATCTCTTATTTGTTGAATTGTGTGTTTTTGATGTGCTTCACAATGTAGTCTTTCCTTGAATGCATCCTCTGATTCCATAGACTACAACACTTTGGTTTCGTTATCGTGTGACTTGAACCTAGACAAGTAAGAGTTGTTCAAGAATCTCGTGGATGTTGCATGCCTTTGATTACTCATGGATACTGGTAGTTACTTCTCATGGATACTGGTAGTTACTTCTCATGGATACTGGTAGTTGGAGCTCTCCAATTAGATCCAACTAGTCTCCTCCATAGGTAGAAAACGTAGGCACGAAATGTTAATGTTTATGCCATTATTATAGTTATTTTCATTTCATTAGATAAGAGCATAATAAGAACAAGATCATTGAGAAATACACATTCACAAGAGACACGACATTTATCCTGGGAAATCCTCTAGGGGAAGGAAACCCAGAAAAAACTTCCTTATCATAAATGGCTTATACAATGTTCAAGAGATAACTCAAACCAATACAGAAAGTCCTCCTCAAGAGATGCACCACCCTTACTCTCCTCTCTCCAACTTGTAATTGCAGATTGCCTCAAAAGAGAATGAGCAAGTGAAGTGTGTGTAAGAAGTGAGGCGCTAGCCTCTTATTTATATCAATTTGGCACGTGTGAAGAGTCACCATTTGGCAGGGCCTACCTCTCACTCTGGGTGGGTAAACCCACCTTTAATTAATTATGGGCCTTCCATTATAACTGATGGGGCTGACTTCTTATTCAACACTTTGTAATTGTCCGATGACCAATCCACAAAAGGGGATTCGGTCCTTATTCAATTACCGACATGATTAATCCTCAATGGGGATTAATCTAATAATAATAATAATAATAATGACATGATTAATCCACAATGGGGATTTAATCCAATAATAATAATGACATGATTAATACACAATGGGGATTTAATCCAATAACAAAATAATAATAAGAATTCTCTTCGCAGTTACATTATTTCAACACTCCCCCTTAACAAGAAGGGTATTCTTCATCAGCATCAGGCGAGAGAGGTTTGCATCATCAGTGGCATCTGGAGGACAGTATCATCAATATCATCTTGAACCATTGTCTAGCACATTT
>ML791213.1:268864-284028 GCA_009831015.1 Picea engelmannii
CTTACACAAAACTCATACTCATTAGTTAGCATTCAACATTTTACTCATTACTCATTGTTTTCATTTATAACCAGTTAGATGTGAACACATATCGACAACATAATATCAACAATATATCATCAACAAGTCATCACCACAAGGAACACAAAGAACACAAGATGCATGTACAATTTTTTTTTATTACGGACTACAATCCTTGGGGGTTTTCAGCAACAACTAAATAGAGTACAACTCTACAAGAGCACCAGCTCTATAATGCAAGACTCAACTTACATCCTCAACATAAATTGAGATGAGGCAACAATCCTTAACAAATATCAATCTACAACAGGTACACGACCTGTCAGTAGTGCAACATGTGTGTGTACGCACCCTACCAGTAGTACAACCTGCATGTATATGTGCCCAAGCAGTAATACAATCTGCATATACGCTCCCAAGTAGTACTATAACCTGCGTATACCTTATGATCTATTAGGGTTTATCCTTCAAGATCAACTCAGATCCTTTGCAATACATTTATCATTCTCTTTTGTTTCTCACTATCCAAACTGACCACCAGCCAATCATAATACATCCAAGCTCTCCAATAGCTTACTCATGCTCCACAACCAATCAATATGAATGCTACTCAATCATGCATAAGAAATCAACATACTATAGCCATCATATCAATACTGAATCATAAGAGTGTTTCTCACTCCATCAACTAACATAAAACACATCATAGCAACCATACCAAGAACACCCTAGGCATTCACAATACAATAAGCAATTATATCCATCAAGACACTAATGTAACCATACCAGTGTCTTAGTGATAGATCTGAGCCCATAGAATGTATATCTGGAACCTGGTTCAGTCTTCAACAACTTGTCATCAACTCAACCACAAATCTCCATGAGTTTATCTACTGTACGCTCCCTAGACACTGACATCCTACGTACTGTATGTACCTTGTACATTGACATCTTGGGTATATGCCCCCTATACACAGACAACTTGCGTATGCACCAGAAAATAGGGTTTTTTCTATAATTTTGAGAATTTCGTCATCATGATCTCAGACTTGCCGAAACTTCAATGCGTCCATGTGATCTTCCTCATGCTCTTTTTCTCAGAATATATCTCCAATCATGCTCAAGAGATCCACACCAAAAATCCTCTCACAAGAAGCTCTCAATCAATACTCCAAAAGATATTCTCACAAGAAGCTCTCCATTGATCCACAAAAAGGATTATTTACAAGAGTCCATAGCTATCTTATTTATACTTTCATCCTCTAGGTCACTTAACCCATTTCTAGGTCACTTATCCCATTTCTAGGTCACTTAACCTAATTTCCTTATTTTAGGGTTAACCACTTTCCATAAATAGAAAGTTCTCCAAAACTTTATCATTTAAATATTTCTTCTTGATTTTGTCACCTTACTTTATCATTTAAATAATCTTTCTTGATTTTGTCACTTCTATTTATTATTTAAATAATCCACCGTGACTTTGTCACTTTACTTTATCATTTAAATAATGATTTCTTCTTTTAGGTCACTTTGACTTCTTTGACCTTGGGGGCTTCAAGCCTTCATATGGGGGTCCTCCAACTTTGTAAGGCCATAACTCTCAAACCGTGAGGAGTTATGTGACATTCCACATACCACTGGAGATGGCATGACAAGAAATATCCATTTAGGATAGTTTCACCAACAAATTCATTGATATTCATCTCATTATTCCACATACAAGCATGGGTCCTCCAACCATTATTTTAGGATAACTTAATCTGCAAAGAGTCTTCCCCTGGGGGCTTTCACCATAAGGGGACCACTTTGGAGTTCATCCATTTGTGCACCTTATCAACCAAGATAAGACTATAATGATTCATATTTGCATCAATCCACCACTGCATCATATAAATCAATTATGCATCATGTATCAATGACAACTCATTGATCCATCTTCATCATATCAATGACAACTCATTGATCCAGATTCATCAAGGATAATACATATTACATTACATCAACATCAATCAATCAATTAATCCTTTGGCATCAATCAATCACTTGAAATCAATCAATGACATCAATCAATCAAACCATTGGCATCAATGATAACATGATCCAATAGTCTAGTGTTTGTACACATTCTGAAAGAAAAGAGAACCAAGTTGGACCCTTCATGAAAGAAGGGAATATTTTTTGGATATTATGAGTTCTCTAAGGCCTTCATAATTTACATTCCAGGTTACCATCATATTGAGATCAACAAAGATGTAACCTTTGATGAATATGCAACACTGAATAAATCAAGGAGATGTTAGCTTGAAGAAGTATATGAAGAAGAACCTGTAGCTCCTACAGTTACAGAACCAGTGAGGGAAGCCACAGTTTCCCCCGATGATGAGATTCATGAAGATAATGATATGATAGAATCTCAAGAACATCCCCATTTGATGATCTCTCACAAGAGAAATCCAACTTGGGAAAGGGAACTTATTCAATATGGAGAGAAGTATGGTGCCCCCGAAGGAACCATGAGACAAGTTAAGAAACCTAATCCATTCTCTAGTTATATGGATTTGATGTGTGATCTCGTAGAGAAGGAGCCTACTTGCTTTGAAGAAGCCATTCAAAAGAAAGAATGGGGATATTCCATGACAGAAGAATACCAATCCATTATAAATAATAATGTATGGGAAATAGTTCCTAGACCGAAGAGCAAATATGTGGTATCTTCCAAATGGATATACAAGATAAAACATGTTATTGATGGAAGCATTGAAAAATATAAATAAAGTTTTGTTGCTCGTGTATTTTCTCAAAAGGAAGGCATTGATTATGAAAAGAGACTTGCTTATGTAGCCATATACACCTCTATCAGAACCATCATAGCCCTTGCAGCTAAGATGAAGTGGAAGTTACACTAGATGGATGTGAAAACAACCTTCTTAAATGGTGTCATTGAAGAAGAAGTGTATATAAAACAACCTCAAGGGTCTGAAGTTGAAGAAATAAAAACACATGTCTACAAGTTGAATAAGGCTCTGTATGGATTGAAGCAAGCTCCTAGATCTTGGTATGGAAGAATTGACAGTTTCCTGACGATCTTGGGATTTACCAATAGTAAAGTTGAGTCTAACCTTTACTTCACGGTTATGAATGATGAGCCAATTATATTGTTGTTGTATGTGGATGACTTATTCTTAACTGGAGAAGAAAAGTTCTTCACTGATTGTAAGAAGAAGCTCGTTGCAGAATTTGAGATGAAATACCTAGGCCTAATGCAGTATTTCTTAGGTCTTGAGGTTTGGTAGAGACCAAAGAAGATATTCCTTAACCAAGGGAAGTATGCAATTGAAATACTGAAGAGGTTTGATATGTTGGAGTGTAAATCCATGAATACACCCATGGAAACAAAGTTGAAGCTCTTGGTTGATACTTCATCATAATTGATTGATATTATGCTATACAGATAGATCATTGGATCGTTGATGTATCTAATGAACACTAGGCCAGATATATGTTTTTTGTGAACACCTTGAGTCAGTATTTGGTAGAGCCCAGACGTGTTCACCTTGTTGCTGCAAAACATGTGATGAGATACCTTAAGGGTACGTTGGACTTTGGTCTTTTCTACAATGGAGATCAAGACTTCAAACTAATTGGTTATACCAATTTATATTGGGTTGAAAGTGTTTCTGACAGAAAGATCACTTCAAGATGTTGTTTCAGTCTCGGGTCAGCCATGATTTCATGGAAGAGTAGGAAGCAATCTGGTATTTCTCTCAGCATAGTTGAAGCATAATACATTGTTGCATGTCCCACCAGTTGTGAAGCCATATGGATATGGAAGTTGTTGACAAGTCTATTTGATATGGAGATGGAAGCAACCATGATTCTATGTGATAATCAGAGTTGCATAAAGATGACAGAGAACCATGTGTTCCATGAAAAGTCGAAGCACATTGAAATCCGATATCACTACATTGGTGATATGGTGCAGAGGGGAGCCATAAAGCTCCAATATGTTGGCATAGATGAGAATGTTGCAGATGTGTTGACCAAGCTTATGTCTCATGTAAAGTTTGAGAACTTTTCAAAAAATCTTGGTATAGTCCGAAAGGACCTCCCTCAAAAGGGGGAGTGAAGTTGATGATACTATGGTATCCTGACCAATAGCGGGTAGCTCAGTTAGTATTTTATATCCTAGGGGACCGATCATCCCTGGACAGATCCTGAAGGTTTGGTAAGGATAGCCTGTCAGAGTACATGTGCATGTATATGATATCTATGGTAAGTAGTGGTAGCTCCATTAGCATTTTCATAATCCTAGGGAATCTTATGATTCCTTGCCAGATCCCGAAGGTTCGGTAAGGATGATGTGTCAGAGTACCATGTGGTAGGTCCATTAGGATTTTATATCCTAGGGAATCTTATGATTCCTTGCTAGATCCTGAAGGTTCGGTAAGGACGATGTGTCAGAGTACCATGTGGTAGGTCCATTAGGATTTTATATCCTAGGGAATCTTATGATTCCTAGGCAACTCCTTAGGGACTATGAGAGTACCACAAAATATTGTAACACTTTCCTCATTATGTTTCCCCATGATGATGATGATGTTGTTTCTCCAACCCTCATCTTGTGATGATGTTGTTGCTCCAACTAGTGTGTTGTGATGATGATGATGTTGTTGTTGTTGATATTATTGATGTTGATGATGTATTAGTGTTATACTAATTCATGTTGATGCAGATGATGATGATGTTACTCCAACTCCATGTTGTGAATGATGATGAGAAAAACTTCTGATGATTTATAGATATGCCAGTCAGTGTTCCAGATGTTGTTGATGTTGTTTCCCTCTCTCTCTCCTGACGATGTTGTAGATTACCCTTCTTGTTAAGGGGGAGTGTTGAAATATTGTAACTGCAAAGAGTATTCTATTTATTATTTAGTCATTATTTATTAAATAAATCCCCTTTTGTGGATTGATCATGTCAGGCTTTGTCAATGACCAAACCCCCTTTTGTGGATTGGTCAAACCCTAATTATATTATGAAAATTAAGAATTCGTCCCCCAAGACTAATTAAAGTGGTTTTAACCACTAAGTGAAGAAGTCGGCCTTGAATAGTGAAGAGACACCTTCCTAGCACTTGCCAGCTAATATAAATAAGAGAGGCTAGCTCCTCATTTGTTCACTCACTCATTCCACTCAACAAGTGTGCAAGTTTGGAGATAGTTGCAGTTGCAAGAAGAAGGAAGAGAGAGGCACATTGCTCAATGTTGGATATTCTCTAGTGTTTTGGTTTATTGTCTTGGAATTGAATTGGCTATCTATATTAAGGAAGTTTTTGTTAGTTTTCTCCCCCATGAGGTTTTCCTAGGAAAAATGTTGTGTATCTTGTGATTATGTTTCTCTCAGTGATCCTCCCTATGCTATTGTTATCTAGTAAATTGAAAAGAAACTTAATAGCTTCTCTAAAATTAACAAATATCCCCCTTAACCTTGTTGGGGAACAACATCAATTACCCACTCTTCCAAAAGAATCCTTACCAATGTTTTCAATAGATAGAATAATGCACCCAAAAAGACACATGGATCAATTTTTATGTATGTGTGAATTGCATCTAATAGAATTCTAGGACGTACTGGTGAGATTGTTTTTGCAAACATTGATAAGCCCAACTCATGAATTATATATGTCCCTGCCATCCCAGTCAATTGCATCTTCCGATGATATAGAAACTATGTTTATGACTGACCATGTACGCATCTCCAGTCGTGTACCACACGTTATTAACTCAATTCACCCAAATCTACATGAAAAAAAGGTGAAATAATAAGATATTTCAATTTGTGGTTTTACAAGGCGCTAAACTAGATCCCTGAAGATCAAAGACCAAATGAACCAGTTATACTTTGTTTTTATAAGAATGTTATGCCAAAAAATATAAAATATTCTATCATGGCTTATCAAATAAACAATTTGGATGGAGCTATGAACAAAGAATTAATCAAAGTTATTAAGCTAGAAAATCAAGAAATAGTTAGAGCAGTTATGCCACCTCAACAACAACATGTACCTATAAAGGATCCAACCACAAGCAAGTAAAGGATGTTGGTTTTTCTATTATAGTGAGTAGAACATAAACTCTATCCTTCAGTTTTTCCTCAGTCCATTTTCTTCTACAATCATTTGTCGTTTTGTCTTTATGTTCTCAGTATTATGTGGGATTTAGGCTGATTCTTGGTTGTTCTTCTTTCAATATTTCAGGTCTTTTCATTTTATGTTCTGTGGGATCCAATCCCAGTCCTCTTCGAAGGGCGAATGCATTTTTATTTTCTTTAAAGACATTTTCCTTTGTATTTGAAGACTCATTAATAGTTTTGAGACTCCAAGAGAGTTACTCAGGATATTACATTATTGTATTCTTAAAGACTTTGATCTGAAGCATGAGTTACCAAATTTTTTATCTATCATAATATTTTTGGTGCTTTATGAAATGATAATTTAAAGCTCTCTTTTATTTGTGATCCAAGTTCCATTCTCTCTATTTTTGGTGTTGTTAAATGTTCTGATGAATGTTTTGATGGATATATCTCTTGATTAAGTTTGGTTGTCATTGATGTCAACCCTTGAAGAAAGCCCCGCAACACAAAGGTTTGGGTAATGGACCCAAGATTGTTTGATGTAAAGATGACTCATTATTGTCTCGTCATGGTTGATAAGAAGTAAATATGGATGAACTCCAAAGTGGTCCACTTATGGTGAAAGACCTCACGGGAAGACGCTTTGCGGAGTAAGATAACCCATGCTTAATTCTGGAATAATGAGTTTAAGGATAGTGAATTTCTCAGAGAAACTATCCTAGATAGATAGTGCTTGTCATGTCATTTCCGATGGTATGTGGAATGTCACATAACTCCTCATGGTTAGAGAGTTATGACCATAGAAAGTTGGAGAACCCCTCATAAGTCTTATAGAAGCCCCCAAGGGTCAAAGTGCTTTGCAAAATAAATTATTTTAAATAGAGAAGCCCTAAAATAAGGAAAGTGTAAGGCTACATGAAGATATAAATAAGACGCAAAAATCACTCATTAAACACACACTTGTACATTTTGTATATCTATTTTCTTGTGTAAAGCTTCTTGTAAATACTTGTGGATACATCTGAAGTAGCGAATGCCCGAGGTAGCACGAAGGGTTGACGACGAAATTCTTAGATTTACAGAATACCCCATTTTCTAATGCATACATGGGTTGTCTGTGTATAGGGTGTGTATACATTGAAGGTATACGCAGGCTGGCTATGTATAGGGTGAGTATGTATACAGGCTGACTGTGTATAGGGTGAGTATATGTTGGTAAAGCCATGAAACTTGAGAAGATGAAGGTGTAGAGGTTCTAGATTCTTAGATCAAGCTTCCAGGAAGGTCTAGAGTGCTCAGATACATTAGATCCATCCATTGGTTCAAAAGGTGTGTCTTATTTCTATGAATAGTTGGATTTTTATGTATGCATGAGGAATGTCAATGGAGATTTGAGGATTCTCCCTAGAGAGACTAGTGGCTACATGGGATCTTCTGTATAAGTCAGATCTACAGAAATATAGTGTTGGTATATTTATCATTGATACTTCTTGTTGAGGCATATCCTGTATTTCTTGGCATATGGCTAAGAGTTTTTATGGTACATGGTTGAGATCTTGTATTTATTGATGTATTGAGAAATTAAATATCAGAAAAGGGTTGATGACTAGGATCATGTGAGGGATATTATACTTGTTCATGTTATTGAGTGTATTGAGAAATTGAATATCAGAAAGGGGTTGATGATTAAGATCATGTGAGGGATATTATACTTGTTCATGATTACACATACCTATATGGAACATGAATAGAGAGAGACATACTTGCCTTGAGTAGAGGTTATGTATGAGGATGCATGCACAGGGTACAGTTACAGTCTGGATACAATGGCAAGTTATAGATCTATGTGAAAGAAGTTATAGAGGGTCAAAAGTTTTCAGGTGAAAGGAAACCCTAGTTTCAGAAGGCATACACGGGATGCAAAACATATAGGGCATGTACATACGCGGTCTGCATCACTACAGGTCATGTATCTGTTGTATTTTTGTAGATACATGTTCAGTTCAGGTACGGTTTGATTACAGGGCAGTTGTGCAGATTGGATATAGGGAAGTGGTATAGGTTGATACAATTGTACAACAGTATATCTCACAGTGACAGGTTAACAATGGTTCCATCATTCTACTTCTACTTCAGCGCGGTTGGACGGGGCAAGGATAGGTGGTTGTAACCACCTTCCGGTTGTAGCCGGAGAACATAGGGGGTTGTAGCTAGAGAATTGGGGAGTTGGAGATTCCCTTAGGTTGTAGCCTGAGAAACCAGGGGGTTGCAGCCTCCTTCCAGTTGCAGCTGGAAAACAAAGAAAGTTGGTGCATCCAATGAATGTAATTCTTCAAGACATATAAGAAAAAGGATTCTCTAGTTTTCTCCCGATTTGGGTTTCCACGTAAAACACTGGTGTACTGTGTATGTGTGTGATTGTTTATTTCTTATTGCTCATTATTGGATAATAATTCTACATTGATATAACATTTGAAGAAAAAGGATTATAATTACTCTATTACTGATTCACCCCCCTTCTTAGTAATCCAACAATATCAGTTCTTTATATTATGTATGCATCTTATCTATTCACATTGAAAATATTGTACATATGAGTTTCTTTTAAAATATACATGGTCCCAAAATATCAGGTGCTTCTTTCCTTGAATGTGAATGTAAATATTGAGTCTAGTCCTTCACAGACTTTTGTTTTGTTGCATTTTATTTTCTTGGAATCGTAAGAACAAGAGGAGTGCCACCTCTCTAAAAACACAGGGGGATTCATATCCTCATAAGGTTGACCTTAAGACCATAATACAATCTTTTAGATAAAAAAAATCCATCATGTCATTCTCTTTGTCTCCCTCATTATTGGCATAATGTCTGCCAATGACCACCCGACTTCACCTTCTGTTGGTGACATTATTCTTTCTCTATGATCCAAGGTGTGCACACTACTTTTTAGGTGTCTCTTGTCTTCCTCCTTTGCTGCAAATTTTATGGATGTTGTAACCAAGGATTCATCCTTCATCTTCGCTACAATTGTTTCCACTACTTCATTCTCTACTTCCTTGAACCTTTCCACTGTAATGGATTCATTTACTATATGTGAAACATGGCACATGCCTCCTAACCTTGCAATCAAATTATGATAACATGCATTAGGAAAAACAAGGTTTCCTATAAATTATTATTTCAATGGTACTTCCTTGGCCATTCCAACATCTTGCAACTCAATTCCTTATGGTCAAACTAGGTGCCATCAATGGAGTCGACAAATTCCATGGGCATCCATTTCACTAGTGCCTCCTCCATTGCTAAGATTCACTTAAAATACAAGTTTTATTGCATGCATACAAAAACATATTCATTCTCCATCCCTTCCTCCATCTTAAGCATGCATCTACAAAATGTTGAAACTCCCTACACATGAACTAGATTTTTCTCTTGTTGCATGTAACATCCCCATTTTCAATCCCCAATTTAGTGATGTATAATGTAAATATGATATATGGCCATGGGCCAAGCGATGTAATATGTTAACACTGGATATCAAAAATAAAAACATAAAACGTAATGTTGATTGTAGACGAACACAAACAAAGTCATGGGGAGTAATTTTCCACAAGAGAGGGGAGGTCCAAGGGGAGGGGATTATTCATGTCTATTAATCCCATGCCACTTTCTAAAATTATAATTTTGTAAGAGGGTTGGGTGAAAAGTCACTTCACATAGTTTTTGAGAGCATGGGGTTGAGTACAATCAACGTTGGGGAATGCAAGAGTCAACATGCATGGGTAAAAAGGGAATTTCAAATGGGCATTGTAGGGAGTTTTTTTATAGGTATTGTTTGGGATAGCAAGAGTGTGTTGAGTGTTGAAACTTGAAGGAAGCCATAGTGGGTTTTGTGGGCAACTAGTTGGAGATGTAAAATGCATGAAGAAGCAGTTGGTTAGGCATGTATGGTGATATTTGTTGTGCATAGACAATCAGTTGCTCATGAGAGTTTCTTGTTGCAACTATAAGTCCTTGGAGTCCCTGTCAAGAGAGATTCCTATCCAGTGTGTGCTGGAGCCTTAGATGGAAGGGGGGTAGCTTGAGGGATTGTGTAGGAGAGAAGATAATCCCATTCCTTGGGTTGTGTAGGTTGAGGGGAAGAGAGCTAGTGGATTGGGATGGTTGTAGGAAACTAGCTTGTTGTGAGTGGATTATAGACACCTTGAGAAGACACTTTGTCTTGTGGACTCATAGCCCCAGCTCGGGGGTGTTTCACTGCTAATATTTAGAGCAAAAAATCTACGGTTACATGGAACATTTGTCCTCTACAACTCATTACACATTTGATTATAAAGATAAGTGTTTTATATTTGTTCAATATTTTTATTTATGGGTTTAAATTGCTATGCATAAACATTGTGTTCTTGAGTAGTTATATGTTGTTGTGTGTATGTTTAATTAACTACATTCTTGTTTATTGAAATTGTTGTTAGAAACATGGGTGTTTAAGCATGTTACATGTGTTTTAATTTAGTGGTATTAGAAAAAATTTATGGTTTAGTAGTGGGGGTGCTAGAGATTGGTATCAAAGAAACAAGTTCAACACCGAGCCTTCATGGGCCAAAGTTAGTATGTTGACACAGAGAATTGCAGAGGTGAAATTTGAGTATGCTTGCAAATTATTGTCAAAAATCCCCCCCAAGCTAAATTAGGAAATTTCCAAGGAAATTTGGGGAAATTGAGCTCAGGAATTAAAAATCCCCAATTTTAACTTCTGATTGAATAATTTTGGCCTGAAATTAGATGAATTTACAAATTGTTGAGAAACCATGGCGAAATTTTGTAAAAATCCACAATTTTTGAGTGAATTCATGTGAAATTCATGCTCAGAATTGTTGTTGGAAAAATTAATAGTAGTAAATGGATGGAATTAAACGAAATTTTTCCCGGGGAGGTTAAATTGACAATTGCAGTGTCAATTTAACTTAAATTACAGAGTTGCATAGTCGACCATGGAGTAAATTGGGGAAATGTAGGAAAATCCCCAAATTTATGAACAATTTTGGTCAAATTGCACTTTGAAGTGGTCGTAGGGTCGATTATGGAAGCGATAAAACAATGGTAGGGGTCAAATTAAGCCCAAAGTATCATAACCGAAGGTTTCAAGGTGTGTGTCAATTTTTTAAACTAAGCAATATTGAAAAAAAATGATATTTTGTTTAAAGGAAAAATTTCTATACTTGATGACGTGGAGGCCATGTGTTAGGTGATGTGGCAATGGTGACATGGAATACCATGGTGGTGAGGTTGGAGGTTTGCAGTGTGCAATGGAGAGACTGATGGGTGGCATAAAAACACATATCTACAAGTTGAAGAAGGCTCTGTATGGATTGAATCAAGCTCCTAGAGATTGGTATGGAAGAATTGACAGTTTCCTGACGATCTTGGGATTTACCAATAGTAAAGATGAGTCTAACCTTTACTTAAAGGTTATGAATTATGAGCTAATTATATTGTTTTTGTGTGTGGATGACTTATTATTAACTGGAGAAGAAAATATCATCATTGATTGTAAGAAGAAGCTCGCTGCAAAATTTGAGATGAAATCCCTAGGCCCAATGCACTATTTCTTAGGTCTCGAGGTTTGGTAGAGCCCAAAGAAGATATTCCTTAACCAAGGGAAGTATGCAGTTGAAATACTGAAGATTTTTGATATGTTGGAGTGTAAATCCATGAATACACCCATGGAAACAAAGTTGAAGCTCATGGTTGATACTTCGTCAGAATTGATTGATGTTATGCTATACAGACAGATCATTGTATCGTTGATGTATATGAGGAACACTAGGCCAAATATATGTTTTTTGTTAACACCTTGAGTCATTATCCAGTATAGCCCAGACGTGTTCACCTTGTTGCTGTAAAACATGTGATGAGATACCTTAAGGGTACGTCGGACTTTGGTCTCTACTACAATGGAGATCAAGACTTCAGACTACTTTGTTATACCAATTTATATTGGGATGGAAGTGTTTCTGACAGAAAGATCACTTCAAGATGTTTTTTCAGTCTCGCGTCAGCCATGACTTCATGGTAGAGTAGGAAGTAATCTAGTATTTCTCTCAGCACAGTAGAAGCATAATACATTGTTGCATGTCCCACCAGTTGTGAAGCCATATGGATACGGAAGTTGTTGACAAGTCTATTTGATATGGATATGGAAGCAACCATGATGCTATGTGATAATCAGAGCTGCATAAAGATGAAAAATAACCATGTGTTCCATGACAAGTCGAAGCACATTGAAATCCAGTATCACTACATTGGTGATATGGTGCAGAGGGGAGCCATAAAGCTCCAATATGTTGGCACAGATGAGCATGTTGTAGATGAGTTGACCAAGCCTCAGTCTCATGTAAAGTTTGATAACTTTCTATACATGCTTGGTATAGTCTGAAAGGACCTCCCTCAAAAGGGAGAGTGATGATGATGATACTATGGTATCCTGACCAATAGCAGGTAGCTCAGTTAGGATTTTATATCCTAAGGGACCAATCATCCCTGGACAAATCCTGAAGGTCCGGTAAGGACGGTCTGTCAGAGTACCTGTGCATGTATATGCTAGCTATGGTAAGTAGTGGTACCTCCATTAGAAATTTTATAATCTTAGGGAATCTTATGATTCCTTGGCAGATCCCCAAGGTTCGGTAAGGATGGTGTGTCAAAGTACCACTTGGTATCTCTGTTAGGATTTTACATCCTAGGGAATCTTATGATTCCTAGGCAGCTCCTTAGGAACTATTAGAGTACTAAAAAATGTTGTAACACTTGCCTCATTATGTTTCCCCATGATGATGATGATGTTGTTGCTCCAACCCTCGTCTTGTGATGATGTTGTTTCTCCAGCCTTTGTCTTGTGATGATGATGTTGTTGTTGATGATTTTATTGATGATGATGATGTATTAGTGTTATACTAATTCATGTTGATGCAGATGAAGATGATGCTACTCCAACTCCATGCTGTGAATGATGATGAGAAAAAATTCTAATGATTTATAGATATGCCAATCAGTGTTCCAGATTTTTTTGATGTTGTTGCCCTCTCTCTCTCCTGACGATGTTGTAGAATACCCTTCTTGTTAAGGGGGAGTGTTGAAATATTGTAACTGCAAAGAGTATTCTATTTATTATTGAGTCATTATTTATTAGATCAATCCCCTTTTGTGGATTGATCGTGTCGGACTTTGTAAATGACCAAATCCCTTTTTGTGGATTGGTCAAACCCTAAATATATTATGAAAATTAAGAAGTCGTCCCCCAAGCCTAATTAAAGTGGTTTTAACCACTAAGTGGAGAAGTCGGCCTTGACCAGTGAAGAGACACCTCCCTAGCACCTGCCTGCTAATATAAATAAGAGAGGCTAGCACCTCATTTTCTCACTTACTCATTCCACTCAACAAGTGTGCAAGTTTGGAGATAGTTGCAGTTGGGAGAAGAAGGAAGACAGAGGCACATTTCTCAGTGTTGGATATTCTCTAGTGTTTTGGTTTATTGTCTTTTCATTGTATTGGCTATCTATATTAAGGAAGTTTTTGTTGGGTTTTCTCCCCCATGAGGGTTTCAAAGGATAAATGGTGTGTATCTTTTGATTGTGTTTCTCTTAGTGATCCTCCCTATGCTATTCTTATCTAGTAAATTGAAAATAAACTTAATAGCTTCTCTAAAATTAACAAATATCCCCCTTAACCTTGTTGGGGAACAACATCAATTACCCACTCTTCCAGAAGGATCCTTACCAATGTTTTCAAGAGATATAATAATGGACCCAAAAAGACACATGGATTAATTTTTATCTATGCGTGAATTGCATCTAATAGAATACGAGGATGTAATGGTGAGATTTTTTTTGCAAACATTGATAGGCCCAACTCATGAATTATATATGTCCCTCCCATCCCAGTCAATTGCATATTCCGATGATATAGAAACTATGTTTATGACCGACCATGTACCCGCCTCCAGTCGCGTACCACACGTTATTAACTCAATTCACCCAAATCTACTTGAAAAAAGGTGAAAGAATAAGATATTTCAATTTGTGGTTTTACAAGGCACTAAACTAGATCCCTGAAGATCAAAGACCAAATGACCCAGTTATACTTTGTTTTTATAAGAATGTTAGGCCAACAAATATAAAATATTCTATCATGGCTTATCAAATAAACAATTTGGATGGAGCTATGAACAAAGAATTAATCAAAGTTACTGGGCTAGAAAATCAAGAAACGGTTAGAGCAGTTATGCCACCTCAACAAAAACATGTACTTATAAAGGATCCAGTCGCAAGAAAGTAAAGGATGTTGGTTTTTCTATTATAGTGAGTAGAACATAAACTCTATCCTTCAGTTTTTCCTCAATCCATTTTCTGCTACAATCATTTTTCGTTTTGTCTTTATCTTCTCGGTATTATGTGGGATTTAGGCTGATTCTTGGTTGTTCTTCTTTCAATCTTTTAGGTCTTTTCATTTTATGTTCCGTGGGATCCAATCCTAGTCCTATTCAAAGGGAGAATGCATTTTTATTTTCTTTAAAGACATTTTCTTTTGTATTTGAAGACTCATTAATAGTTTTGAGACTCCAAGAGAGTTACTCAGGATATTACATTATTGTATTCTTAAAGACTTTGATCGGAAGCTTGAGTTACCAATTTTTTTATCTATCATAATATTTTTGGTGCTTTATGGAATGATAATTTAAATCTCTCTTTTATTTGCAATCCAATTTCCATTCTCTCTATTTTTGGTGTTGTTAAATGTTCTGATGGATATATCTGTTGATTCAGGTTGGTTGTCATTGATGTCAACCCTTGAAGAAAGCCCCGCAGCACGAAGGTTTGGGTAATGGACCCAAGATTGTTTGATGTAAAGATGACTCATTATTGTCTCGTCATGGTTGATAAGAAGTAAATATCGATGAACTCCAAAGTGGTCCCCTTATGGTGAAAGCCCTCACGGGAAGACGCTTTGCGGAG
>ML791213.1:284078-301161 GCA_009831015.1 Picea engelmannii
TTGGGTAATGGACCCAAGATTGTTTGATGTAAAGATGACTCATTATTGTCTCGTCATGGTTGATAAGAAGTAAATATCGATGAACTCCAAAGTGGTCCCCTTATGGTGAAAGCCCTCACGGGAAGACGCTTTGCGGAGTAAGATAACCCATGCTTAATTCTGGAATAATGAGTTTAAGGATAGTGAATTTCTCAGAGAAACTATTCTAGATAGATAGTGCTTGTCATGTCGTTTCCGGTGGTATGTGGAATGTCACATAACTCCTCACGGTTAGAGAGTTATGACCATAGAAAGTTGGAGAAACCCTCATAAGTCTTATAGAAGCCCCCAAGGGTCAAAGTGCTTTGCAAAATAAATTATTTTAAATAAAGAAGCCCTAAAATAAGGAAAGTGTAAGGCTACATGAAGATATAAATAAGAGGCAAAGATCACTCATTAAACACACACTTGTACATTTTGTATATCTATTTTCTTGTGTAAAGCTTCTTGTAAATACTTGTGGATACATTTGAAGTAGCGAACATTTGAGGTAGCATGAAGGGTTGATGGAGAAATTCTCAGATTTTCAGAATACCCCGTTTTCTAATGCATATGTGGATTGTCTGTGTATAGGGTGTGTATACGTTGAAGGTATACGCGGGCTGGCTATGTATAGGTTGAGTATGTACGCAGGCTGATTATGTATAGGGTGCGTATATGTTGATAAAGCCATGAAACTTGAGAAGATGAAGGTGCAGAGGTTCTAGATTCTTAGATCAAGCTCCCAGGAAGGTCTAGAGTGCTCAGATACATCAGATCCATCCATTGGTTCAAAAGGTATGTCTTATTTCTATGAATAGTTGGATTTTTATGTATGCATGAGGAATGGCAATGGAGATTTGAGGATTCTCCCTAGAGAGACTAGTAGCTACATGGGATCTTTTGTATAAGTCAGATCTACAGAAATACAGTGCTGGCATATTTATTATTGACACTTCTTGTTGAGGCACATCTTGTATTTCTTGGCATATGGCTAAGAGCTTTTATGGTACATGGTTGAGATCTTGTATTTATTGATGTATTGAGAAATTGAATATCAGAAAGGGGTTGATGACTAGGATCATGTGAGGGATATTATACTTGTTCATGTTATTGAGTATATTGAGAAATTGAATATCAGAAAGGGGTTGATGATTAAGATCATGGGAGGGATATTATACTTTTTCATGATTACACATACCTATATGGCACATGAATAGAGAGAGACATACTTGCCTTGAGTAGAGGTTATGTATGAGGATGCATGCACAGGGTACAGTTATAGTCTAGATACAATGACAGGTTACAGATCTATGTGAAAGAAGTTACAGAGGGTCAAAATTTTTCAAGTGAAAGGAAACCCTAGTTTTAGAAGGCATACACGGGATGCAAAACATAAAGGGCATGTACATACGCAGTCTACATCACTACAGGTCATGTATCTATTGTATTTTTGTAGATATATGTTCAATTCAGGTACGGTTTGATTACAAGGCAGTTGTACAGATTGGATATAGGGCAGTGGTACATATTGATACAGTTGTACAACAGTATATCTCATAGTGATAGGTTAACAGGGGTTCCATCATTCTACTTCTACTTCAGGGAGGTTGGACCGAGCAAGGATAGGTGGTTGTAGCCACCTTCCGGTTGTAGTCAGAGAACATAGGGGGTTGTAGCCTCCTTCTGGTTGTAGCCAGAGAATTGGGGAGTTGGAGATTCCCTCAGGTTGTAGCCTGAGAAACCAGGGGGTTCGAGCCTCCTTCCAGTTGTAGTTGGAAAACAAAGGAAGTTGGTGCTTCCAGTGAATGTAATTCTTCAAGACATATAAGAAAAAGCATTCTCTGGTTTTCTCCCGATTTGGGTTTCCACATAAAACATTGGTGTACTATGTATGTGTGTGATTGTTTATTTCTTATTGCTCATTATTGGATAATAATTCTACATTGATATAACATTTGAAGAAAAAGGATTATAATTATGCTATTACTGATTCACCCCCCCTCTCAATAATCCAACAATATCAGTTATTTATATTATGTATGCATCTTATCTATTCACATTGCAAATATTATACATATGAGTTTCTTTTAAAATATACATGGTCCCAAAATATTAGGTGCTTCTTTCCTTGAATGTGAATGTAAATATTTAGTCTAGTCCTTCACAAACTTTTGTTTTGTTGCATTTTATTTTCTTGGAATCGTAAGAACAAGAGGAGTGCCACCTCTCTAAAAACACAAGGAGATTCATATCCTCGTAAGGTTGACCTTAAGACCATAATACAATCTTTTAGATAAAAAAAATCCATCATGTCATTCTCTTTGTCTCCCTCATTATTGGCATAATGTCTGCCAATGACCACCCCACTTCACCTTCTATTGGTGACATTATTCTTTCTCTATGCTCCAAGGTGTGCACACTACTTTTTAGGTGTCTCTTGTCTTCCTCCTTTGCTGAAAATTTTATGGATGTTGTAACCAAGGATTCATCCTTCATCTTCGCTACAACCGTTTCCACTACTTCATTCTCTACTTCCTTGAACCTTTCCACTGTAATGGATTCATTTACTATATGTGCAACATGGCACATGCCTCCTAACCTTGCAATCAAATTATGATAACATGCATTAGGAAAAACAAGGTTTCCTAGAAATTATTATTTCAATGGTACTTCCTTGGCCACTGCAACATCTTGCAACTCAATTCCTTATGGTCAAACTAGGTGCCATCAATGGAGTCGACAAATTCCATGGGCATCCATTTCACTAGTGCCTCCTCCATTGCTAAGCTTCACTTAAAATACAAGTTTTCTTGCATGCATACAAAAACATATTCATTCTCCATCCCTTCCTCCATCTTAAGCATGCATCTACAAAATGTTGAAACTCCCTACACATGAACTAGATTTTTCTCTTGTTGCATGTAACATCCCCATTTTCAATCCCCAATTTAGTGATGTATAATGTAAATATGATATATGGCCATGGGCCAAGCGATGTAATATGTTAACACTGGATATCAAAAATAAAAACATAAAACGTAATGTTGATTGCAGATGAACACAAACAAAGTCACGGGGATTAATTTTCCACAAGAGGAGGGGAGGTCAGAGGGGAGGGGATTATTCATGTCTGTTAATCCCGCGCCACTTTCTAAAATTATAATTTTGTAAGAGGGTTGGGTGAAAATTCACTTCACATAGTTATTGAGAGCACGGGGTTGAGTACAATCAACGTTGGGGAATTTGAGAGTCATCATGCATGGGTAAAAAGGGAATTTCGAATGGGCATTGTAGGGAGTTTTTTTATAGGTATTGTTTGGGATAGCAAGAGTGTGCTGAGTGTTGAAACTTGAAGGAAGCCATAGTGGGTTTTGTGGGCAACTAGTTGGAGCTGTAAAATGCATGAAGAATTTGTTGGTTACGCATGTATGGTGATATTTGTTGTGCATGGAAAATCAGTTGCTCATGAGAGTTTCTTGTTGCAACTGTCAGTCCTTGGAGTCCCTGTCAAGAGAGATTCCGATCCAGTGTGTGTTGGAGCCTTAGATGGAAGGGGGGTAGCTTGAGGGATTATGTAGCAGAGAAGATAATCCCATTCCTTGGGTTGTGTAGGTTGAGGGGAAGAGAGCTAGTGGATTAGGATGGTTGTAGGAAACTAGCTTGTTGTGAGTGGATTGTAGACACCCTGAGGAGACACTTTCTCTTGTGGACTCATAGCCCCAGCTCGGGGGTGTTTCATTGCTAATTATTAGAGCAACAAATCTACAGTTACGTGGAACATTTGTCCTCTGCAAGTCATTACACATTTGATTATAAAGATAAGTGTTTTATATTTGTTCAATATTTGTGTTTATGAGTTTAAATTGCTATGAATAAACATTGTGTTCTTGAGTATTATATGTTGTTGTGTGTATGTTTAATTAACTACATTCTTGTTTATTGAAATTGTTGTTAGAAACATGGGTGTTTAAGCCTGTTGCATGTGTTTTAATTTAGTGGTATTAGAAAATTTTTATGGTTTAGTAGTGGGGGTTCTAGAGATTGGTATCAAAGAAACAATTTCAACACCGAGCCTTCATGGGCCAAAGTTAGCATACTGACACAGAGATTTGCAGAGGTGAAATTTGAGTATGCCTGCAAATTATTGTCAAAAATCCCCCCCAAGCTAAATTAGGAAATTTCCAAGGAAATTTGGGGAAATTGAGCTCAGGAATTAAAAATCCCCAATTTTAACTTTTGATTGAATAATTTTGGCCTGAAATTAGATGAATTTACAAAAGTTTGAGAAACCATGGCGAAATTGTGTAAAAATCCACAATTTCTGAGTGAATTCATGTGAAATTCATGCTCAGAATTGTTGTTGGAAAAATTAATAGCAGTAAATGGATGAAATTAAACGAAATTTTTCCCGGGGAGGTTAAATTGACAATTGCAGTGTCAATTTGACTTAAATTACAGAGTTGCATAGCCGACCATGGAGCAAATTGGGGAAATGTAGGAAAATCCCCAAATTTATGAACAATTTCGGTCGAATTGCACTTCGAAGTAGTCGTAGGGTCGATTATGGATTCGAAAAAACAATGGTAGGGGTCAAATTAAGCCCAAAGTATCATAACCAGAGGTTTCAAGGTGTGTGTCAATTTTTTAAATTAAGCAATATTGAAAAAAATTGATATTTTTTTTAAAGGAAAAATTGCCATACTTGATGACATGGAGGCCATGTGTTAGGTTATGTGGAAATGGTGACATGGACTACCACGGTGGTGAGGTTGGAAGTTTGCAGTGTGCGATGGAGAGACTGATGGGTGACATAAAAACACATGTCTACAAGTTGAAGAAGGCTCTGTATGTTTTGAAGCAAGCTCCTAGAGATTGGTATGGAAGAATTGACAGTTTCCTGACGATCTTGGGATTTACCAATAGTAAAGTTGAGTCTAACATTTACTTAAAGGTTATGAATTATGAGCCAATTATATTGTTATTGTATGTGGATGACTTATTCTTAACTGGAGAAGAAAATATCATCACTGATTGTAAGAAGAATCTCACTGCAAAATTTGAGATGAAATACCTAGGCCTAATGCACTATTTCTTAGGTCTTGAGGTTTGGTAGAGCCCAAAGAAGATATTCCTTAACCAAGGGAAGTATGCAGTTGAAATACTGAAGAGTTTTGATATGTTGGAGTGTAAATCCATGAATATTCCCATGAAAACAAAGTTGAAGCTCATGGTTGATACTTCGTCAGAATTGATTGATGTTATGCTATATAGACAAATCATTGTATCGTTGATGTATCTGAGGAACACTAGGCCAGATGTATGTTTTTTGTTAACACCTTGAGTCATTATCTGGTAGAGCCCGTACATGTTCACCTTGTTTTTGTAAAACATGTGATGAGATACCTTAAGGATACGTTGGACTTTGGTCTCTACTACAATGGAGATCAAGACTTCAGACTAATTGGTTATACCAATTTATATTGGGTTGGAAGTGTTTCTGACAGAAAGATCACTTCAAGATGTTGTTTCAGTCTCGGGTCAGCCATGACTTCATGGAAGAGTAGGAAGAAATCTGGTATTTCTCTCAGCATAGTTGAAGCAGAATACATTGTTGCATGTCCCACCAGTTGTGAAGCCATATGGCTACGGAAGTTGTTGACAAGTCTATTTGATATGGAGATGGAAGCAACCATGATTCTATGTGATAATTAGAGTTGCATAAAGATGACAGAGAACCATGTGTTCCATGACAAGTCGAAGCACATTGAAATCCGGTATCACTACATTGGTGATATGGTGCAGAGGGGAGCCATAAAGCTCCAATATGTTGGTACAGATGAGCATGTTGCAGATGAGTTGACCAAGCCCTTGTCTCATGTAAAGTTTGATAACTTTGTAAACAAGCTTGGTATAGTCCGAAAGGACCTCCCTCAAAAGGGGGAGTGATGTTGATGATACTATGGTATCCCGACCAATAGCGGGTAGCTCAGTTAGGATTTTATATCCTAGGGAACCGATCATCCCTGGACAAATCCTGAAGGTCCGGTAAGGACGGTCTGTCAGAGTACCTGTGCATGTATATGCTAGCTATGGTAAGTAGTGGTACCTCCATTATAATTTTTATAATCCTAGGGAATCTTATGATTCCTTGGCAGATCCCGAAGGTTCAGTAAGGATGGTGTGTCAGAGTACCACGTGGTATCTCCGTTAGGATTTGACATCCTAGGGAATCTTATGATTCCTAGGCAGCTCCTTAGGCACTATTAGAGTACCAAAAAATGTTGTAACACTTGCCTCATTATGTTTTTCCATGATGATGATGATGTTGTTGCTCCAACCCTTGTCTTGTGATGATGTTGTTTCTCCAGCCTTTGTCTTGTGATGATGATGTTGTTGTTGATGATGTTATTGATGATGATGATGTATTAGTCTTATACTAATTCATGTTGATGCAGATGATGATGATGCTACTCCAGCTCCATGTTGTGAATGATGATGAGAAAAACTTATGATGATTTATAGATATGCCAGTCAGTGTTCCATATTGTTTTGATGTTGTTTCCCTCTCTCTCTCCCGACGATGTTGTAGAATACCCTTCTTGTTAAGGGGGAGTGTTGAAATATTGTAACTGCAAAGAGTATTCTATTTATTATTGAGTCATTATTTATTAGATCAATCCCCTTTTGTGGATTGATTGTGTTGGGCTTTGTAAATGACCAAATCCTTTTTTGTGGATTGGTGAAACCCTAATTATATTATGAAAATTAAGAAGTCGCCCCCCAAGCCTAATTAAAGTGGTTTTAACCTCTAAGTGGGGAAGTCAGCCTTGACCAATGAAGAGACACCTCCCTAGCGCCTGCTAGCTAATTTAAATAAGAGAGGCTAGCGCCTCATTTGTTCACTCACTCATTCCACTCAACAAGTGCACAAGTTTGGAGATAGTTGCAGTTGGGAGAAGAAGGAAGAGAGAGGCACATTGCTCAGTGTTGGATATTCTCTAGTGTTTTGGTTTATTGTCTTTTCATTGTATTGGATATCTATATTAAGGAAGTTTTTGTTGGGTTTTCTCCCCCATGAGGGTTTCCCAGGATAAATGGTGTGTATCTTGTGATTTTGTTTCTCTCAGTGATCCTCCCTATGCTATTGTTATCTAGTAAATTGAAAAGAAACTTAATAGATTCTCTAAAATTAACAAATATCCCCCTTAACCTTGTTTGGGAACAACATCAATTATCCACTCTTCTAGAAGGATCCTTACCAATGTTTTCAAGAGATATAATGATGGAACCAAAAAGACACATGGATCAATTTTTATCTATGTGTGAATTGCATCTAATAGAATACGAGGATGTAATGGTGAGATTTTTTTTGCAAACATTGATAGGCCCAACTCATGAATTATATATGTCCCTCTCATCCCAGTCAATTGCATATTCCGATGATATAGAAACTATGTTTATGACTGACCATGTACGCGCCTCCAGTCGCGTACCACACGTTATTAACTCAATTCACCCAAATCTACTTGAAAAAAGGTGAAAGAATAAGATATTTCAATTTGTGGTTTTACAAGGCACTAAAATAGATCCTTGAAGATCAAAGACGAAATGACCCAATTATACTTTGTTTTTATAAGAATGTTATGCCAACAAATATATAATATGCTATCATGGCTTATCAAATAAACAATTTGGATGGAGCTATGAACAAATAATTAATCAAAGTTACTGAGCCAGAAAATCAAGAAACAGTTAGAGCAGTTATGCCACCTCAACAACAACATGTACATATAAAGGATCTAGTTGCAAGCAAGTAAAGGATGTTGTTTTTTCTATTATAGTGAGTTGAACATAAACTCTATCCTTTTAGTTTTTCCTCAGTCCATTTTCTGCTACAATCATTTGTCATGTTGCCTTTATCTTCTCGGTATTATGTGGGATTTAGGATGATTCTTGGTTGTTCTTCTTTCAATCTTTTAGGTCTTTTCATTTTATGTTCTGTGGGATCCAATCCCAGTCCTCTTCGAAGGACGAATGCATTTTTATTTTCTTTAAAGACATTTACTTTTGTATTTAAAGACTCATTAATAGTTTTGAGACTCCAAGAGAGCTCTTCAGGATATTACATTATTGTATTCTCAAAGACTTTGATCGGAAGCTTTATTTACCAAATGTTTTATATATCATATTATTTTTGGTGCTTTATGGAATGATAATTTAAAGCTCTCTGTTATTTGCGATCCAATTTCCATTCTCTCTATTTTTGGTATTGTTAAATGTTGTGATGAATGTTGTGATGGATATATCAGTTCTTTATATTATGTATGCATCTTATCTTTTCACATTGTAAATATTGTACATATGAGTTTCTTTTAAAATATACATGGTCCCAAAATATCAGGTGCTTCTTTCCTTGAATCTGAATGTAAATATTGAGTCTAGTCCTTTACTGACTTTTGTTTTGTTGCATTTTATTTTCTTGGAATCATAAGAATAAGAGGAGTACCACCTCTCTAAAAACACAGGGGGATTCATATCCTCGTAAGGTTGACCTTAAGACCATAATACAGTCTTTTAGATAATAATAAAATCCATCATGTCATTCTCTTTGTATCCCTCATTATTGGCTTAATGTCTGCCAATGACCACCCCACTTCACCTTATGTTGGTGACATTATTCTTTCTCTATGTTCCAAGATGTGCACACTACTTTTTAGGTGTCTCTTGTCTTCCTCCTTTGTTGCGACTTTTATGGATGTTGTAACCAAGGATTCATCCTTCATCTTCACTACAACTGTTTCCACTACTTCATTCTCTACTTCCTCGAACCTTTCCACTGTAATGGATTCATTTACTATATGTGCAACATGGCACATGCCTCCTAACCTTGAAATCAAAGTATGATAACATGCATTAGGAAAAACAAGGTTTCCTATAAATTATTATTTCAATGGTACTTCCTTGGCCACTCCAACCTCTTGCAACTCAATTCCTTATGGTCAAAGTAGGTTCCATCAATGGAGTCGACAAATTCCATGGGAATCCATTTCACTAGTGCCTCCTCCATTGCTTTGCTTCACTTAAAATACACGTTTTCTTGCATGCATACAAAAGCATATTCATTCTCCATCCCTTCCTCCATCTTAAGCATGCATCTACAAAATGTTGAAACTCCCTACACATGAACTAGATTTTTATCTTGTTGCATGTAACATCCCCATTTTCAATCCCCAGTTTAGTGATGTATAATGTAAATATGATATATGGCCATGGGCCAAGTGATGTAATATGTAAACACTGTATATAAAAAATAATAAAATAAAACGTAATGTCGATTGTAGACGAACACAGACAAAGTCATGGGGAGTAATTTTCCACAAGAGAGGGGGAGGTTCAAGGGGAGGGGATTATCCATGTCTATTAATCCCATGCAACTTTCTAAAATTATAATTTTGTAAGAGGGTTGGGTGAAAATTCACTTCACATAGTTATTGAGAGCACGGGGTTGAGTACAATTAACGTTGGGGAATGTGAGAGTCAACATGCATGGGTAAAAAGGGAATTTCAAATGGGCATTGTAGGGAGTTTTTTTTATAGGTAGTTTTTGGGATAGAAACATTGTGTTGAGTGTTGAAACTTGAAGGAATCCATAGTGGGTTTTGTGGGGAACTAGTTGGAGCTGTAAAATGCATGAAGAAGCAGTTGGTTAGGCATATATGGTGATATTTATTGTGCAGAGAAAATCAATTGCTCCTGAGAGTTTCTTGTTGAAACTGTAAGTCCTTGGAGTCCTCGTCAAGAGAGATTCCTATCTAGTGTGTGTTGCAGCCTTAGAAGGAAGGGGGATAGCTTGAGGGATTGTGTAGCAGAGAAGATAATCCCATGTCTTGGGTTGTGTAGGTTGAGGGGAAGAGAGCTCGTGGATTGGGATGGTTGTAGGAAACTAGCTTGTTGTGAGTGGATTGTAGACACCCTGAGGAGACACTTTCTCTTGTGGACTCATAGCCCCATCTCGGGGGTGTTTCGTTGCTAATATTTAGAGAAACAAATCTATGGTTACGTGGAACATTTGTCCTCTGCAACTGGTTACACATTTGATTATAAAGATAAGTGTTTTATATTTGTTCAATATTTGTATTTATGGGTTTAAATTGCTATGCATAAACTTTGTGTTCTTGAGTAGTTATATGTTGTTGTGTGTATGTTTAATTAACTACATTCTTGTTTATTGAAATTGTTGTTAGAGACATGGGCGTTTAAGCATGTTGCATGTGTTTTAATTTAGTGGTATTAGAATTTTTTTATGGTTTAGTAGTGGGGTTGCTACAGATTGCTATCAAAGAAACAAGTTCAACACCAAGCCTTCATGGGCCAAAGTTAGCATGTTGACACAGAGAATTGCAGAGGTGAAATTTGAGTATGCCTGCAAATTATTGTCGAAAATCCCCCCCAAGCTAAATTAGGAAATTTCCAAGGAAATTTGGGGAATTTGAGCTCAGGGATTAAAAATCCCCAATTTTAACTTCTGATTGAGTAATTTTGACATGAAATTGGATGAATTTACAAATTGTTGAGAAACCATGGTGAAATTATGTAAAAATCCACAATTTCTGATTGAATTCATGTGGAATTCATGCTCAAAATTGTTGTTGGGAAATTTAATAGCAGTAAATGGATGAAATCAAACCAAATTTTTGCCAGGGAGGTTAAATTGACAATTGCAGTGTCAATCTAACTTAAATTACAGAGTTGCACAACCGACCATGGAGAAAATTGGGGAAATGTAGGAAAATCCCCAAATATATGAACAATTTTGATTGAATTGCACTTTGAAGTAGTTGTAGGGTCAAGTATGAAAGCGACAAAACAATGGTAGGGGTCAAATTCAACCCAAAGTATCATAACCATAGGTTCAAGGTGTGTGTCAATTTTTTAAATTAAGCTATATTGACAAAATTTGATTTTTTTTTAGAAGGAAAAATTGCCATACTTGATGACGTGGAAGCCATGTGTTAGGTGATGTGGAAATGGTGACATGGAATACCATGGTGGTGAGGTTGGCGATTTGTAGTGTGCGATGGAGAGACTGATGGGTTACATAAGTGCCATGATGGAAAAGGGGGTGATCTTCAAAACAATAAGCGGTATTGGAGGTTTTTAAAATGGTTTTGAAAAGTTTCAAAAAGCTTTGAAATGGATGAGGGAGTGACATGTAGGCGAAGGGAGGTTTGGTGGTTTTGGAGGTTTTTTCATCATTAATATCCCTCCAACTAAAATCTCTAAACTCCATATCCACCATCAATCTCTCTTCATCATATGTTGTCTAATTCGGGGATTGAACAAGTCACGTTCCTGGAGGAAAAGGGTGCGGGATGGAACTCGCCCATCCCCGCAACCAATGAATGGGTGCCAGGTGGAGACCTAGCATAGGAAGTGGGACCCTTGTCCCATCTATGGTCATATCAATTTTCAGGTGGGTAGTCAAATAAGGGTGGGGCTCGTAAGTAATTAAAATAAGTAAAATAAAATAAAGAAAAAGAATAAAAGAGAGAAGAGAAGAAGAAGAGAAGAGGGAAGGAGAAAAAGAGACAAGTTTACAAAAATAAAAACAAATCTGGAGAAAAACACCTGTTTTGGCCATAACGAGAGTGTTTCAACTCGGGTTCAGATGAAATTTAAAGTGTATTTTCTCAGTGACGAGGGGTACAAGTCTAGTTCCAGTGATGGCCACTGGCTAATTCGGCTTCAATTTTCCAAAAAACCAGGGCCTAGATAAAGTTGAAATTTTTATAGAGATTCCAAAAAACATACATGAAGATACCCAGTTGGGATTCTATAAAAAATCTAAAGAGTTTGGAGTTGAGATGTCGAAACAGGGAAAAATCCACTATTCTCGGGCACTTTTGGGGGATTTTTGAAATATTCAGAAAAGGAAAAGGGATCCTAGATATCCAATCCATAAATTTTCATTTAGTCAACATTCTATCTACTCATAAAATTGGATAAATCTGTCTTGAGGGGTTTTTTCCAGTTTCATTCCATCTGGAATTCTGGAGAAAATGTGTAATACCAATGTTTCCCCCAACTTGTAAATATAATTATGTTACTGTTAAAAGACTATGGACAGATTTGTTACGTGTGGATTTTGGAAAATGTTGAACCTTGCTAAAGAAGGTAAGGTGAATATTCATGTTATTAAATAAATGAAAATTGTTGAATAATTGTTGAAGGGTATTGCCTATATAGTCTATGATTTGATGAGATGGAATGGTGAGGGGAACCATGTCTGGTTGAGATGACCCCTGCCAGACAATACTTTTCCGAATTAAAAATGTTCAAACCCAAAACTATCCTCTGCCCCATAAAAAATTAATTACTAGTCAAGTTGGTGGTTGGGCAGTCCTCTTGAGAAATAAATGGGAGTATGTGCATAGTATCCATCTGAATTTTTTTGATCTGGCCCATGAATTATGGGATTTGACCCACAAAATCTTGTTGTAGAAAGCAAGAAAAAGAGGAAAATTGTGGGAAGAGGTAGGAGGGTAGACATAATTGAGTCTAGGGACCAAATATGAGTGGAGAAGAGTGTGAGAAACTATTCTGGTTCTGAGAAATAAAGGGAAGTGAAGAAATACATTTTCTGGGTACATGAACCATTGACAACTGTCTTCAAATCAGGATGATAAATGGGGCTATGATATTTTAGTGATTGGTTGATTAATCACAAAGGAAATAAGAGGAGATAACATTAAGGGATTGTTGGGTGGTGAAAGGCCTCCCTTGTACTGTGTATGACAATTGTTGAAGCTCTTTGTGGAAAACACATCCCCCTTGCTTGGTGGATTAAAGAATTGGTTTTCTAAGTACCTGAAGGTGAAGGAGAGTAGTATTCATATTTTATCATATGATAAGTAAAGGAATTTCCTCTCATGGAATCATACTCTGGATCAGGGGTGGCCAACTGTGAAAACACCAGGAGCAGTTATGCCTATAGTTGGGTGGAAAGTGGAACACCCTTCGACACTTGCCAACAATTTCTAAATTCCAGATAAGTGTTCTATGTGCCTTGAAATTCCATGACAAGTTTATTAAATATTATGGAATTTATGTGCTATTTATTTGAAGAGTCTGTCATCTTATTCAAATAGTGGAATTGTCACTCTCATTATCTGGCTAGCAGTGAAATCTAAAATAAGGTCTGGAAAACACATTATGTTGTTGGTTTTCTACTTGTCTTTGTTATGAAAGGACAATTTTTAATAATTGATTTGTCACTAAAGGTATGAATATATTGTTGGATGCTCACGTACAATAATCTATGTGAACAAATTCTCAAATTCTTAGTATAGACTAAGCCACTAAAGTCCTCATAGAACATCTTGATAATTAGGAAAATGTAATTTATTATATAAACTTGAAGACTAGTCATATGGCCCTCGCCATTCTGTTTCCCTGAGAAAATTTGCTAGGATTCAAAATTTTAGAAGTTCATCTCTCTGTTTGATCTAAAGATAATAAGCCAAATGTGGAAGAGAGGTAAAGTATTTCAAAAAAATAAATAACAATAAAATAATGAGAAATAAAATTCAAGTTCCTCATTGGAAATTAAAAAACAAAAAAAGGAAATTGAGAATTGAATGCATTGTGATTAATTACGTTTCATGAGTATATGGTAAGAAAGGAATTTCTACCAGGAATTACACAACAAATTAATGTCCAAAGGGGAAAGAATTGGAAATAGTAATTATTCCCTAAAAATAGCAAAGAATTGCATAAAGTAGGAAGATAGTAATTTCTAGTAAAAATCATAGTCTTACCATGGATAATTTTACCTCCAATATGGTTGACAAAACAAGTATTCCAATAGAGGACTCAGACCTTCAGTAACCACTCACAAAACTAGATCAAATATAAACACACCGATATTTTTGTGTGGTAAAACCCCTACGGGAAACATCCACTGTCCCATCCAACACAACCACTTGGAGTAATTTATTAATGCAAAAGAAAAAGATTACAGAGAGGTTTTACAAGAGATTTTTTCAAAATCTATCATCGTAAAATGACCCTCCGTGCTCTTTAAATAGAGATCATGGACCAATCGGGTGTTAAACCACAGGTCAATGTAGTTGTTAATATCAAGGAGAATATGAACTATCAGATCACTTTATGTCTGGAACATATCGTGACTGTCGGATTTCCTAACTACAAATGCATACTGATGCATACTAAATAAACACACTTTTACCTAATGACACATTAGACCAAGTAGATCTTAACTCACTTCTAAATGTCTAAATATCCTAACATACCCCCTTAAGAACAACTTGGGATAGGATTGAAGGATTTACAATAGTGACGCAATAGGAGAAGGAAGGAGGCATTATAGCCTATCCCCCCTTAATGACAACTTTCTGAACTCCTAACATAGATCAAAGTTTGGAAAAATTCGCTTCTATAAGAGACTTTGTGAAAATGTCTACAACTTGATATTTTGTAGGGAAAAAGAGCACTTCAATAACTCAATCATGAATGAGATTTTGGATGAAGTGCATGTGTAGTTCGATGTGTTTGTTGCATTGATGTTTAATTGGGTCTTTGGGGAGATTGATGGAACTCCGATTGTCGCACCAAAGGGTAGTCATATGTTGTTGCTGGAATCCAAACTCTGAAAGTATTTGTATAAGCCACAAGGCTTCCTGATTTGCATTTACCTCTGCCTAGTACTATGCTTCTGTTGAAGGAAGAACCATAGCTTATTGTTTCTTATAGGCCCAAGTGACAAGTCATGAACCAACATTGAAAAATAAATTGCAATAGACTTCTGATCATCAGGGTCATTGGCCCAATCTAAATCAATGNTGAACTGTAATGTATCCTGAAATGAACTGTACCCTGGACATACTGAAGTATACTTTTAGTTTCTTTCCAATGGATTTCATGGGGTGTTTTCATATACCGGGAAATAATACCAACAACAAAGGAAATATCAGGATGGGTATATGTCAAGTATAGGAGTCTACCAACTAACTGATAATACAAAGTAGCATCAACTTCAGGATAAGTACAGGTGGTAGCAAGCTTGACTCTAGACTGGAAGAGAGAAGGGGTTGGTTTATAATATTCCATGTGGAAGCGAAGAAGAAGGTCACAAGCATACTTAGACTAGGAAATAAAAAATCCTTCATTGGTTTAAAAAAATTGGAGGCCAAGAAAATAGTGCAAAAATCCTAATTCTGTCATTTCAAATTTCTTCTTAAGACTGGTTTTCTCATGGTTTAAAAGTTTTGAGTCACTACCAGTAAGGATAAAGTAATCGACATAAAGGAAAAGGATTATGAGATGGATTCTTACTTTCTTGGTATAGATATTAGGATCAGAATGACATCTAGAAAATCTAGTGTCAATAAGAAAGTTTTCCATTTAGACATACCAATCTCGGGGATCTTGCTTAAGACCATAAAGAGATCTCTTGAGGTAAAAAACAAGGCTAGAGTCATTCTAGACATAGCCAGGAGGTTGTTCCATGTAGATTTATTCTTGCAAATACCGATGCAAGAAGGAGGATTTAACATCTTTTTGATGGACCTCCCATTTATGTGAGGCAGCAAGGGAAGGAACAAGGTGGATGGAATTCATTTTGGCTATAGGGGAAAACGTTTCATTTTAGTCAATTCCTTCAACTTGGAAAAATTATTTGGAAACTAACTAATCTGTGTTCCTTTAAACACTTCCATATGATGCACACTTAGTTCTGTAGACCCATTTACATATGACAAGTTTTCTTCCTTTTGGAAGAGGTACAAGATCCCAAGTATTGTTTTCCATTAAAGAACGATACTCTTCATTCATTGTTGTATCCAAATCTAGATGACCTGAAGCTTTTGCAAATGTCTTTGGATCACGAGTCTCTCAAACTTGAGCCAAAAGAGAAGAGGCTCACTGGAACTATGAACATGTCTGAAGTTGATCTAAAGGATCACCGAAAAGATCACCATATGATTCTCGTGTTGAATGGACCCATCTAGGAAGCGATGGTGCTGGTGTTGGTTCTGTTGGAAGATTGGTTGTTGTCATTGATGTCAACCCTAGTCATGGGTTTTGGACCGCAAGATTGATGAAGGTATTTGGACATGAAGGAAAATTCGCATGAAGATACAACACCGATGGATGGATAGTATACATCATGTTTTTTCCAGTGGTATGTGGCACATCACGTGGATCCTCATGGTCGAGGAGAAATGAATTTTTGAAGATGACAAAGTGAATTGAAGAAAGAAGTACATGTAGGCCCTGAAAATAATCAAAGAAAAGAATTACAAAATAAGAAAGTGTCAGGTCGGCCCTAATGTTAAAAAGAAGTGACATAAATGGTATAAATAAACATCATTATACATTCATTTGATACAAGTCGAATTTCAGAGGTAATAAGAAGATAAGAAGGTTGGATTTCAAGGGAGGATGAAGTCTTTTGGTGATGTGTTCTAAGGTATGTTATTTTCAGGTCATCTTACCATTTTTTCTATAAAAAAATTTCTAGAACGATTCATATAGTGAAATCGCTATGGTATTGAGAAGACATATCAAGGTACCTCTGGTAAAAATTTCATCTCTTGATTCGCTATAATTATGGAGATACACTCTATGGAAGATAGGGTTTGTGACCAGTCCTGAAGCTAGTCAATAAACATGTGTTCCATTGGAAAGAGTACGAACTTTAGTTTCTTTTGTGCAAGTTTCAGAATTGGATGTTAAATATTGAGTGCGGGACATGTTGTACAAGTTGGGTCTTCCGAATAGACCAGAATTGAATAAAGTCTACCATTCTTTCTATAACCTTTTTTTGGGGAGGATTCAAGGAGTGAAAATTGGAGGAGTTTTAGAGAATATATTGAGTAATATTATCTATAGGATCAAATTACTCCAATAATTGAAGAATTGCATAAATTGAAGAAGTCTCAAGAAGCATTATCAGGTTCTATGTGATGATTGGTTGATGGTGATGATTTAATGTAAAGTTTTATTATCTCTCATATATTCTTGGGTGGAAGGAAGGGGCAAG
>ML791213.1:313240-330058 GCA_009831015.1 Picea engelmannii
GTACGATTGGAGTATGATGGATTAAGGTTTTATAATATTAAATATCAATATAAAATCCATTTTTGGAGATTTCCCATCGGAGTAATGAGAAAAGATTGAAAGTTCGAAGTGTGATCGCCTAAGATATATTAAAATGTTAAATATTATAATATTATATATTAAATCATTTTCCTTCGGAGTCTAGCCATCAGAGTAACAAGAAGGGAGTGAATCCTCTGGGTGCGATGACCTGACATATTTTAATAATAAATATTATAATATTAAATATTAAATCCATTACCTTTTTTAAGTTTGATTGTCGGAGGAATGGGAAAGGAGCACATGAATTGCGTGCGAAATTTGGGGTCTGAAATCCTCATGTGCTTATTAATAATATAATAAAATATATTATAATGCAACCTAAGTGTATTATGATGGAGTTAAGTACATAATAAAATAATTTGGGTACTTTACAATGAAATTAATATTATGATATAATTAATTAATTGCATTATAATTTGTTTCTAACCTCAATAATTAATTTAGCACTAAATCATTTCCAAGGAAATGGAGAGAATGTAAATCCTCATTAATTACCGGGCCAATATATTAGGCTAAATAAGAATGCGTTTACGGGGGGGTAATTAACTAGTGAAGATTAATTATCCCTGATGAGGATTGAATAATTGAATATTGAGGAGTAGTATTTTAAGAAAATATTGATTAAATAACTTAATCAGTTTATAAGAAATGGGCAAGTGTCAATGTCTAGTCGAGTGAGCCTTTGTCCCCAATACCGAGGAGTGGTATTTTAAGAAAATGTTGATTAAATATCTTAATCAGTTTATAAGAAATGGGCAAGTGTCAATGTCTGGTAGAGTGAACCTTTGTACCCTATGGTGACATGGAATGTAGTGAAGGGTCCACGTGCCAAGTGGATATTGGGCCATGTGTCATGACACAGGTACATGGTGGCAATAGTGACCAAGGAGACATGCGAGATTCAATCTCAACCATTGATCTCCCAACCATGAGGGTTTTCAGATCTGTAGGTTAGATCCGTCGGAGTATGTGAGGTCAGAGAGAGTCTGTTGAAGTGGTTCAAGTGCTTGGAACGAAGGAAATCCGACGAAAAGACTCTGAGAGGTGATCAGAGTCATTGATCGCTCACCTCCGAGGACCATTATATCTTTTGGAGTGATCCGTTGATTTGGAGGGCCCAATGGGCTAGCTGGCAGGTGCCATGTCGATGTCGCATCAAATGGATCAAGTGATAAGAAACCACATGACAGTGAGGTGGCTTAGGACTAACGAGGATCCAAGGAACTTTAGGAAGATATAACTTTTAATCCATAGCTCAATTTTGAGCATGGCTATAGTCATTGGAAATATCTTTATGAGAAGAATATGATGGTGCCCTCTATATGAGGATTTGAGACGGTTGAGGAAAAGTGAAAATTTAATACCCCATCCCTTACAAAATGTAAAAGTGCAAAGTTGTTAATTCCATATTTATATATAATTTGAATGCAACATCAGAATACGAATACAAAAAATATTATATGTTCACAATCATAAACCCTTTTTGTGCCCAATATAAAATTTCTGATGGTTCTCACTATACTTTTTTTAGAAGAGATAGAAGTTAGCTATTGAGATTATTGGTACTGACATCCCAAGTATGGGAAGAAATTGTAACTCCACACTTGATGGTTTGCATCAACATGAGAGGTTCATAAATACAATATAGAATGATCGTTGGTATTCCCTTTCAGGTGACTCTTCCTATGACCTATGACTCTTCACATCCCTATTATTTACAATTCACCATAATATGAGGATTAGGTATTCAAAATTCCCCCCCTTAATCAGAAGGGGTGTTTATGAGTCCAAGCATCATTATAAACTTTTCATTTTTTTCTCTTCCAAAGGCTTTGGTTAATATGTTTGCAATTTTCTCAAGTGAATAGTCTTGGCCTCTACATGATATCGAATCAGGTGATACTTTATGTTGATTTTCTTAGTTTGATCATATAATCTGAGATTCTTGGCCAACTTGATTGCAAAAGAATTATCAACTAGAAGACAAGTAGAATTCACTTGTTTGTCCTGAAAATATTAAAGTATTTTCCTAAGCCACATAATCTCCTTCGTTGCTTCTACAGTTGCCACATATTCTGACTCTATAGTGGAATATGATGGAACCGATTGTTTGTGTGATATCTAGGAAATAGTTGTTGATCCAAGACTCATGAGATAGCCTGAAGTTGACACTCCATTTTCTTGATCTCCAACAAAGTGTGAATTTGAATATCCAATCATGTTAAATTCATCCTCCTTAGAGTACTTGAGTCCAAAATCTTGAGTTCCCTTCAAATAGTTTAGAACACTTTTTGCAGTATACCAATGTCCTTTACACGGTTTTTTCATGAACCTAGAAAGAATCCCAACAACAAATGAAATATTTAGTATGGCGGTGGTAAGTTAGATAAGACTTCCCACAACTTGTCTGTATTTGGTTGCATCCTCAAATTCATTCCCTTCTTTTGATGCGAGATTCAAATTTTGTTCCATTGGAGTAGAGATAGGGTTACACTAAGCCATGCCAAACTTGTTCAACAATTCTCCAATGTACTTCTTATAGGAGATGAATATTTACTTTGGATTTTGAATCACTTCAATTCCCAAATAGTAGTGAAAGTGTCATGAATCTGTCATCTCAAATCCTTTATTCAACTATTTCTTTATGGATGCAATATAAATTTCATTGTTCCCTATTATCAACATATCATCTATATGCACTACAAGATATACAACAGTTTTTCCAACTTTCTTGACAAACAAAGTTGCATTGTCAAGATTGAAGTGCTTGAAATTCAATTTCAAAAGATTGTCAATAAGTTTTTCATACCAGGATCAAGGTGCTTGTTTTAGTCCATATAAGGATTTGATGATCTTACATACTTTCTACTCTTGTCTCTTCACAATAAAACCTTTAGGATGAGACATGAAGACATTTCTTTCAAGTCTCCATTCATGAAGCAGTCTTCACATCTATTTGATGAATTTTCCATCCATTTTGTGATACCAAAGAAAATAGAGTATGCATGGTAGCACATTTTGTTATGGGGGAAAAATTATCCTCATAGTCAATACCTTCTTTCTGTGCAAATCCTTTTCCCACGAGCCTTCCTTTGTGCTTGTCAAGTGAGCCATCTGATTTTTACTTGTTCTTGAATACCCACTTGCAGTCAATTGGTTTGGTTCTAAATGGAAGGACCACCAACTTCCATGTCCCTTTCTTTTAGTGACATTGTTATCACTCCAAGAATCACCCTAGTCTGTAATAATGTGAGCTTGGTAACATGCAAAGAATTCAAATTTAATCTTGAAAGATAAGCTGTAAAGTCACAGGGATTTGACCATAAAGACAATCAAATTCATCTACTGTACACATTCGCAACCATATCCTTCAACAAAAGTGGCCTTAGCAACTTTAGATCAGATGAAATGTTTGATAAAAGAATGAGAAAAAGGAAAATTGTGGTTTGAAACTGTCCTAGATACTTCCAACACTTATGATAGTAAATTCACAGTGAAAAATTGTGTATTAACAATTTCTTCATCACCAATGCAAAGAATAAAACCTCATTCAATCATCGTATGAATAAGAACAAGAGTAAATCAGTCACTCATTAATATTAATGCATAGAGAAAGACAAAAAAGAAAAGGAAACTGATCTTCATTGATAAGGAATCATAAGTCTGAACAAATACAGATAAAGGAAAAGAACACAGTGATAACCACTCTGAATTCCTCCGGATCCAAAGCCCCCTTCCCCTAGCTCATTCTAACCTCTAATCAGACTTACAATAGCCCTTTTATATCTTTTTCTATCAGTGACAACACTATCATTCGAATCACCTATCTTACATAGGATCCCCTTCCCTCAAAATGGAAAAAGGAAACATGTGGATAAAAGAAATAACTAAAATCATAAAAACAAGGGATAATGTTGGCCACACCCCTAATACTTCTTTATGTTGATGAAATTTCCTTTTTTGAGTGTCTCTCCCTTTTATAGGTGGTCGTCCAGCTCATAATTGACCTTCTAACAACTAGCATGATCCCTATTGACATTTGGTAACCATTGCTTCTTTGAAACCTCCAGAACATAAATCGGTAGCACATACTGCAACACCTCAGGAATTCGTAGCACATTCTATAGCGAACTTTCAAATAGATTTCTAGAAATCTCTTTTAACTATTGACTGTCTTGAGTAGCTATGCAATTCTTTTGAAGGCTTGTATATTTCTTCAACTTGCATGAATGCCCATGCCTTGAAAAATTGCTCTTCTGTCAAAGCATTGCAAATTGAATGTTTTTCTTGATTCATTTTTCGAACAACCTTCATAATCTATATCTCCTTCTTCTATAATGATAAGATCTAGAACATGATACCTACAAAAATTATCATGTAACCTCTCCACAATATGCTAGAAAAGTAATTAATACACCAGGGTCTTCCACGGTATGCATCACCTTCCAATCAATACCAAGTTGTCTATCTACCTCGCTCATCTTGTTTTCCTTCTCTGCAAAAACTCCTTGTTTAATTAGGTTGAAGAGTTCCAATGGAAAATGGACCAAATGCACTAGCACATGGGAACACTTGTAGCTGAACCATACTAAGATTAGACCCAGATGGATAGATGTAGACTACAAGCTTGTCAGAAGAATGATGTTCTTCAAAAAGTTCAGAAACTAAGGCATTCCAATAATCCATGAAAACCTTGAAAACTTTAGTATCATCAACATATGAAATACGGATTAAGTACTGAAGACCCATAAGAAGTGTTTCCTGATTTTCAGGGGTAGTTTCAAGTATGTGAATGTGTGACTTGTAGAATGAGGTGAAGAAGGCTGCCAAGTTTTGGATAAATGCATGTTCTTCACTTAAGCCATTCGCATAGGCCTCTAGGATATTTTTCCCTGGTGGAAGTATGTTCTGCAACCTCTGTTAAGCACTACAAAGCCAAGTTTCTATAGGTCACCCTAGGGAAAATATTTAGTCAAGTATCAAGCAGAGGAGACTCAAATATATAACCAAGAGGAATCCATGAATAAAAAGCATGGAGTGTAGCCAAAGTTTTTGTTATAAGTTCAGGTCGTTGAGATATCGACAATACATAAAGACATAACTCATGTATGAGTTGTAACTCATGTATGAGTTGAAACTCATTGTTCAAGGACTGCTTGAATTATTTCTTGAAAAGATTTGGAATGTTTTCATTGTCAAATGGTAAATTTCAACAAAGAAGCACAATACAATATAACTCCAAACATCTACCTCTGACCCTGCATATAATTTACCTGAGATTACCTCGAGGACAACCTATATCAATTTGATTTTTCCCACACGTTTGTATATTGGAATAATTTCTCATATATGAGTTTATACATGAAGGAAATTGAGAATATATCCTTCCTTCCTTTTACTCAAGTCTAAAACTTAACACAATCAATGTATTTCCACATCTCAACATTTGACCCTTTGTTTTGGTAGCTGGCAAACTAAGGTCATGATTTGTTGTGGTCATCTTCCTTCTTTGTGTGCATGGATGTGACACTGTTAGAATATGAAAGATTGTGTGCTTGTTTTACCATTGAAAATACCCTTATCACCCAACCATAGGTTGAAGCCACCCTCTGAACACCTCAACCTTGACAGAGAATCACTCTGGAAGCAAACCCTAGGCTAGATAGCCAAACAAAGGCTAGCACACCTTTCCCCAAGGATAGCACATCACAAAGAGTTGATCAGATAGTCCAAACCCTAGCCAAGAGATATTACAAGCATAATTGCTAGCTGCAATGACAACTCTCCTCCAAACCTGCGCACAAGACTGCAACTGCACTGTGTAGAACTGGCTCTCTGCAACTACTGAGATCTGTCAAATGAGAGACTGGTGCCCTTTATTTATAGTGGTTCTAGAAGAATTACTAGGGCTGACTTCTCCTTCTGGGTACCTGTCTGTTCAGTATATTATTATTATTTCTAGCTGACTTCTTCTCTTGGAGGCTAATAACCTAATATAAATTATCCTCTTGAGCCGACAAGTCTTCTAGGGTTATTAGCCAACTCATTAGGGTTTCTTCTTTCTTTCCAGAGTATTCTATTCTCATCAGATTTACACATGGAGGTAAATACCTCCCGCAGCTACCATAATATCAACACTCCCTCCTAGCTAGGGAGGTATTACAGGTAATGGTCTTGAGCACAAAACATACCATTCACCCGATAGCATCAACATAGTTATATAGACTAGATTATGACTAGATCATGAGCACCATCATCATCATCAGTTGCATCATCTCCCGAAACCATACTCTATCTGAGTAATCAGACATGATGCTCACTCCATAGAGTGATACAAGGGCCATTCTTCTAATCTAGAAGAGTAAATTCTCTGAACCATTTTTTGTCCGGAAAATCTTTGTTCATCATTCATCTGGCTGATGATTGTCTCCAATAATCTATTGATAGTCTTCAAGGCAATCAGAACAAAAACAAAACACAACTGTGTCTATCCATAGTAGTACATAACTACAATCTAGTGGTACACTACCACACCAAGTAACACACAAGTACTTGATCATCAATGTATAGTCACGAACAATGGAACATATTCACCACAGTAGTATACATATACTATCATACAATCTTCATAACAAAAAACTGATAGCAACCTGCACAAAAACAATGTTATGATATAACCTGAATCATTTGGGCCAATCTTTCACTCACATCTGTGAGATCTAAAAGAATATTTTCCCTCGGTGTAGAACATCAACAATGGGCCATCTACCCTATTCTTCTCAAACAAGAAAGAATGACTGTTTCTGATTTTTGAGCCTGGACCATTCCTCACTCTGGGCCATTCCTCCTACACTAATCAAAGTGCACCCTGGAGAGAAAGTATAAACCCTAAGGAATGTCTGTCCCTAATTGCTGAGCCTGGACCATTCCCCACCCTGGGCCATTCCTCCTACACTAATCAAAGTGCACCCTGGAGAGAATGTATAAACCATAAGGAATGATTGTCCGGACCATTTCCTCTGTTAACCACAAGAGGAAAAGATTGTTTTGTATCAACCTCCAAAAAAGACCATTCCTCATGTTAACCACAATGAGAAATCGATGTCCGGCGAGGCGGGCCAGTCTTCTTGAGTAACCCTCAAGAAGAGAGACTGCCCTAGACCACTCCCCATGTTAACCACAATGGGAAGTCATTGTCTATGATACATCAACAATATGGACCATTTCCCATGTTAACCACAATGGGAAATAGTTGTCCGTCAGAAATCTCAATCCACTTTCCGAACAGGAAAGCATCTATCCAAGATGGATTATTTTTCAATTCTTGAAAATGAATGTCTTTAATAATATTTTCAATGCTCCCTCCCAACTTGGGATTCATCTCTTACTTTTTCAATAAGGAAGTCGTTTACACGAGCTCCAGCTTGAGTAGGCAAACTCTTTCATCTTGGATAGAAGCTTTACCAAAATGTCTTCTTATCTACTCATCTGTGGAGATATGTATTGGAGAACCACGTTCTCCTTTCTGGACTTCATCATGGCTAATGTAATTCTTGATTTCAAATGTACTTTAGTCTGGAACACTGTTTTTCTGTGAAGGCTTCATGTAGCTCTGAACAATAGAGTATATCATTGTTGGAAAACTGGAACATATCCATGTGGCACTTCTTTTGTCATCATGAGATCTGATCTACGGAGTAATCATCTTGATGTTATAGGAAATCTTCATCATGCTTCTGTTGTGCACTGGAGGTTCTCCACCAAGTTATTTTCTACTATCTGCATACAGGGTTTCTTTCTGGTATGCCTTAAAGTCTTGAGATTGCTCTTCATACACTCTTTATTCAATTTCTCTAGAGAGCAGTCTTTACATTCATCTGATGTAGAACTCAAAATCATGGATGTTGTGGATGATATAATGACTCATGTAGAGATATGTCTGGTATACTGGAACAGGTAATCATCGTAGTCTTCTCCCTCCATCTGGGAGAACCTCTAGTTTGGATCTCACAATGCTTTCATTCATAAGTCTTCCATACACTGTTCTTCATCACGACTTTCAGTTCCTCTGCTTGATTGATTTTATTGAGTTTACATCAGGTTGACAATCTTGTGATTCTTGATATAATGACTGGTTGTTCTGGATTCTCTTTATTTCTTGGAATCTTCATGTGTTTCTTTAGTTCTTGGGTCCATGGAGTTTCTTATAGATTCCATGCCCTAAAGATTCCATCATAGGATCACGGATGCGGATGAACAACCAGGGGGAACAACTAGGGGTACTTTAAGGCTTCTCTTTGAAGAATATGTACTATCTTTCATGGTTGCTATCATGGATATATACTTCATCATATTAAATGGATCATAGGCTTAGCTCCCTCCTAATCCTTGCTTCATGTATGAGTGCATATAATCATCTCCCTCCGTTTAATGGAGTCCATGCTTCCATCTGCATCCTTATTGTCTTCTGAAATATATAATTGGATTTCTTGTCTAACATAGTCCACACTTCCATCTTGTTGTCTTCTACAAAACATCATAAGTCTTCTTCCAATTTCCTCTCGATTGTTGACTTCTTTCTGTCTTTGCTTCTTCTAAGTTTCTTCATGATTGATTCGGCTTATCTTGCAATAGCTTCCACATGATTTGTATTTCATCCTTTCATGTGTATTATCTAATGATATCCATTCCTATCTTGTTGTTCTTCCATAGGTATAGTTATTCTTGGAACACATTATCTTCCAAGAGATAGATATACGAGATATGTACAGAGATTATGCAAACAAGATATGTACAAGAAGTAAGAAGAGTTTTGTTACCTTTAGAAGAAGAAGTCTCTTCCATCCATCTTAGTATTCTTTGTACGTTCCTTTTCTTCAGCAATTGATGCTTCGTGTTTCTCCTTCCTTTTCTTTATATTAGGACAATGAATCTTGTAGTGACCATACTTTTGACAGTTAAAGCATTGTACTTCTGAAATGTCTTTCTCTTGATTTGGCTTCCTCCTTGAACCAAACTTCCTTTTGTTCCTGAAGTTTTTGAATCTTTTTGTGAAGACTTGATCATCGTACTTCTTTTGGGGTTTCTCTTTTTCACTGATCCTTGATTCTTCTTGATCACAACAAGTCCAAAGTTCTTCAAATGTCGGATACTCCTTTCTTGTGTTCATGCTTGCGGAAAATGCATCCCACGTCTTAGGAAGACCATTGAGTACTATGTTTATCAACTCTTTATCTGAGATGATCTCTTCAATAGCTTGTATTTGATCTCTTAACTGAGATATTCTCACAAAGTATGATGTTATGTTGTCGTTATCATTCATCTTCATGTCACAAATCTCATTCTTCAGACTCATTACTTGTTCAATGTTTCTGACTGAGAAGAGATTTGTTAGGGCATCGTACATCTTCTTTGATGAGTCAAGATGGGAGATGTAGGGTGTCAAGTGGTATTTTATAGATTCCACTATGATACTCATAGCATTGATATCACTATCTTTGAACTTCTCCATAGCTGCAACGTTATATGGTTCCTTCTCTTTTCCTTCTTCAAACTCTGGCTTCACAATCTTTCTTTTCATGATATCTAGCACTTTATTCTTGGCAAGGATGAGGTAAATCCTTGTCTTCCATGCTCTGAAGTTAGAGGCTCCATCTAACTTGTTCTCTTGACTTCATAGAGTAAGTCATGGCTGCTTGACTTGGTCAACCCTAGATTTGACCAAAAATTCAAACTTCACATCTTGGCTTTCTGAGAGTACCAGGAGATGCGATGGGCTAGGGCGCACTAATCTATTCAGAGATTAGGTCAATCCATTCACTTAAGGTGCCTCAATAAGAGGATTAGGGTCTCTGCAACTGCACCTTCTAGTAACCCTAGTTGTAGTGTCTTGGAAGCTGCTCCTACTAGTAACCCTAGCGGTAGTTCCTCAGCGAGCTCAATATCCTAGCGGTTATGCTTCCTTCCAACATTTAGACTGAATGAAGGAGGTGTCGGCCCATAACCTGTTAGAATATGAAATATTGTGTGCTCGTTTTACCATTGACAATACCCTTGTCACCCAACCATAGGGCGAAGCCACCCTTCGAGCACCATAACCTTGACAGATAATCACTCCAGAAGCAAACCCTAGGCTTGATAGCCAAACAAAGGGTAGCACACCTTTCCCCAAGGATAACACATCACAAAGAGCTGATCAAATAGTCCAAACCCTAGCCAAGAGATAGTCCAAGCGTAATTGCTAGCTGCAGCAGCTGAAACGGAAGCTCTCCTCCAAACCTGCGCACAAGACTACAACTGCACTGTGCAGAACTGGCTCTCTGCAACTGCTGAGATGTGTCCAATGAGAGACTGGCGCCCTGTATTTATAGTGGTTCTAGCAAACTTACTGGGGCCGACTTCTCCTTCTGGGTACCTATCTGTTCAGTATATTATTATTATTTCTGGCCGACTTCTTCTCTTGGACGCTAATAACCTAATATAAATTATCCTCTTGAGCCGACAAGTCTTCTAGGGTTATTAGCCAACTCATTAGGGTTTCTTCTTTCTTTCCGGATTATTCTATTCTCATCAGGTTTACACGTGGAGGTAAATACCTCCCACAACTACCTTAATATCAACAGACACAACCCTCCACTTATGCATATTTACACCTGTGACTTCAAACATCTTAGCTTGGCACAATACACCTCAATCTCTACAAACAACTGGATATCGAAATCAACCTCCATACGATCTCTTGGCACCTAACTTTGAGATAGCATCCTAAAATTTTTAACATCTTCTCTTTCAAATCAAAGACCTGTTGCCCAACCTATAGCACGCCATATGACTAGCTGTGTGTTATTTTTGTTTTTTTATTTGATTTTACTCATGAAAAAAATCCCACATGAATCGGTAAATTTGAAGGTTCCATGTTTATATACGTTGAGGCTCATTAAAATAATTCGATGAAACATGTGTAAAAGAAAGAGCTTGGTGCTTGAGTTGGGCTTGTGCTGGTTTGTGTGTTGACTTGTGCTCGATATGTGTAATTTGTGGACTTTGGCATATGGATGGCGACTTAGGTATAAGGATGGTTTAGGAATGGATAACTTAAGCGGACACACCACTTGTTTCTATAAAATATTTTACCTTTTTATAAAAAGACTTTATTATTATTTTTAAAACATAAAAATATTAGGATCTAATGAAAAAGGTATGACAATAAGTAGCCTTAGTAATGATTTTTTTATGATAGGAAAGCATATCAGAAGACAGAGTCACGAGAATCTTGGGCAAAAGTGATCAATGGGAGTTTGTCAAGAATCAATGAAGGAATTGGAAGTTATGATACTGACCAAAGACATTGGGAATTTGGCGAATCAAGCACAAATTGATGAAGATGCTTCAAAATTTAAAGGAAATATTTTGAGTGCTAACATCTAGCTCCAACTGGGATGGAGACCTTCCTGCGAGGCTCCAAGAACCTAACCTAGTAGTTCCAATGGTGTAACGACCCTCCTTGTTATGACAACAACTCCGAAAATAGGTGCAATTTTTTTGTTGTTGTTGTTAAAGTGTGTGTGCGCGTGTAAAAGAAACAACCCCCTCGACTCTACGTCACCAATCGAACCAACAAGATGCAAGTAAGACGAACACAATCAAGACGACCCGACATATCACAGTGACAACAAGAAATAAATTCCCCTGGACATAAGGCGTGCAACTAGCAGCTGTAAGCAGGAACATACACTAGGGGTTAGGTACAGTACTGTCACAGAATGAAAGAATCCAACAGTAGAGTCGCAGTAGTGGAAATTGTGCCTTTAAACAGCCCGAGACTACTGATACGGCTCAGAGTGTGTCGCAAGAGTGGAACTGTGCCTTTAAACAGCCCGAGACTCTTGATACGGCACTGGATTCCTTCCACTGGATTTACTCACAGACATAAATACTAAGCTACAAGAGGTGTCTATATCCTGCCCGACATGAACAGACTACGCAATACAATACCACCAAGTACTGCAAAATCAGGGACAATCATGACCTCTACGGGAGACGCAAGTCAGGAGGACTCTAATATCGACCTACCACTATTGAGACCCGAAGACATTAATCAAGGCCAATTGCTCCATTACTTATCATCAACCGATGAAGACTTTATCCTAAGGTAAAAACCAATAAATTCAACCCCCATTATGTTGTTATAAGGTCAGTAGGCACTAATTCAGGGTCAAGCAAGAAGCACAAGCACAATGCATTTTTCTGTTAATTGCCATAATTGCGCAATGATATCATACCGTAATGGTAAACCCTCGATCATTTACAATCTCCATATTATCTTGCCCTTTCTGCCAATTATTACCATAATTGTAATAACCTTACAAGATAATGGCATTGCAATTTAAACCTTGTCATTGGCATTTCCTTTTAACAATATTAGCATTTCAATCCAACATCATCATTAACATTTCAATTAAACCAATAATAACATTGTGATCTAAACATCATCACGAACATTCATTTAACAAATATTAACCTCGCAACTTAAGCATCCCCATTAACATTGCAATTTGAACAATTACTCAATATTGCAATTCAACCCACATTAACAATTCAATTAACAATATTAATATTGAAATTAAACAATTAACATCAACGTTTCCATTACTAATATGAACATGGCAATTAACCACTACTTATCATTGCAATTCAACTAGTATTAACATTTCCATTAAATAATATTAATATTGCAATTACACAATAAGTAAACCATTACTTAACATTGCAATTCCACCAGCATTAACATTCAATAAATAATATTAATATTCAATTCAACAATTACTTAACGTTGCAATTCAACTAGAAGTAACATTTCCAGCAAATAGCATTAATATTGTGATTTAACATTTACTTAACATCGCCATTCCACCAGCATTAACATTTCCATTAATAATATGAACAGTTGCAATTTAAACAACTACTTAACATTGTCATTCAACTAGTATGAACATTTCCATTAATAATATTAGTATGGCAGTTTAACAATTATTAATCTTGCGAGTCAAACATCATCATTGACCTTGCAAATTACACAAACCTTGTTATTGCAAATTAAACAAGTAATATCATGGTAATTAAGCCAATATTAACATCGCAGCTTAAAACAATATTAATATTAGTATTTAGCAAGTATTATCATTTTCATTCAATTTAAACAACAATGCATTTAAGCATATAACAAGTAATAAAATAATATCTAAATTTAACATTGCCAATAACCAGTATGTTCATCGCAGGTTAACAAATATTAATTAAAAACATACAGAATAATTCGGTGGAGGTTAATCAACTAAATGTACAAATGCAATAAATGCCCTTGCAGATCCACTAACCAATTCCCAAGAAGGTGATAGTGACAACCCTACCGTAAACGATGTCAACCAAACTCTGCCGACTAAATCATAATAAAATTTGAATATGCATTTGCAATAAATGACTGGTTATACCCACTAACTAGTTTCCAACTAGAGTTATAATGACAGTCCTCACATTTAGTTCAGGCATTCCATCCTAAGGCGATTCCTCATAACGACATTCCTTACCTTCATTATACTATGGTGTAGGGGCATTGCAATAGCTTGTTGAACTGATCTTACAATACCTTTCCTTAATACATTTATCCTAGCATAATATAGACTGTAATAATGTAGTAACTCTGGATCTGGTGGTCACATTTAGGTAGTAATGAATTGGGAGGCTGCCTCATTCTAGTAAGGCAGTGAGAATAATAAGGCAGTGAAATTTAGATATCAAAAGACTAGCTGTAATAAATTATCAATTAAACTAAAATAAGGAAGGCCATAATAAATTAAACTAGCACGGGTTTTGTGGTCGAGGAATGCCGATAGGCGATAACCGAAAGGATTGTTAGCTGGAATATTAAACCCCAACCCAAACTTCCAGGTTTTAATTATTAAATGGTTGATTAATGTTAACCCGAGCTACATTGTGGTTGTTTATTGAACCCTTAAGGATTTTAGGGTTGAACCCTAAATTGTTATGAACAACCCAAATATTCTGAAAATTGAACGGTGCTACTAAATGCTAAACCCTAATCTCATCTGAGATATGAACTAATGCGTAGATAAGAAATGTTAATCAATGGATTAACATGTAGCTGGGATATGGAACTATGGCGCATTGTCTATGTAAGTGTAATTTTTCTGAGGTAAGAACTGTCAAGACGCAATTAAAACTGACCATTGTCAAGCACACAGTTGGGTAAGATGCCCCAGAGCACGGATGAGAGTAAAACAATTTAAAAATAAAAAGGTTAAGACGCCCACAGACACAGCTCGTGATGGAAGGGATGATAAGCCAACACTTGACGTAATTGCAGCATCAAGTTTAAGTGAATGCCAGGAAGAGGTAGGGCGAAGTTTACGACCCAGTCATGTCTAGCAGAGGCGAAGTGGGGTGTCTTGGATTGAACACCTGGGCGAGGTAGAACGCGGGCCATTAAAATGCCCATTATGAAAAAAAACAAATGCCCACGGTAACACACTTGCCCACTGTGCAAACAAACGAAAACCCACTGCAAATACATCACCCACGGTAATAAAATTCGAAAACCCACTGCAATACATCGCCCATTGTAATAAATTCGAAACCCAACTGAACACACTCGCCCACTGTGCAAACCAAACGAAAACCCACTGCAAATACATTACCCATGGTAATAAATTCGAAAACCCAACTGCCAAAAATTCGCCCATGGCACCAAACGAAAATCCACTGAAAACAATTCGCCCAAGGTATAAAAAAAATGAAACCCCACTGAGAACAATGTGTCCATGGTACAAGAAAATGAAAACCCACTGGGAGAAGGAACAAACGCCCCCGTATAACATCAAACACAGCAATAATATAAAATTTTCTTTTCCCATCTATTATAACAGAGGTGAAACTTCCCTACAGGAATCCCTTAGCTAGCACCCAAGCAGAGATGTATAGCAACAAGTGCCAGAATTAAAGATAACCATTGAATCTATAATTTTTCACAAATACCATTAAACTATAGTTCATAAACACACGCAGCAAGACATAAACGCCCAGAGATTTACATACCTGTGCCCTTATCGCTTGCAGCAAATGATTTTTGTGCTCCTGTCGCTCCTGCTCCTGCTTGCCGACCGCAATGAACTCACCGGTACCTCCCAACCAAACGCTAGGGGTACTCTCCTTCCCCCTTAGCCCCCCGAGCTGCAAAGGGGCCACACACAACCCAGACGATAGCCTAGCTTCTCAGCTCGCCTCCAAGGCTGAGCTACCACTCAAGTCTGCTGAGAATCCCTAACTCCTACAAGAAATCAGTCCAGTCTCTAGTCTGGCAGCATAACAATACCAATATCTGAAAAACGTCCCCTTTCTTTCCCCCTCTCCCTTCTTTTATCCAGTCCCCAAACCCTAAATCCTCTTTTCTTTAGGTTTTCCCCCCTTTTCCCTTTTATTTTCTTATTTGTCTTTTTCTCTTTTTATTTTTTTTTATTTTATATATATTTTTTTTTTAAACTCAAAGAGTATGTGCGCTCATTATTATCCCCTTTTATTTTTACATGTATCTATATTTTTACAATTTGTTTATAATATATGTATATATATATATTTTCATCTTTTCTAATTATAGGCATGCATTCATCATTGTAATTTATCATTATCCCTCATTTAAATTCCCCATATATATATATATATATATATAGGATAATGAGAGATTAAGGTGATGGCAAACATGTATAGGGGAAAAGTAAATGTATTACATAAAACGAATAAAGAGGAATTACGGGGAGGGATGGCGATTTAGTAATGTGAACTGGACAGGTAAAAGGGAGATGGATACTGGAAGATCAAGGTGATGGAGGATAGTTTAATTAAGTAGACAAGGATAATGAGAGGATAATGGTCTGAGTTTTTTTTTTTTTTTTTTTTNATTTGTTAAGGCCACACTAAATTCCCCCCCTTTTTTCTAGAAGGTCTTAGGCTTAGGGTTTAGATTCTGAGCTAGGCGACGATTGGTTAAGGGAATTGCTTAAGGTTTTAATCAAGTGCTGATGACTTAGGGTTATTTAGGCTGACCCTTCCTCCACTATAATGCAACGTGCCCTTCAGAACGCACCACGTGCTCCAAGGGTGCCACTCGCCTCTGGAATTTTATTTGGGCGACGTGCCCTTCAGGACGCACCATGTGCTCCAAGGGTGCCACTCGCCAACTGAGTTTCTTTTGTGTGACGTGCTCTTTAGGATGCACCACGTGCTCCAACGGTGCCACTCACCGACTGAACTGATTGGTAGACCTCTATAACCCCTGGAGTCAACACTCCGCCAGGTGAACTTGTAGGAGACTAAGGGTTCTAAGGAATAAGTCCCCCGCCTTATTGCGCGCCCCTTAGAATCATCGTGAGATATTGTCGCAGTCTTCCCTCACGGCATCGTGGATCCTCTCGAACTAGGTAATCGTTAACCTACAGTTCGAGCCATGGCGGGAGTGCTAGCAGGCGGTGGCAGGGCTGCTATCCACCCCTCTCCCTCAACCTCTCTGCAAATCGTGTGTGGTCCCTTTACTCCATATGTGAGTCTGGTCGGCAAGCTATCGTCAGCCTGCATCACCAATAATCATGTCAAAAATGTCAACATCAAATCATCAAATCAAATGAAACATCATAATAAACATATCAACCCAAAAGCACACTCCCTGAC
>ML791213.1:330108-349367 GCA_009831015.1 Picea engelmannii
AGTCCAAGGGGGTTCTACCGATGCCTCTGCATCCTCAAGGTCAAAAACCCTGCACACTCAATAAAACTGAGTCAATAGCACCTGTCTACATCAAATAGTAACACATCATGTCATCTGTCAATCACATCATAATCAAATATAAATGTCTAACATCAAAAAGGGTCCAGATCACTTGCGAGAAAGTGTCCTCAAATAATAAGTGTTCTCAGTGCGCCAGAGCAAGATGTTACAAATGGCCTTTTACATTGGGACATGGAGTCAACTGTGCAACCTCTCTCTGCAAACTTTCAAAACTGGCTATTTATTCAAGCAATTAACTAATAAACCTGTTGAAAAAATTAAAGGAAAACAAATGCTCGGGAAGCGAGCTTATTTCTTATGCTACCCTACTTCTAACCAGTTTTGTAACTTGGTCAAGTAAAGTCAGACTTCCATAAAATCCATTCAAGTAGTTTCAAAACTGAAATGATCGTGTCTCTATCACTGATCAATAGATAAAAACTGAAATATAATAACAATGATAGAGAAACCTTCAGAAAACAACACTCACCCGGAAGTGCTAATGAGTAAATGAAATCTGAAATTTTCAAGTGATCTAAAATATATGAATCCATCAAGGCTACAACCGGATCCTTGAAACCAATATCAGAAACATATTGATCCACAGAAAACAATTATTCATTCATGAATGCTTCTTGTCTTGAAAACTGATAACCTTCTAGTTCTCTTGTGATCAGATCTTGATCATCAGTATCAACAAGCCCTTCTTCAGAATATTGATCACAAGATAATGGTAAAGCAAGGTTTAAAACATATTGATTATGATCAACTAGAAACATGTAATTATCTATGCAATCATCAACTATTTTATGCTCAACATGGTTCGAAAACTGGTCATAAGCTTGGCATGCATACCTGTCCATAACAAAATATGCAAAGACTGATGAATCTAGTTTCCAATCTTAAATATACTTACATCCTTGTTGTTGTTCCAAATCTACTTCATACTCCCTGCCTTCTTGCTCAAAATCTGAAACATACTGACAGTCTTCTTGCTCATGTGCATGAAAATTTTTAGAATAATTTGGATATCGAATTCTCTTGGAATCACAGATGTTCTCCTCAATTTCTTGAGCATATTCAAATAAGATTCTTAAGGATGAAGATTTCCTTTCTCTCAAGAGAAGGACATGGTTTGGATATCGAGCCATAACATGGAACACCATGGAAGTAGTTTCTGTAGGGTGGATCTCCAAAGGCAAGCTATGATAAACATTGTAGAACCTCCTACTGAAGATGGACATAGATTCTTCATCCCCTCTATTTAAAGCATAAAAATCAGTGAAGTACAAATCAAAATACTTAGTCTCACCCCAATACTTTGAAAAATAATTGCTTAAATCGATCCAAGAACAAAAGGAACCAGCTCTTAATCTCTTAAAACATACAACAACATCTCTAAGCAAAGATTTGGAGAACAACCTCATAATAACATCATAATGTATAATCTCAAACCAGTCAATAAAATTCTCGAAGGCCGCCAAGTGACTCTTAGTTGTAACATTATCCTCTCCAAAAAATCGGGGAAGATACTCAAGGAAATCAAGAGAATAAGGATGAAGATGATATGGCAGGCTTAAAGGTTTAAACATATTAATTCTGATTCTAGTTTGAAAAGTAGTGGGATGAACATGAGGATTAACAAGTTGATGGCAAGGCTCAATAATAACTGAAGATAATGAGATCAGAGAAGTCTTTGAATTAATTTCATCATTATCATGGTCACAACGTTGAGTATGTTCAGGAGGGATGGAGATATAAACCTCATTCTTCTCAATAGGCTGAAATGAAGGTTCAGGATCAACCTCAACAACACAAGCATGCTGCAAATTTTTTTCTAGCAAGGATGGATATATAAAAGAAGGTTGATGTTCATTCGAATAGACAAAGCACAAGATGATCATTTTTATATGTGAAGGGAAAAGAAAAAATTAGATGATAAATAACAACAAAAGTTCATGAAGAAATCTCATGAGATGATACCTGGTCATCCCCTAGGATAAGTTGTAAAGTCACATGGATTCGACCATAAAGACAATCAAATTCATTTAGTGTACACATTCCCAACCATATCCTTCAGCAAAAGTGGCCTTAGCAACTTCAGATCAGATGAAAGATTTGATAAAATAACAAGAAAAAGGAAAATTGTGGTCTGCAATTGTCCTAGATACTTCCAACACTTATGACAGTAAATTCACAATGAAAATATGTGTAGTAAGAACTTCTACATCACCAATGCAAAGAATAAAACCTCATTCAATCATCGTATGCATAAAAACAAGAGTAAATCAATCACTCATTAATATTAATGCACATATAAAGACAAAAAAATAAATTGAAACCGATCTCCATTGATAAGGAATCACAAGTCTGAACAAATACAGAGAAAGGAAAAGAACATAGTGATAACCACTTTGAATTCCTCTGGGTCCAAAGCCCCCTCCCCTAGCTCATTCTAACCTCTAATCAGACTTACAATTGCCTTTTTATATCTTTTTCTGTCAGTGACAACACTATCATTTGAATCACATGCCTTACATAGGATCCCCTTCCCTCAAAATGGAAAAGGCAACATGTGGATAACAGAAATAACTGAAATGCTAAAACAAGGGATAATGTTGGCCACGCCCCTAACACTCCTTTATGTTGATGAATTGTCCTTTTTTTAGTGCCTCTCCCTTTGACAGGTGGCCCTCCAACTCATAATTCACCTTCTAAAAACTGGCATGATCCCTATTGACACCTAGCAACCACTAGTTCTTTGAAACCTCCAGAACAAAAATCGGTAGCACATTCTGCATCGCCTTAGGAATTCTTAGCACATTCTGCAGCGAAATTTCAAATAGATTTTTGGAAATCTCTTTTAATTGTTGACTGTCTTGAGTAGCTATGCAATTCTTTTGAAGGCTTGTATATTTCTTCAACTTGTATGAATGCCCAGGCCTTGAAAAATTGCTCTTCTATCAAAGCATTGCAATTTGAATGTTTCGCTTGATTCAGTTTTCAAACAGCCTTCATAATCTATATCGCCATCTTCTGTAATGATAAGATCTAGAACATGTTACCTACAAAACTTCTCATGTAACCTCTCACATTATGCTAGAAAATTCATTTATGCACCAGGGTCTTGCACAGTATGAATCACCTTCCAACCAATACCAAGTTGTCTATTTGCCTCACTCCTCCTGTTTTCCTTCTCTGCAAAAAATCCTTGTTTAATTAGGTTGAAGAGTTCCAATGGAAAATGGAGCAAATGCACCAACACACTGGAAAAATTGTAGCTTAACCATACTTAGATTAGACCCAGATGGAGAGATGTAGACTACAAGATTGTCAGAAGAATGATGTTCTTCAAAAAATTTAGAAACTAAGGCATTCCAATAATCCACGCAAACCTTGAAAACTTCAGTATCATCAACATAAGAAATATTGATTAAGTACTGAAGACCCATAAGAAGTGTTGCCCAATTTTCAGGGGTAGTTTCAAGTATGTGAATGTGTGACTTGTAGAATGAGGTGAAGAAGGCCGCCAAGTTTTCGATAAATGCATGTTCTTCACTTAAGTCATTTGTGTAGGCCTCTGGGATATTTTTCCCTGGTGGAAGTATGTTCTGCAACCTTTGTTAAGCATTGCAGAGCCAAGTTTCTGTAGGCCACCCCAGAAAAAAGATTTAGTTAAGTATCAACAAGAGGAGACTCAAATATATAACCAAGAGGCATCCATGAATAAAAAGCATGGAGTGTAGCCAAAGTTTCTATTATAAGTTCAGGTCGTTGAGATATCGACAATACATAAAGACATAACTCATGTATGAGTTGAAACTCATTGTTCAAGGACTGCTTGAATTATTTCTTGAAAATATTTGGAATGTTTTCATTGTCAAATGGTAAATTTCCACAAAGAGTCACAATACAATAAAACTCCACAACTCCAAACATCTACCTCTAACCCTGCATATAATTTACCTGAGATTACCTCGGGGACAACCTATATCAGTTTGATTTTTCCCACATGTTTGTATATTGGAATAATTGCTCGTATATGAGTTTATACATGAAGGAAATTGAGAATATATCCTCCTACGTTTTACTCAAGTCTGAAACTTAACACAACCAATGTATTTCCACATCTCAACATTTGACCCTTTGTTCTGGCAGCTGGCAAACTAAGGTCACGTTTTGTTGTGACTGTCTTCCTTCTTTGCACGCGTGGGTGTGGCACAACCCTCCACTTATGCATATGTAATCCTGTGACTTCAAACATGTTATCTTGGCGCAATACACCTCAATCTCTACAAACAAATGGATATCAAAATCGACCTCTGTATGATCTCTTGGCACCTAGCTTTGAGCTAGCATCCAAAAACTTTTAACATTTTCTCTTTCAAATCAAATACCTATCACCCAACCTATGGCACGCCATATGACTAACTGTGTGTTATTTTTGTTTTTTTATTTTATTTTACTCATGAACAAAATCCCACATGAATCGGGAAATTTGAAGGTTCCATGTTTATATACATTGAGGCTCATTAAAATAATTCGAGGAGACATGTGTAAAAGAAAGAGCTTGGCGCTTGCGTTGGTCTTGTCTTGGTTTGTGTGTTGACTTGTGCTTGACATGTGTAATTTGTGGGCTTTGGCATATGGATGGTGACTTAGGTATAAGGATGGTTTATGAATTAAGCACTTAAGCGCACACACCACTTTTTTCTATAAAATATTTTACCTTTTTATAAAAAGACTTTATTATTTTTTTAAAAACATAAAAATATTAGGATCTAATGTAAAAGGTATGACAATAAGTAGCCTTAGTAATGATTTTGTTATGATAGGAAATCAAATCAAAAGACAGAGCCACAAGAATCTTGGGAAAAAGCGATCAATGGGATTTTGTCAAGAATCAATGAAGGAATTGGAAGTTATGATACTGACCAAAGACATTGGGAATTTGGTGAATCAAGCACAAATTGATGAAGATGCTTCAAAATTTAAATGAAATATTTTGAGCGCTAACATCTGGCTCCAACTAGAATGGAGACCTTCCTGCGAGGCTCCAAGAACCTAACCTAGCAGTTCTAGTGGCCTTTTTCATTGGGACATGGAGTCAACTGTGCAACCTCTCTCTACAAAATTTCAAAACTGGCCATTTATTCAAGCAATTAACTAATAAACCTATTGAAAAACTTGAAGGAAAATAAATTCTCGGGAAGCAAGCTTATTTCCTATGCTACCCTACTTCTAACCAGTTCGGTAACTTGGTCAAGTAAAGGAAGACTTCCATAACATCCATTCAAGTGGTTTCAAAACGGAAATGATCTTGTCTCTATCATTGATGAATAGATAAAAACTGAAATATAATAACAATGATAGAGAATCCTTCAGAAAACAACACTCACCCTGAAGTACTAATGAGTAAATGAAATATGAAATTTTCAAGTGATCTGAAATATATGACTCCATCAAGGTTGCAACCAGATCCTTGAAACCAATATCAGAAACATATTGATCCACAGAAAACAATTGTTCATTCATGAATGCTTCTTGTCTTGAAAACTGATAACCTTCTAGTTCTCTTGTGATTAGATATTGATCATCAGTATCAACAATCCCCTCTTCAGAATATTAATCACAAGATAATGGTAAAGAAGGGTTTAAAACATATTGATTATGATCAACTAGAAACATGTAATTATCTATGCAATCATCATCTATTGTATGCTCAACATGGTTCAAAAAATGATCATAAGCTTGGCATGCATACCTATCCATAAAAATATATGCAAAGACTGATGAATCTAGTTTCCAATCTGAAATATACTTACATCCTTGTTGTTGTTCCAAATTTGCTTCATACTCACTGCCTTCTTGCTCAAAATATGAAACATACTGACAGTCTTGTTGCTCATGTGCATGAAAATTTTTAGAATAAGTTGGATCTCGAATTCTCTTGGAATCATGGATGTTCTCCTCAATTTATTGAGCATATTCAAATAAGATTCTTAAGGATGAAGATTTCCTTTCTCTCAAGAGAAGGACATGTTCTGGATATTGAGCCATAACATGGAACACCATGGCAATAGTCTATGTAGGGTGGATCTCCAAAGGCATGCTATGATAAACGTTGGAGAACCTCCTATTGAAGGCGAACATAGATTCTTCATCCCCTCTCTTTAAAGCATAAAAATCAGCGAGGTACAAATCAAAATACTTGGTCTCACCCCAATACTTTGAAAAAGAATTGCTTAACTCGATCCAAGAACAAAAGGAATCAACTCTCAAGCTCTTAAAACATACAACAACATCTCTAAGAAAATATTTGGAGAACAACCTCATAATAACATCATAATGTATAATCTCAAACCGATCAATAAAATTCTCGAAGGCCCCCAAGTGAATCTCAATTGTAACATGATCCTCTCCAGAAAATCGGGGAAGATACTCAAGGCAATAAAGAGAATAAGGATGAAGATGATATGGAAAACTTAAAGGTTTAAACATCTTCATTCTGATTCTAGATTGAAAAGCAGTGGGATGAACATGAGGATTAACAAGTTGATGGAAAGGCTCAATAATAACTGAAGATAATGAGATCAGAGAAGGCATTGAATTAATTTCATCATTATCATGGTCACAAGGCTGAGTATGTTCAGGAGGGATGGAGATATAAACCTCGTTCTTCTAAATAGGCTGAAATGAAGGTTCAGGATCAACTTCAACAACACAAGTAGGCTGCAAATTTTCTTCTAGCAAGGATGGATATATAAAAGAAGGTTGATGTTCATTCGAATAGACAAAGCACAAGATGATCATTTTTATATGTTAAGGGAAAAGAACAAATGAGATGATAAATAACAACAAAATTTCATGAAGAAATCTTATGAGATGATACATGGTCATCCCCTTTCCTATGGTCATCTTTCTGTCAATAAGATCCTCCCAGCGGAGTCTTTGATTGTGGAGTCGCCAGGTAGATGATTACAATCAATATTATGTATCCCTCTCTTGTCTACTATCAAGAGTTGGATCTATTTCATTCTCCTAGGGAAGATATCTTCACACTTCGTTCCCCGACAACGATGCCATTTATATTATCACTCCAAGAGTCACCCTAGACTGTAATCAGGTGACCTTGGTAACATGCAAAGAATTCAAATTTAATATTGAAAGATAAGATGTAAAGTCACAGGGATTCGACCATAGAGACAATCAAATTAATTTACTGTACACATTCCCAACCATATCCTTCAGAAAAAGTGGCCTTAACAACTTCAGATCAGATGAAAGGTTTGATAAAATAATGAGAAAAAGGAAAATTATGGTCTAAAATTGTCCTAGATACTTCCAACACTTATGACAGTAAATTCACAGTGAAAATATGTGTATTAACAAGTTCTACATCACCAATGCAAAGAATAAAACCTCATTCAATCATCGTATGCATAAGAACAAGAGTAAATCAGTCACTCATTAACATTAATGCACATAGAAAGACAAAAAAAGAAAATGAAACAGATCTCCATTGATAAGGAATCACAAGTCTGAACAAATACAGAGAAAGGAAAAGAACATAGTGATGACCACTTTGAATTCCTCTGGGTCCAAAGCCCTCTCCCCTAGCTCATTATAACCTCTAATCAGAATTACAATAGCCCTTTTATATCTTTTTCTGTCAGTGACAACACTATCATTCGAATCACATGCCTTACATAGGATCCCCTTCCCTCAAAATGGAAAAGGCAACATGTGGATAACAGAAATAACTAAAATGCTAAAACAAGGGATAATGTTGGCCACGCCCCTAACACTCCTTTATGTTGATGAACTATCCTTTTTTTAGTGCCTCTCCCTTTGACAGGTGGCCCTCCAGCTCATAATTCACCTTCTAACAACTGGCATGATCCCTATTGACACCTGGCAACCACTGGTTCTTTGAAACCTCCAAAATAGAAATCGGTAGCACATTCTGCAATGCCTTAGGAATTCGTAGCACATTTTGCAGTGAACTTTCAAATAGATTTATGGAAATCTCTTTTAATTGTTGATTGTCTTGAGTAGCTATGCAATTCTTTTGAAGGCTTGTATATTTCTTCAACTTGCATGAATGCCTAAGCCTTGAAAAACTGCTCTTTTGTCAAAGCATTGCAATTTGAATGTTTTGCTTGATTCAGTTTTCAAACAACCTTCATAATCTATATCTCCATCTTCTGTAATGATATGATATAGAACATGTTACCTACAAAAATTATCATGTAACCTCTCCACATTATGCTAGAAAATTCATTAATGCACCAGGGTCTTGCACAATATGCATCACCTTCCAACCGATACCAAGTTGTCTATCTGCCTCACTTATCCTATTTTCCTTCTCTGCAAAAACTCCTTGTTTAATTAGGTTGAAGAGTTCCAATGGAAAATGGAGAAAATGCACCAGCACATTGGAAAACTTGTAGCTGACCCATACTTAGATTAGACCCAGATGGAGAGATGTAGACTACAGGATTGTCAGAAGAATGATGTGCTTCAAAAATTTTAGAAACTAAGTCATTCCAATAATCCAGGCAAACCTTGAAAACTTCAGTATCATCAACATATGAAATATTGATTAAGTACTGAAGACCCATAAGAAGTGTTGCCCGATTTTCAGGGGTAGTTTCAAGTATGTGAATGAGTGACTTGTAGAATGAGGTGAAGAAGGCTTCCAAGTTTTGGATAAATACATGTTCTTCACTTAATCCATTCACATAGGCCTCTGGGATATTTTTCCTTGGTGGGATTATGTTCTACAACATTTGTTAAGCACTCCAGGGCCAAGTTTCTGTAGGCCGTCCCAAGGAAACGATTTAGTCAAGTATCAAGCAGAGGAGACTTGAATATATAACCAAGAGGAATCCATGAATAAAAGGCATGGAGTGTAGCCAAAGTTTCCCTTATAAGTTCATGTCATTGCGATATCAACAATACATAAAGACATAACTCATGTATGAGTCGAAACTCACTGTTCATAGACTACTTGAATTCTTTCTTGAAAATATTTGGAATTTTTTCATCGTCAAATTGTAAATTTCCACAAAGAAGCGCAATACAATATAACTCCACATTTCCAAACATCTACCTCTGGCCTTGCATATAATTTACCTAAGATTACCTCGGCGACAACCTATATTAGTTTGATTTTTTCCACATGTTTGTATATTGGAATAATTGCTCAGGTCTAAGTTTATACATGAAGGAAATTGAGAATATATCCTTGTTGTGTTTTACTCAAGTCTGAAACTTAGCACAATCAATGTATTTCCACATCTCAACATTTGACCCTTTGTTCTGGCAACTGGCAAACTAAAGGCACAATTTGTTGTGATTTTTTTCCTTCTTTGTGCGTATGGGTGTGACACAACCCTCCACTTATGTATATTGACACATGTGACTTCAAACCTTTTAGCTTGGCGCAATACACCTCAATCTCTGCAAACAACTAGATATCGAAATCGACCTCCGTACAATCTCTTGGCACCTAGATTTGAGCTAGCATATTGAAACTTTTAACATCTGCTCTTTCAAATCAAAGACCTGTCGCCCAACATATGGCATGCCATATGACTAACTGTGTGTTATTTTTGTGTTTTTTATTTATTTTACTCATGAAAAAATTCCCACATGAATCGGGAAATTTGAAGGTTCCATGTTTATATACGTTGAGGCTCATTAAAATAATTCGATGAGACATTTGGAAAAGAAAGAGTTTGGCACTTGTGTTGGGCTTGTGTTGGTTTGTGTGTTGACTTGTGCTCGACATGTGTAATTTGTGGACTTTGGCATATGGATGGTGACTTAGGTAAAAGGATGGTTTAGGAATGAAGCACTTAAGTGCACACACCCCTTTTTTCTATAAAAGATTTTACCTTTTTATAAAAATACTTTTTTATTTTTTTTAAAAACATAAAAATCTTAGGATCTAATGAAAAAGGTATGACAATAAGTAGCCTTAGTAATGATTTTGTCATGATAGGAAATCAGATAAGAAGACAAAGTCGCAAGAATCTTGCGCAAAATCAATCAATGGGAGTTTGTCAAGACTCAATGAAGGAATTGGAAGTTATGATACTGACCAAAGAGATTGGGAATTTGGCGAATCAAGCACAAATTGATGAAGATGCTTAAAAATTTAAAGGAAATGTTTTGAGCACTAACAGACACCATTTTGTTGAGGATTATATGGAACTGTGATTTGATGTTTGATCTGATTTTGGTTCAACTACTTTTAAATTAATTAGTATGTATATTCTCTTCCATTATTAGTGTGAAGAGATCCAGTATGAGATTGAGCTTCATTTTGGATGCATACATGAAAATTTTTAGAAGTTTCATAAGCTTGTGATTTTTCTTTCAACAAGTACACCCAACACATCCTAGTGTAATAATTAACAAAATACATGATATATTTATTGCCATTTGTAGATGGAATAGGCATGGGGCCACACAAATCATAATGTTTCAGTTCAATTTTTCTACATTCCCTGGAAGTAGATTCAAGAAATTGTTGTTTTTTATTCTTTTCAAGGATACAAGCATCACATTGCTTCAAGTTCCTAGGAATATTAGGCAAACCAGAAACACCATTATTTTTCAGCAAATGAAGGTTGTCATAATTAATGTGAACAAATATAGCATTTCACAAGAGACTAGATGGCATTTTACCTTGATTATGATGAGAGAGGTATGCAGAATTATGTGCATGAGCAGATGTCCCTTTCAACTTCAATAGTCCTCCATCTTCCACGCCGATCATGAAAACTGTGTTGTCATAAGTCTTCCTTATTTTAAATTGTCCACCGAAGATACTAATAGAGTGGCATTGTCATCATATGTGCACAAGAGAAAACAATTTCCTTCACAACTTAAGAATATAGAGCACATCATGCAAAAGAAAATTCGAGATTCCAGACAATTTAAGCTTGATGGTTCCAATTTTCGAAGGTTTGATACTTGATTTATCTGCAAAATAAACTTTTCCATATACATTTTCATTGAAATATTCGAAGAAGTCTCTCCAAAATTTCATGTGGTAGGTTTAACTTGTGTTAAGAAGCCATTCATCTATCTAAGAAGAAAATGAAGTGTTAAAAAAATCTTCAATTACTCCAATAAATATAATGACCATATTTAGTTCATTTACCTTTCACTGAATTTTATGTTTTACTTTTGTATTCTTTCTAATTCTATATGTCTTTGATCTTCTCCCATGTTATTTTGTATTCCTTTCTTCATGCGACTCATTTCTTCTGCATCGGTTACAATGAAGATCGTATATCTCACCTTGGTTGTGTCTACCCCTTGCCTCTGAAATTATTTTTTCCAAGTCCTCTTTTGTTTCCTTCTCCTCTAGAAGAATCATGTGGTCGATTCTTCCCTCTCTGAGCAAGGCACATAGTCTCACCAGTGGACTGAACTAACTTCTTGCCAAAGGATTTCTCACATTCTACAACTTTCTCCACCAAAGGGTCAAATGTGATGGATTTTAATTGACCACTAGATTCCATAGATTCAAGGTAGTGAGAATGTGTAGGGTAGAGGGCCTTAATTAATATTGTGAGAGGGATTTATATCGTCACTCCAATAGCATTAATGTCATGCATTATGTCCTTGATATCAGAAGATAAATCCATAGGATCACCATTCTTCAACTCTAAGTTGAAGAGCTTCACCAAAAATTGTATGAGTTCCAGTTTTGAGTGAGTCTCATACAAGTCCTTCAATTTCTTCAAAGCACTATAGGATTCATTAATGGAAAAAATATGTTGACTCACCTCTTCACTTACTATCATGGAAATCACAACATATGTTTTTTGGTATTTGTCCTTCTATATGGCATGCTACTTGTTTGATGTAGGAATGGTCGGTCTGCTACTCTTCGATTGTTCTTCTGATTTGGCTTCTTCTTCACTGGCATTTGTTGCTTCACAAATGTCATTCCACATGTTGTTGAAGATCAGAGTGTGTTTGATATTTTTGTACCATTCTCGATAATTTTATTTACTAGTCAACATAACATTGATGATGGAGATGAGGGAATGCATATTCCAGTAGAGCTTGATACTTGATCTATGTACAACTTGAGAAACTAAAATATTGTTCAGATCCTTGAATAAATTAGAAACCAGGAGAGGCTTCCCCTCACACAAATTGAGAAATAGAATAACAAATGGTGGAGAATGTCAGGGAAGAGCAGTTGTCCAAATTCAATGCAAGGGATTCATGATTCCAATGGTGGATGAGGCTAAGGAAAATTAGATTCACTTTGTAGAGTTCATGGGTATTGTCCAAATGACTTTGAAAACACACTTTCCCTATGCAATGGTGATTTCCATTATGGGTGAACCAGATTGATATTTCCAAGTTCTCCTTTGATCTTATTGCATAAGTTGGCGCCAAACACAAAATCGAGCCTTCAAAGTCCATTCCATCCTTTCTTTGAATCCCACTTTGATGAGGACTTTCACAATCAGAATCAGGGTGGTTCCAAACAATAGTTTGGTTAGCTCCAAGAGATTTTCGTGCACAACTTCGATGGTCAATTCGACATCTTCCAGGGACCTATTGCTGACAAGGATCATGATATTCACATTCCACAAGGGGTTCATATCTCCCTCTGGATCGACCTTGGTGGAAACCTTCTAGTCGATATCGACCCACGTTTCATCATCAATTAATGTTCTTCAGATCACGGACATAAATGATTGTTTTCATTTGGATCATTTCTAGGTTCTTTATCATATTGTTTCAGATTGAATTTGTATCAGTTGGGTTGAACAATTCATCTAGAATGTAATAGTATGGAAGATATATGAAAACTCATGCAATGACGGGAAAAATATAGCTTCCTTGGGAAAATTTAGAGATATCTTTGTTTTATATAGATTTAATGCATCAAATGCAGGACCCATGAATGGTTGTATGAAAAGAAGTGATTATGATCTCCATGTATACATGTTTTGGAGGTCTTGTTAATGGGAACAAACAAGACTCGAAGAGGTGGGACCGAGTCAAGGGAATCTCAAGAGTAACGTCCCAAACCCTGAAGGGTGCGAATAACGTTGAGGAAGCCAAAGGGACAGAGGGACAGACTAGACTTGCAGGAAGAGAGGAGTTTTTTTAAAGTGAGATAAAAGAAAATGCCAAGAGTAGAGAATTATGTATTTAACTTTCTCTGATACCACTAACAAGCCATGTATGGGTAGAAATTGTAACTCTAGGCTTGATGATTTGCATTAACGTGAGAGGTTCATAAATACAATATAGAATGATTGTTTTTCTTCCCCTTCCATGTGACTCTTCCTATCACCTATGATTCTTCACACTCCTATTATTTACAATTTAATATAATCCAAGGATTAGGTATTCAATAGGTACCAGTGAAACAAGTGCAAACATGAGTGAAATAATTGATTTTGGAAAGTCATAACTTTCAGATTAGAAATTAGATGGAGACATAAGTATAGTTATCATAAATCTAATTCAGAATGGAATATATTTGAAAGATCATAATTTTGATTATGGTATCAATGTTATTTAGAAAATCAAGGCAAAGAAGGGCTTATAGCTTAATTAGTGACAATTTTACAATATGCATAATTCTAATAATAATTGTTGCACACACATTATTTTGCAGAATTGGAGCTACAAAGAAGACAATGAAATATTGATCAGAGCTCAAGAGGACCAGAATCAAATTAACGCTCAACCACTATAGAGTCTATATTTGTTGCAAAGACAAGTCAATAAAGATTTTGGCACAAACAAGCAACCAGTTCTAGGCAAGTGGCAATATCTAGATCTGATGATAGAAGGGATGACCACATGGGATCTAGGAAATCAAGGAGTGTTAGTGATTCGGATTTATAAATGGAATGAAATGGAATACATATGTATACAAAATAAATACAAATATATACAGTAAAACTTAACTTCTATTAATAAAGAGAATATGTTGAAACTGTAAAAAAACAGATTGAAGCAAACTTGATTGAATGGTGGCAGCTTATCTTTGAGAAGAGATGTGATGGCTATGCTCATTCGCAAGAATATGGTTACAATGAGGCTCCAAAGGTCTTCTTAAAATAAATCATAAATGAGAAAACCATAAATATCCAAAAATCTAACACTAGTACATGAAGCACCAAAAGTCATGTGGGCCTCGATGGGGTAAGTTGGTACATCAACTTCCTGGGGTCGTAACTTTTGCATATGATATTCGTTTAGGCGCACGATAACTCGTTGGAAAGAACTATCCGAGGAACACACATGTCTCTGTCACACTTTGGCTAGAGCCTATAGTGTCACTATGTCGCACCAAAAAAATGTGGTTTAGGGCCTCAAAATGACCTCGAAAGTTTAGGACCCGAAAAACTAGGAAAAAAATGCCAAAGTGAAAATTGTTCTTTGAGCTAGTGGAATAAGTGGGTGGCCACTATCTCAAAGAAAAATAGGTGGGTGGCCACTAATATCCACCTAGATCAGTCCTCCCCCCTTAGGAATCAATGGTCTCCATTGCATTGAGTGTCGCCATCATATGGGAAAACTTTTGTTGAACTTGGCCCGGGGTGAGCCACTTGCCTTGGTGCAAGAGCTGACCTGCTTTGACAACCCGATAAAGTTGGATCCTTTGTTGTCGAGTGACCTTAATATGAGTGTCTCTAATCTGATCAATGTATGCATGTTTCATGCAGTCAGGGTTGAGCTATGTCGATGTCAACTACTTTGCGATCTCTGATGTGTCCAATAATGGTGGGAAGTATGGCCAAAGGAGGTCCACATTGAACACAAGGTGAGGGCCAAGGAAGGGGGGAATACTTAGCTCAAAAGAATTGTCACACACAACCTAGGTGATGGTGTAAGGTCCATAGTGAAGTGGACAAATCTTTCGATGGGGTCCTGTAAGGTGCTCTTTCTGCAAATGCAACCAGATCTTGTCTCCCACCTGAAACTTGTGTGGAAGTTGTTGTTGATCATGGCATTGTTTGTTCTTAGCATTTGATTTCTGTAAAATATCATGGACCTATTGCGGGATGTCCTAAATTTGTTCACTAAACTTGGTGGATTTGTCGGCCTCATATTGAGCATGGGATGATTATGTTTGTGTGTATGAAAGGGGTAGTGCAACATCAATGGGACTCAATGGTTGAAATCCAAACCCCACCTGAAAGGGACTTTGGTCAGTCGAGCTATGAAGGGATCTATTGTATTTGTGTTGAACATAGGGGAGACTCTCATCCCATGTTCCCAAATGTTTGGAATTGTACATGTGTAAGATATGCACGATCATTCTGTTGATGACCTCTATCTGGCCATCAGTTTGGTGGTGGAAGGCAGTTGATTTGGTGAGCTTGGTGTCCAACAGTGACTAGAGGTTGGACCATAATGTACTGAGGAACCCGGTATCGTGATATAATATGATATTTTGTGGTATCCCGAAGTGTACCCACACCCATTCAAAGAAGAGATTGTCAGTGACCTCTGCTGTGATATTCTTCTTGTAGGTTGTGAGGATGGCCATCTTAGAAAATCGATCAACCACAAAAAAAAATAGTCATTTATCTGCTTGGTTGAAGGAAGGCCTAACATGTAGTCCATAGAGATGGATTTCCATGGCCTATTGGGAGTAGGTAGAGGGATGTCTAGGCCTTTATTCTTAGTGGTTGGTTTCGAAATGGCATAGGTAGTGCAGGACCTGATATACTTGTTGATTTCATGTCGAAGTTTCAGCCAATAGAAATACTTTTGTAGTACTACCATGATATTTTCCATGCCAAAATATCCTACCATCCGACTGTAGTGAGATTCCCAAATCAGCTTCACACGTTCTCTTGAAGGAACATATAGGTGGCCTAAATGGCATAACATTCTATCTTGAATATGAAATTCAGTGAAATCCATGCATGTACCTAGAATTTGGTAAGTGGCAATGAATTCATGATCACTCTTGTATATTTGGGGCCACTCGGATGCCTCATGGCCACAAGAGTGGAGCACCATGGTTAAGGATGCAACTGGAGGTCGACTAAGGTAGTCATTGACACAATTGGTGCTCCATGTCTTATATTTGATGTTGATATGGAACTACTACAACTACGCAGAACACGTTTGATGGTGGTCTTTCTATAATTTTCCTTGTGTTTGCATGAACTGTACAGGCTTGTGATCAATGTGGATGATTGTCTCCTTCCCGAGAATGTAGTGCTTCCATTGCTAGCAGTCTTGTATGATGAAATACATTTATTTTTCATAGGTGGGGTACTTATGAATGACATATGATAGTGTCTCACTATGATATGCCACTAGATGACCGTGTTGAGTGAGGACTGCACCCATGGAATAGTCTAAGGCATTGGTCTCAATCTCAAAAGGTTTTTGTAGATCGATTAAGGAGAGTATTGGAGATGAGAAAAAGTGATGTTTTAGATCATCGAATTCTTGTTGTTGTGACTTCCCCCACACAAACGTTTCCTTGTCACCACCCTTGTTGACTTGGCTAAGGGACCATGCAATATGGGAGAATCCCAACATGAACCTGCGATAGAAGTTGGCAAGTCCTAAGAAACTTCAAAGATTATTTAGTGTGGTCGAGGATAGCTAGTCACGAATGAATTGGATCTTTGTTGGATCCACGTGCACATCAACAATGAATCCTAGGTATTGGACCCCTTTCATGCCGAAGGATCATTTTTCCAAGTTAGCATATAGATTGTGTTGTCACAGAGTGTGAAGGACCTATTGAATATGCTACAAGTGTTCTACACAATTATTGTTGAAGATGAGGATGTCATCCAGATATACTACCACAAAAGAATTGGTGACAGGCTGCAATATATCATCCATCAATATCACGAATGTTGTTGGATCATTTTTCAAACCAAACGGAATGACTATCCATTCGAAAATACCTTCTTTGGACTTGAAATAAATATTCCATACATCAGTCTGTTCTATTGACCTGGTGGTAGCCAGACTTCATGTCAATATTGCTGAAAAAATTGGCTCCCTTGAGTTGGTCAAGAAGGTCGTCAATTTGGGGAATTGGCTACCAGTTTCTGACTGTGATTTTTTTTAGGTCCTTGTAATCAATGCAAATTCGCCAAGTCCCATCTTTCTTCTGCATGAGAAAAAATTGTCTCTCGCAGGGTGAGAAGTTGGGTTGGATGTGCCCCTTTTGAAGCAGTTCTTGGATCTATCACTTAATTTCCTCATTTTCCATCATAGAGTAGCGATAGACTAACCCATTGGGTAGAGGTGCATTGGGGGTTAGATTGATTGATGCTTGACCCAATAGTGTTGCGACACCCTGGTGGGTGAGGAGAATATGTCTTTGCATTATTCCACGATATTTTCCACTTGCTTATGTTGCATGGAGTGGCCCTGTGTAGAGGCCATGGATTTGGATGTGAACTTTTGTTCACTTTGAGAGAAAAACATGAAGAATAAAAATTTCCCGACCTGGTAAATGACCTTTATGTATTGCTTAGCAAAGATCAAAGAAATAGAGGTAGGTGGAGCTACCTATGATATCTTGTACAATTGTCTACCCAAATTAATTATAACACTACGAGGTCTAGACTCATATACAACATGTCGTTTCCACAAATATTGTTGGCCTAAAAGAACATCAAAAACTTCAAGGGGGGTAATATCACACAATACCTCATCCTTGAATTCCTTGATGTTGTAGGGCAGATGACACAGTTAGTTGATGTAGAGGTATCTTCCTTGGTGGAGCCACTTGATGTTGTAGGGTTGTGGGTGTGGTGTCGTGGAAAAGTTCAACCGCTTGACGACCGAGATCAAGTTCTTTTGAATTTCTCTATCAACAATGAAATGTAGTGGAGTACCCTTCACCCACATTTGTGAGTGAAAAAATGTGTTCACCTTCCTCTGGTTCATTTGGTTGGACCTTGTTGGTAGCAACAACGGCACTGGTTTCTATGTCAATGATCTGCTTCCCTTTTTTTGGATCTAATTTAGAGTCGAAAATTGTCTTTGAATCTTAGGATTTCAGCTCGGCTACCAATGAATACTTCGAGTTACATTCATTGGTGTTATGCTAAGGGATTTTATGGAATTCACACCACTTCCTAATGTCTTTCTTCATCTGCTCATTACCCTTCTTTGTTTGAGGCTTGGACTGGTTTTTCTGAGGAGCTCCATCCTTGCTCTATCCTTTGTTTTGTGGGTTGGGGCCACCTTTTCCCTACTTCTGCTATGAGGAATTTTTGCTCGATTTTGATAGCATATCGATATGTTGTGTCCAGTGATGAGATGTCCAAAAACTCCATTTCTATTTGGATGTATCTATGGAGAGAACCACGGTACTTAAGCGTCATATGTCGTTAAGATTCCTTGATACCCAACTTGGTGCGTAAGGTATGGAATATATTTGTGAAATCTAGTACTGTTTGGTCCCTTTTCTGTCGCAGTGTGGTCCATCTCATATACTAGTCATCGTAGCTTCCAACAGGGTACTATTCTTCCTTAATAGCATCCCTAAAAGAATCCCAAGTGGGGGAGACCTCAAATATTGCAGATTCCTCAGTGGCCCTTTTCTAACAGTAAGTTTCTCACCAATCCTTGACATGGGGGACAACCTTAAGGAGCGCAAAGGTAATATTTTCTCTATCAAAAAAATTATGGACCGAAAAATACCTTTTTAGCAGACTCAACCATTTATCTACAACATCCACATCTATATGGCCTTCAAATAAGGGGATATCAAAATTGACGTGTACCTTGAAGGGGTTGGTGTGGTTGTTTGATGAAGATGTGTCACCTGTTGGCAATTGTCAAAGGATCTATGAAAAGTTATCCAACATCTCGTTCCTTTGTCATGCAAGGGCTTCCTTGAGAAACAGTTTAAAAGGATATCATGCTCCATCATCTCTATTTTATTCCACCATGGGAGGTAATCGTTATCGATGGGGACAGTCTTGCAAGGGCTCAACCACTTCGAGTCCCAACTCCTTATACCCTGACCTCGTTAGGGACATGAAAAGAGAAACAAATAAAGAGTAGACCACTTTGATACCACTGATATGGATTTATAAATGGAACGAAATGGAATACATATGTATAGAAAATAAATACACATAGATACAGTCAAACTTGACTTCTATTCATAAAGAGAATATGTTGAAACTATAAAAATGTAGACA
>ML791213.1:353173-406493 GCA_009831015.1 Picea engelmannii
TATGAGATTGAGCTTCATTTTGGATGCATACATGAAAATTTTTAGAAGTTTCATAAGCTTGTGATTTTTCTTTCAACAAGTACACCCAACACATCCTAGTGTAATAATTAACAAAATACATGATATATTTATTGCCATTTGTAGATGGAATAGGCATGGGGCCACACAAATCATAATGTTTCAGTTCAATTTTTCTACATTCCCTGGAAGTAGATTCAAGAAATTGTTGTTTTTTATTCTTTTCAAGGATACAAGCATCACATTGCTTCAAGTTCCTAGGAATATTAGGCAAACCAGAAACACCATTATTTTTCAGCAAATGAAGGTTGTCATAATTAATGTGAACAAATATAGCATTTCACAAGAGACTAGATGGCATTTTACCTTGATTATGATGAGAGAGGTATGCAGAATTATGTGCATGAGCAGATGTCCCTTTCAACTTCAATAGTCCTCCATCTTCCACGCCGATCATGAAAACTGTGTTGTCATAAGTCTTCCTTATTTTAAATTGTCCACCGAAGATACTAATAGAGTGGCATTGTCATCATATGTGCACAAGAGAAAACAATTTCCTTCACAACTTAAGAATATAGAGCACATCATGCAAAAGAAAATTCGAGATTCCAGACAATTTAAGCTTGATGGTTCCAATTTTCGAAGGTTTGATACTTGATTTATCTGCAAAATAAACTTTTCCATATACATTTTCATTGAAATATTCGAAGAAGTCTCTCCAAAATTTCATGTGGTAGGTTTAACTTGTGTTAAGAAGCCATTCATCTATCTAAGAAGAAAATGAAGTGTTAAAAAAATCTTCAATTACTCCAATAAATATAATGACCATATTTAGTTCATTTACCTTTCACTGAATTTTATGTTTTACTTTTGTATTCTTTCTAATTCTATATGTCTTTGATCTTCTCCCATGTTATTTTGTATTCCTTTCTTCATGCGACTCATTTCTTCTGCATCGGTTACAATGAAGATCGTATATCTCACCTTGGTTGTGTCTACCCCTTGCCTCTGAAATTATTTTTTCCAAGTCCTCTTTTGTTTCCTTCTCCTCTAGAAGAATCATGTGGTCGATTCTTCCCTCTCTGAGCAAGGCACATAGTCTCACCAGTGGACTGAACTAACTTCTTGCCAAAGGATTTCTCACATTCTACAACTTTCTCCACCAAAGGGTCAAATGTGATGGATTTTAATTGACCACTAGATTCCATAGATTCAAGGTAGTGAGAATGTGTAGGGTAGAGGGCCTTAATTAATATTGTGAGAGGGATTTATATCGTCACTCCAATAGCATTAATGTCATGCATTATGTCCTTGATATCAGAAGATAAATCCATAGGATCACCATTCTTCAACTCTAAGTTGAAGAGCTTCACCAAAAATTGTATGAGTTCCAGTTTTGAGTGAGTCTCATACAAGTCCTTCAATTTCTTCAAAGCACTATAGGATTCATTAATGGAAAAAATATGTTGACTCACCTCTTCACTTACTATCATGGAAATCACAACATATGTTTTTTGGTATTTGTCCTTCTATATGGCATGCTACTTGTTTGATGTAGGAATGGTCGGTCTGCTACTCTTCGATTGTTCTTCTGATTTGGCTTCTTCTTCACTGGCATTTGTTGCTTCACAAATGTCATTCCACATGTTGTTGAAGATCAGAGTGTGTTTGATATTTTTGTACCATTCTCGATAATTTTATTTACTAGTCAACATAACATTGATGATGGAGATGAGGGAATGCATATTCCAGTAGAGCTTGATACTTGATCTATGTACAACTTGAGAAACTAAAATATTGTTCAGATCCTTGAATAAATTAGAAACCAGGAGAGGCTTCCCCTCACACAAATTGAGAAATAGAATAACAAATGGTGGAGAATGTCAGGGAAGAGCAGTTGTCCAAATTCAATGCAAGGGATTCATGATTCCAATGGTGGATGAGGCTAAGGAAAATTAGATTCACTTTGTAGAGTTCATGGGTATTGTCCAAATGACTTTGAAAACACACTTTCCCTATGCAATGGTGATTTCCATTATGGGTGAACCAGATTGATATTTCCAAGTTCTCCTTTGATCTTATTGCATAAGTTGGCGCCAAACACAAAATCGAGCCTTCAAAGTCCATTCCATCCTTTCTTTGAATCCCACTTTGATGAGGACTTTCACAATCAGAATCAGGGTGGTTCCAAACAATAGTTTGGTTAGCTCCAAGAGATTTTCGTGCACAACTTCGATGGTCAATTCGACATCTTCCAGGGACCTATTGCTGACAAGGATCATGATATTCACATTCCACAAGGGGTTCATATCTCCCTCTGGATCGACCTTGGTGGAAACCTTCTAGTCGATATCGACCCACGTTTCATCATCAATTAATGTTCTTCAGATCACGGACATAAATGATTGTTTTCATTTGGATCATTTCTAGGTTCTTTATCATATTGTTTCAGATTGAATTTGTATCAGTTGGGTTGAACAATTCATCTAGAATGTAATAGTATGGAAGATATATGAAAACTCATGCAATGACGGGAAAAATATAGCTTCCTTGGGAAAATTTAGAGATATCTTTGTTTTATATAGATTTAATGCATCAAATGCAGGACCCATGAATGGTTGTATGAAAAGAAGTGATTATGATCTCCATGTATACATGTTTTGGAGGTCTTGTTAATGGGAACAAACAAGACTCGAAGAGGTGGGACCGAGTCAAGGGAATCTCAAGAGTAACGTCCCAAACCCTGAAGGGTGCGAATAACGTTGAGGAAGCCAAAGGGACAGAGGGACAGACTAGACTTGCAGGAAGAGAGGAGTTTTTTTAAAGTGAGATAAAAGAAAATGCCAAGAGTAGAGAATTATGTATTTAACTTTCTCTGATACCACTAACAAGCCATGTATGGGTAGAAATTGTAACTCTAGGCTTGATGATTTGCATTAACGTGAGAGGTTCATAAATACAATATAGAATGATTGTTTTTCTTCCCCTTCCATGTGACTCTTCCTATCACCTATGATTCTTCACACTCCTATTATTTACAATTTAATATAATCCAAGGATTAGGTATTCAATAGGTACCAGTGAAACAAGTGCAAACATGAGTGAAATAATTGATTTTGGAAAGTCATAACTTTCAGATTAGAAATTAGATGGAGACATAAGTATAGTTATCATAAATCTAATTCAGAATGGAATATATTTGAAAGATCATAATTTTGATTATGGTATCAATGTTATTTAGAAAATCAAGGCAAAGAAGGGCTTATAGCTTAATTAGTGACAATTTTACAATATGCATAATTCTAATAATAATTGTTGCACACACATTATTTTGCAGAATTGGAGCTACAAAGAAGACAATGAAATATTGATCAGAGCTCAAGAGGACCAGAATCAAATTAACGCTCAACCACTATAGAGTCTATATTTGTTGCAAAGACAAGTCAATAAAGATTTTGGCACAAACAAGCAACCAGTTCTAGGCAAGTGGCAATATCTAGATCTGATGATAGAAGGGATGACCACATGGGATCTAGGAAATCAAGGAGTGTTAGTGATTCGGATTTATAAATGGAATGAAATGGAATACATATGTATACAAAATAAATACAAATATATACAGTAAAACTTAACTTCTATTAATAAAGAGAATATGTTGAAACTGTAAAAAAACAGATTGAAGCAAACTTGATTGAATGGTGGCAGCTTATCTTTGAGAAGAGATGTGATGGCTATGCTCATTCGCAAGAATATGGTTACAATGAGGCTCCAAAGGTCTTCTTAAAATAAATCATAAATGAGAAAACCATAAATATCCAAAAATCTAACACTAGTACATGAAGCACCAAAAGTCATGTGGGCCTCGATGGGGTAAGTTGGTACATCAACTTCCTGGGGTCGTAACTTTTGCATATGATATTCGTTTAGGCGCACGATAACTCGTTGGAAAGAACTATCCGAGGAACACACATGTCTCTGTCACACTTTGGCTAGAGCCTATAGTGTCACTATGTCGCACCAAAAAAATGTGGTTTAGGGCCTCAAAATGACCTCGAAAGTTTAGGACCCGAAAAACTAGGAAAAAAATGCCAAAGTGAAAATTGTTCTTTGAGCTAGTGGAATAAGTGGGTGGCCACTATCTCAAAGAAAAATAGGTGGGTGGCCACTAATATCCACCTAGATCAGTCCTCCCCCCTTAGGAATCAATGGTCTCCATTGCATTGAGTGTCGCCATCATATGGGAAAACTTTTGTTGAACTTGGCCCGGGGTGAGCCACTTGCCTTGGTGCAAGAGCTGACCTGCTTTGACAACCCGATAAAGTTGGATCCTTTGTTGTCGAGTGACCTTAATATGAGTGTCTCTAATCTGATCAATGTATGCATGTTTCATGCAGTCAGGGTTGAGCTATGTCGATGTCAACTACTTTGCGATCTCTGATGTGTCCAATAATGGTGGGAAGTATGGCCAAAGGAGGTCCACATTGAACACAAGGTGAGGGCCAAGGAAGGGGGGAATACTTAGCTCAAAAGAATTGTCACACACAACCTAGGTGATGGTGTAAGGTCCATAGTGAAGTGGACAAATCTTTCGATGGGGTCCTGTAAGGTGCTCTTTCTGCAAATGCAACCAGATCTTGTCTCCCACCTGAAACTTGTGTGGAAGTTGTTGTTGATCATGGCATTGTTTGTTCTTAGCATTTGATTTCTGTAAAATATCATGGACCTATTGCGGGATGTCCTAAATTTGTTCACTAAACTTGGTGGATTTGTCGGCCTCATATTGAGCATGGGATGATTATGTTTGTGTGTATGAAAGGGGTAGTGCAACATCAATGGGACTCAATGGTTGAAATCCAAACCCCACCTGAAAGGGACTTTGGTCAGTCGAGCTATGAAGGGATCTATTGTATTTGTGTTGAACATAGGGGAGACTCTCATCCCATGTTCCCAAATGTTTGGAATTGTACATGTGTAAGATATGCACGATCATTCTGTTGATGACCTCTATCTGGCCATCAGTTTGGTGGTGGAAGGCAGTTGATTTGGTGAGCTTGGTGTCCAACAGTGACTAGAGGTTGGACCATAATGTACTGAGGAACCCGGTATCGTGATATAATATGATATTTTGTGGTATCCCGAAGTGTACCCACACCCATTCAAAGAAGAGATTGTCAGTGACCTCTGCTGTGATATTCTTCTTGTAGGTTGTGAGGATGGCCATCTTAGAAAATCGATCAACCACAAAAAAAAATAGTCATTTATCTGCTTGGTTGAAGGAAGGCCTAACATGTAGTCCATAGAGATGGATTTCCATGGCCTATTGGGAGTAGGTAGAGGGATGTCTAGGCCTTTATTCTTAGTGGTTGGTTTCGAAATGGCATAGGTAGTGCAGGACCTGATATACTTGTTGATTTCATGTCGAAGTTTCAGCCAATAGAAATACTTTTGTAGTACTACCATGATATTTTCCATGCCAAAATATCCTACCATCCGACTGTAGTGAGATTCCCAAATCAGCTTCACACGTTCTCTTGAAGGAACATATAGGTGGCCTAAATGGCATAACATTCTATCTTGAATATGAAATTCAGTGAAATCCATGCATGTACCTAGAATTTGGTAAGTGGCAATGAATTCATGATCACTCTTGTATATTTGGGGCCACTCGGATGCCTCATGGCCACAAGAGTGGAGCACCATGGTTAAGGATGCAACTGGAGGTCGACTAAGGTAGTCATTGACACAATTGGTGCTCCATGTCTTATATTTGATGTTGATATGGAACTACTACAACTACGCAGAACACGTTTGATGGTGGTCTTTCTATAATTTTCCTTGTGTTTGCATGAACTGTACAGGCTTGTGATCAATGTGGATGATTGTCTCCTTCCCGAGAATGTAGTGCTTCCATTGCTAGCAGTCTTGTATGATGAAATACATTTATTTTTCATAGGTGGGGTACTTATGAATGACATATGATAGTGTCTCACTATGATATGCCACTAGATGACCGTGTTGAGTGAGGACTGCACCCATGGAATAGTCTAAGGCATTGGTCTCAATCTCAAAAGGTTTTTGTAGATCGATTAAGGAGAGTATTGGAGATGAGAAAAAGTGATGTTTTAGATCATCGAATTCTTGTTGTTGTGACTTCCCCCACACAAACGTTTCCTTGTCACCACCCTTGTTGACTTGGCTAAGGGACCATGCAATATGGGAGAATCCCAACATGAACCTGCGATAGAAGTTGGCAAGTCCTAAGAAACTTCAAAGATTATTTAGTGTGGTCGAGGATAGCTAGTCACGAATGAATTGGATCTTTGTTGGATCCACGTGCACATCAACAATGAATCCTAGGTATTGGACCCCTTTCATGCCGAAGGATCATTTTTCCAAGTTAGCATATAGATTGTGTTGTCACAGAGTGTGAAGGACCTATTGAATATGCTACAAGTGTTCTACACAATTATTGTTGAAGATGAGGATGTCATCCAGATATACTACCACAAAAGAATTGGTGACAGGCTGCAATATATCATCCATCAATATCACGAATGTTGTTGGATCATTTTTCAAACCAAACGGAATGACTATCCATTCGAAAATACCTTCTTTGGACTTGAAATAAATATTCCATACATCAGTCTGTTCTATTGACCTGGTGGTAGCCAGACTTCATGTCAATATTGCTGAAAAAATTGGCTCCCTTGAGTTGGTCAAGAAGGTCGTCAATTTGGGGAATTGGCTACCAGTTTCTGACTGTGATTTTTTTTAGGTCCTTGTAATCAATGCAAATTCGCCAAGTCCCATCTTTCTTCTGCATGAGAAAAAATTGTCTCTCGCAGGGTGAGAAGTTGGGTTGGATGTGCCCCTTTTGAAGCAGTTCTTGGATCTATCACTTAATTTCCTCATTTTCCATCATAGAGTAGCGATAGACTAACCCATTGGGTAGAGGTGCATTGGGGGTTAGATTGATTGATGCTTGACCCAATAGTGTTGCGACACCCTGGTGGGTGAGGAGAATATGTCTTTGCATTATTCCACGATATTTTCCACTTGCTTATGTTGCATGGAGTGGCCCTGTGTAGAGGCCATGGATTTGGATGTGAACTTTTGTTCACTTTGAGAGAAAAACATGAAGAATAAAAATTTCCCGACCTGGTAAATGACCTTTATGTATTGCTTAGCAAAGATCAAAGAAATAGAGGTAGGTGGAGCTACCTATGATATCTTGTACAATTGTCTACCCAAATTAATTATAACACTACGAGGTCTAGACTCATATACAACATGTCGTTTCCACAAATATTGTTGGCCTAAAAGAACATCAAAAACTTCAAGGGGGGTAATATCACACAATACCTCATCCTTGAATTCCTTGATGTTGTAGGGCAGATGACACAGTTAGTTGATGTAGAGGTATCTTCCTTGGTGGAGCCACTTGATGTTGTAGGGTTGTGGGTGTGGTGTCGTGGAAAAGTTCAACCGCTTGACGACCGAGATCAAGTTCTTTTGAATTTCTCTATCAACAATGAAATGTAGTGGAGTACCCTTCACCCACATTTGTGAGTGAAAAAATGTGTTCACCTTCCTCTGGTTCATTTGGTTGGACCTTGTTGGTAGCAACAACGGCACTGGTTTCTATGTCAATGATCTGCTTCCCTTTTTTTGGATCTAATTTAGAGTCGAAAATTGTCTTTGAATCTTAGGATTTCAGCTCGGCTACCAATGAATACTTCGAGTTACATTCATTGGTGTTATGCTAAGGGATTTTATGGAATTCACACCACTTCCTAATGTCTTTCTTCATCTGCTCATTACCCTTCTTTGTTTGAGGCTTGGACTGGTTTTTCTGAGGAGCTCCATCCTTGCTCTATCCTTTGTTTTGTGGGTTGGGGCCACCTTTTCCCTACTTCTGCTATGAGGAATTTTTGCTCGATTTTGATAGCATATCGATATGTTGTGTCCAGTGATGAGATGTCCAAAAACTCCATTTCTATTTGGATGTATCTATGGAGAGAACCACGGTACTTAAGCGTCATATGTCGTTAAGATTCCTTGATACCCAACTTGGTGCGTAAGGTATGGAATATATTTGTGAAATCTAGTACTGTTTGGTCCCTTTTCTGTCGCAGTGTGGTCCATCTCATATACTAGTCATCGTAGCTTCCAACAGGGTACTATTCTTCCTTAATAGCATCCCTAAAAGAATCCCAAGTGGGGGAGACCTCAAATATTGCAGATTCCTCAGTGGCCCTTTTCTAACAGTAAGTTTCTCACCAATCCTTGACATGGGGGACAACCTTAAGGAGCGCAAAGGTAATATTTTCTCTATCAAAAAAATTATGGACCGAAAAATACCTTTTTAGCAGACTCAACCATTTATCTACAACATCCACATCTATATGGCCTTCAAATAAGGGGATATCAAAATTGACGTGTACCTTGAAGGGGTTGGTGTGGTTGTTTGATGAAGATGTGTCACCTGTTGGCAATTGTCAAAGGATCTATGAAAAGTTATCCAACATCTCGTTCCTTTGTCATGCAAGGGCTTCCTTGAGAAACAGTTTAAAAGGATATCATGCTCCATCATCTCTATTTTATTCCACCATGGGAGGTAATCGTTATCGATGGGGACAGTCTTGCAAGGGCTCAACCACTTCGAGTCCCAACTCCTTATACCCTGACCTCGTTAGGGACATGAAAAGAGAAACAAATAAAGAGTAGACCACTTTGATACCACTGATATGGATTTATAAATGGAACGAAATGGAATACATATGTATAGAAAATAAATACACATAGATACAGTCAAACTTGACTTCTATTCATAAAGAGAATATGTTGAAACTATAAAAATGTAGACAGAAACAAACTTGCTCGAATGGTGGCATATTATCTCTGAGAAGAGATGTGACGGATATGCACATTCACAAGTAGATGGTTACAATGAGGCTCCAAAGGTATTTTTAACATAAATCATGAATGAGAAAACCATAAACATCCAAAAACCTAACCCTAGGAGATGAAGTGCCAAAATTCATGTGGGCCCGATGGGGTAAGTTGGTACATCAACTTCTCGGGGTCATATCTTTTGCATACGATCTTCATTTTAGCCACATGATAGATCATTGGAAATAACTATCTAAGGGCTACACATGTTTTCATCACACTCTGGCTAAATCCTACAGTGTGACTATGTCGCGCTAAAAAAACATTGTTTAGGGCCTCAAAACGGCCCCAAAAGTTTAGGACCTGAAAAACTAGGAAAAAACAACCAAAATGAAAACTATTCTTTGAGCTAGTGGAATAGGTGGGTGGCCATCAATATCCACCTGGATTAGTTAGTATATGTCATCATTCACCAGGATGCGCGACCAGAAGAACACATGCATGTTTAGGGCTAGAGATCATTCCAAGTGTGTCCCCTATCAAAAAGTAGAGGAGAACACCTGAGTCGGATATTAGAGAGCTCATAAATATCAAACCACCATCATTTGATGGAAAGCATAGGAAAGGAGAAGATGTTGAAGCCTCGTTGTTGGGAATGAGGAAATGCTTCTAGTTGCATGATTATTTATCAAATTTAGAAGCTAGAATTGCAATTTACCATCTTCAAGGAAAACCATATATGTGGTGAGATCAACTCAAGTAGGTTAAAAACATTGATGAGAACAGGATCTCATGAAGGTATCTCAAAGAGTATTTTCGAAAGAAATTTTTATCATAACAATATTATGAAAAGAATATGCAAGATTTATTTGAACTCAATCTTGGAAGCATGACAATGGATGAGTATGAAAGGAGATTCCTTGAATTGTTGAGGTATGTTGTCTTTATAAAGGATGAGAAGGTACAAATCCAAATATTTTTCAGTGGGATACCTTCCTTTTACAGTGATAAAAATTATTTTGATGAGAGCAAGACCTTGGAAAAGCCATAACAAAATCTAAGTAGCTTTATGAATAGAGCAAAGGAAGACCGTCTTTTCAAAGGGATTGGGACGATAAGAAGAAGGGAAATATGAAGCAAATAAAGAGAGAGTACAAGCCACCTTTCTTCATAAAGAGTTCTCAAGGAATGCTAGCAGAAACTGAGATTAGGATGACAGAGTCTTTTGGGAAAAGGCCAAGACAACAACTCATAAAATGTTGGGGATGTGAGGGAGATCACTTGTATAGAGATTGTAATCATAAAGGATAATGGATGAGGATTGTGTTGAGCACTCAACACACCCTAAAAGTCTTATCAAATTTTGTCACTTTTTGGGTACCACTTGTTTTCTTCACTGTCTGAATCGATTTCATTTTGGGAAATGATTTATCTTTGTTTGTTATCATGTCTCTTATCACCTAGTTAGGTTTTTTTGAACTTGTGAAACCTCATGTCTACAAGACCTTAACACCCGAACTAAGAATCAACAACTAAACACTGCACCCAACGCGCTCAGGTTCAACGTCAGAAAGAATTCAAGTAAGTAAAGGAAACACACAAAAACAATATTCGTCGAGCATCGATCCTCATCAGCATCGGCAGAAGGCAGTTTTGGTTTACATAATTTATTCTCACAAAGGTTCGAGAGATAGTTGATCCCCTTCATCATCAATGAAATACGAGAAAGACATATGTTAACAAAGGACGTGAAGAAATTGTCGATAGTCGATTCCCGATGTGCTTTATCGGGATTGGGGAAATCTAGAAATATCACAACAATCATTTCGATCATGATAAAGATATCTCTGATCGTCGATCCCTGATGCATTTTCGGCATCGAGAATTTTTTGAGGGATCCAATGCAAGAGAACTTGGGTAGGTTTATCATCGATCGTCGATCCTTGACACCTTCAAGCGTTGTCCAGTTAGGTTTGGGTTTTAGAAACATATGGCTTAAAGAAAGTCCTGACTCCAACTGACACAAGTGAATGAAGTGACTGGTCTCGAATGCCACATGTCTTTACCAAGTAAGAGGGTCATACAATCTAGTTTTATCCCGATTCATTTTGGTTCCCCGGATCCTAGTCACACCTCCTAGTCAGCTTTGCCACGCCAGCTCTATACGACAAGATTGATCGACGTCGGATATTTTGCAAGAGGATATCAATGAAAATGTTCACAACACAATCCTGACCCCCGATCCACCAACTAAAAGAGAAGAATGATGTGATGTTTGTGGCATCAGATACGATCGGATTTTAAACATTTAAGGAGCTAGTTAATGCTTGATCCCGCATTAGTTGCTACACCATGTGCCGATTAGACAACAACATTTTGAAATCGTCGATAAACCACATTATCACCCATGCCTCAATCATCAACCCACAATGAATTTAAGTTTAAACATCTATGAAGATATGGCGACAGATTTGTTGAAATTTCACTCATAACCTGAATTGAATGTTTGATGTGACACGGTAAGTTCATCCCTGTTTAAATCTCTAGAACGGTTTTGAATAAATTCATTTTGCGTGTAAGTTGAATTCCAGAGTGTCTGAAGGAGAAAAGTGGGTGACTCGAGACTGTACTGACCCTTTTGATTATCAAAACCAGGTTTAACAAGATTCAGATGTATGTATCCAAGTCTGTCAATTCGTTGTTTATAATTTATATAGGCACACTAGATTTTATACCACAATCTCTAAACTATGTTATAGATACAGGTAAGATGCCACCAAGAAATCCAACCACCAAATGCTCACCGAGAGCACCAAAGATGAAAGAAGCTAAGATAGGAGAAGGTTCTTCTCCAAGGACCGCGAGGCAGTTGGAGTACGGACCTAGGGCAGAGCCTATTGTCAAAACAACAACAAGAAATATTTCATATAGCCTCCGGCCTTTGGTGATACAGAGACAAGCACCAGATCTAAGGTAGCACTCCCACAGTGGGGGGATCTCTTCAACATAATTATCTGAGAAGAATACCCAAAGTATATCCCACACAGTGACATGGATGTAATGGCACTCGATGACCAGGTGTTCCCCAACATCAAATGGTCATATTTACACATGGTGTCAAGAAGAACCGTTGTTTTCCCCTATATAGAGGTTCTGAAATGGCTCATCGACCATATGGATGGGAAGAAATGCTTGATCAATGATGAGGATGGAAAATGTGTAGGATTTTTCCTCCCGAAAGAAGTCCATAAATACTACAAGATCAAGGACCCAAAGGAGGGGCTCAACACAGAGTTTGTGGTGAAGTTATATGAATTCCATGACACCAGTCGGTTGATGACCCCATGGTGGAAGGAGGACAAGAATTTCACTAACCAGAGCAATGGATGGTATGGAACAATCAACCTAAGGGATCCATACATCTATTTGATGGATTTCATTTGTCAATTATATGGAGAAAAGTATTGCTCCAAGTTTTTGGAAGCATGGATGCCTTTGGCATACATAGTGGTGATCGTCAGGAGAAGCTTCAACTGGGGAGAAATAATATGAAAACAATTGAGCATCTGTGTACAACAGGCTCAAACACCGAAGGAAGGGGAGGCACCCACTTTCTACATGGCCTTGTACCTGCTTGATGTCATGTGTGCAAAGAACGTCTTCGTCGGCATGAATCTAAATTGGCATGTTGTGGAGCTCCTAGTCCACGTCTAGTTCAACATACTATGGGAGAATAGGTACATGAAATATTACGCACTCATCTATGATGAATTCATCGCTCACATTCATTTTATCATTTTTAAGAAGGAATTGCCAAGACTATTTGCGACAGCTAAGAAAATAATAGCCAAGGTAGGTCATTGGTACTTGGACGAATGCTTAACCCACATCAGGGTGTTTGGGGCCACCGAAGCACCACATATCCTACCCGCTCATGTCCCAGACTGGCTCGTTGTGGGAGAAATCGGTTATCAGACCATCCTGTAGGGCTATAACGCCACATTGAAAGACAAAAAGCGGGCTTTCATACCCTACAGTTTCCATGTGGGGTTCTATCTAGTGAAGAATAATGCTCAAGCCAAACAAGAAGGGATTAGCCAACTAGAATTTGGGTTCCCGACGGGCTGATTTCGCAAGCACAACCCTAAAGGCTTGGTCCTCCAACATGCTTCACATGTATCATCCTATTGGTCATACACCCATGATAAATTTGAGGACAAAATATTCACAGAGTGCACCCAAGACTAGGATGAGGTGGTACAGAGAATGGCCATCCCAAATATAATCAGGTTCAAGGCCATGAGCATGGATGAATAGGTGGAAACGATAGAGTAGTCAGCCCAAAATCCCCTCAAAGCTAGAGAAGAAATCAGAGTGGTAGAGGTAATAGAGTCACAGAGAAGGGGATTGATCTTGCTAGAAGGGGAACAGAGGATCATTGATCAATTGCAAAATGACCCTAATCTATTAGAAATGGTGAGAATACCAGCTGATGACCCAATCGAAATTTGAGGAGAACCAAGTGGCTCAGAGCCGATCATCTGGTCAGAAAACCCTTAAGTTCCACCACCACAAGTCGGATCACCAGGGGAAATTTTGACCCAGCTTGAGATAGCGAGGAAAGTAGGGAGAACAAGTGTACCAAATCCCCTGTTCGATTTAATAACCATCTACGATGATGAGGGCAGTTCATAGGTGTCCCTGTTCACTTCAATGAAAATTACAAATGAGGGAGAGCATAAGAAAGAATCCACCTCGGGTCCCAATTCTCCAGTTCAAATCCACTCGTAGAGTGAGTATGAGGTGGAAAGTGCCTTGGACGTTGAGCCACTCGACATACTGGGAATTCCAATGGACATATTGAGGGATGAGCTAGGATCGGGCGAACAAGAAGGAGAAATTACACAACATGAAATCGACGTTTCAACATCCGATTACCAAGTAAGTACCAAACCTACCCCTGATTCCTCAGTTTTGACCAGTACCTTACCACCCGATGAGAAAAAACCAGAGGTCGAGCCATCGGGACATATAGAAGAGGTTCAGGAACCCAATCTTGAACAAATATACAATGTCGGGAGACTGGGAAACACTCTTACTTGTGGAGAACAACAAATCCCCAAACTTGTTGATTAGGTCACCGATATACAAGCAATCACCTAAAAATTAAAGAGGAAAGCCATCATGAAGAGGACCACTAAGAAAAGGAGTCTTACTTTGAATAGTTTGATCCTCATCACCATAGAGGAGAAATTAATCAACACAGAGCATGCCAAGACATCTGAGCTTATCGACGCAAGGATGGCAATCACAGATGCCACCCTGGATAGAGAAAGGAAATATGAAGAGGAGATGGTCGTTGTGCTAAAGGAGTTGGGGCATTTGTGCCATTTGGAGAAATATTATCAGGACTACACACAAGCCATAATATTTTTGAGAAGTGAATTCCAATATGCCTACAACAAATTCATGAGTGAGTGACACCTTTTCACTGCAGGGATAGACGACTTCCAAGAAGACACCCTTATGGTGCTAGTGACGTGCAAAGACATGGAAATATGGTATGATAAAGCCCATCAATTAGTGGAAAGAATTGATTACATCAATGCGGTTCAAAAGGGATGAGACGCCGAAGAGATTGACATTTGGGTGCTAAGGAACAACAACATTGATCGTATAAGGAAGTCGATCGAATACTGGGTGAAGATGGCTCAAAACCTCAGCAAGAGATTCAGGAGAAATGGGTCGATTGCGAAAGAAGTTGGAGCAAGATCAATCGAGGGATGAGAGACATCAGTCTCCTAGAATTCGGCTCACCCGAGGAATTTGTCGACTTGCATGACATAGTCAAAAAACATGAAGAACAAGACTCATCATGGACTGCAGAGATAGAAAGGGTGGAAAAAATGGTGCCAGTTCAAGTACAATAGTTCATGGAGCACCCGATCAAGGCTAGAAAAATATTACAGAAGTTAAGTGTTAAAGTAGTCAAGTATCGGGCATGGGAAGTAGAAATAAAGGAGATCCTTTCAGCCCCGATGGAGCAACATAGATTCTCGTATGCCAACACATGCGAGGAACTCTTTGTCAAATGGTCAGAGTATGAGAAGAGTCATCCACTTAAGTGAAACCATTTGATGACTCTTAGAAGACAGAGAGATGGAAGTGTCATGTGGTGATGTGTTGATTTACTTAGCTTGCACTTTTGATAGTTATTTTGAGTTAATAATTTGTTATAAATAAGAGGATCGAACTTTTAGAAGAGGTCGATGGTTTTGGACAAAGACCCTCATTTTTGGAATTGTAAAGAACTATTTCGGAACTACCTTAATTGAGAAGTCTTGTTTCAGACCGAAGATTAAAAAAAAAATTACATCAAAGGCGTGTGTGATTGGATCTAAGGAGGAATTAATTTTGACTTTATCTCATGAATGGATGTTGTAATGAGTAAGAGTTCTTGAATCTATTGATAAGTTAGTTGATTCAATATTTTTATAGTTCTTGTCTCTACTGATGGAAAGAAAATTGTTGTGTTAGTGTGTGATTAATGATTAGAACTAAGGAAACTATTTTTCTTGCCATCATTTTATATCATGTATGTTTTCTTTCAATAATTATATCTCAGTCAATAATTGAAATACCAGCAAGTTGATGTATTAGTATCAGACTTGTCACAGGTGTGAAAATATTTGTCTACATGCTTGAGTACAAGGGTTATCCCAAGCTCAGCCTCCTTCAGTAGTTAATATTTCTCCCTTTACCAGCTGGTTTATACTAGCGCACATCCTTTTATCAGACCCATCTAGTAAAAGAAAATACAAAGAGAGAACATTCAAACTGAAGGAGGATCTTTCACAAGAAGACATCCTGTCAATCACTACGTAAAGCCCATTGATTAATTGGTCATATCGACGGATCTGGAGAACCATTACATTATCAAACACTACAGAGTCTAATTGGGCCTCAGTTGTGGGTTTGGTTCATGTTGTTGAGTTAAAGGGATTTAGGACCCCTCAACAGAAGAAGCACTAGAAGTAGGGTTGATGAATGAATGGTTGATAATATTTCTAATATAATATTTCACATAGCTTGTAGATTCAAAACATCCCACATGCATGTCTAGTCATTATCAAGACAACCCACATACACTGAGTACTCTTGAAACAAGTAACTCACCCCAGCAAGAGGAAGATCATTTATTCCCTGAAATACCTTACGCTCTTCCCCACTAAGAGTTTAACCAGTTCAGAAGAATCACAAGAGCTTATGCCCGTCAAATTGAAGCGCTGCCCTTATCTCTTTTACTTCCTCATAGAAAACAAGTAAGAAGACTAGTGTTCGACACCCCCAACCAGGTTTTTGTTCACACAGTAAAAGACCTAAATATTTTTCCCTCACCGAGATCAGACATCCCCTCAATCTAATCCCTGAAACACCTGTTGGTAATTGATCTGAGCCCAATGATTTTTCTGATGAGGAAGGGTTTAACTCGGAACGCTCAGTTTCGGAGTTGGACGACATGGAAGATAACAATGATCATAATGAAGAAATGGGAAATCCACCCCAGAATAATCAACCTTGGTTGGCCAAAGATGCTCTGGCCATCCCCAGACGAGTACATAACCTTCCCCAACATCCAGAAAAGTTACTCCCTAAATTTGACCCTAAAACATCATGATTGCCTGAAGACCATATCAAAAAATCATACTAGCTATTAGACTGATGAATGTCCAACATGAAGACATAGTATGCATGATTTTCCCCTATACTTTTGAGAATTCACCCTCCACATGGTATTTTAACTTTTCTGTAGGGTCCATAACTAGTTGGACGAAGTTTCAAAAGGATTTTTTAGATAAATTTGTAGAAGAAACCACTACAGGAGCTTTGATGGTTGAGTTGTTCATTGCCACTATGATTTCAAAGGAGAAGGTTAAGGACTTCAATCAACGATTCACCACTATCGTAAACAAATTTCAACCCAAATCTAAACCCACTCGAGAGTTTCAAATCAAAGTATACGCTAAGGCTATCCCTATTTCCATTTCTATGTTTGTGAAGAGGGCTGCCAAAACAACCTTAGATGAGAATTTTGAGGAAGCTAAAACATAGAATTCCAAATGAAGGGATGTAAAGAAGGCTAGGTCTAATTAGTTTTTAAGGAAGTTCAACCTCCGCCCAGGAGAGGACTCTTTTTTACCAGACCCTCAGGTAAACAAATAGAACAAGGTCCCGAAAAAGGAAGTGGAGACATAGAAGACCTACAACGAATGATAAAGAAGTTGTCAAACAAAATCATAGACATGAAAAGAAGTGCAGGGGAAGGAAACCAATGTCAAAGGCCCTATAAACCCTTTTTTTAAATAAATCCACCATTCAAATCAATTGAACCTCCCCCAACCAACTTAAACATTGACCCAGGAAATGTGGCATCTGACTCTTTTTGTACCTATCACCAAGAGAAACATTATGAAAGAGACTGGTCACAATGGGTGCATGCCATGAATTTGATGGCCAATTAGTTTCTAGACGAGGTTTCCCTTACCGAAAAATCAAGCGGTTCAGCTATGAATATTGTTGATCAGGAAGAAGTTGACTCGCCGGAAGAAACAACCATGCTGCTTTGGGACCCAGACTTGCCAATGTCTTCTGATGATCTATTTGAGGTTCAAGAACCATCTGTTGAGGTCTTGGTTGTGAAAACACGAAGTAGGGTTCATCCAGTCTCAAACAACATTACCGTGGCCCACACTTCGAGAGGAAAAAAAATGTTCGATCACCCGAAAGAATCTTTTGTCTCCCAAAGAAATCCTATAAAAATCCATACACGAGAATCACCCAAGCTAGACTACAACATAGTAGAATATATGAAAAAATTGAAGAGTAATATATCGGTCATGGACATGTGTATAATCCCCCAACAAAAGGAATTTTTGTTACAGACTTTGAAGTCAGTAGAAACCCCTATAACAAGCACTAACCAAGGAGAAAATACATCCCTCACAGATCTAAGAAATAAGCCAACTATGAATGTTTTCTCTGAAGATAAGAAAGGAAATCCTTTCGTCCCGTCATTCCTCTTGACATTTGAAGTCTTCAATAGAAACCCCCATAATTTTTTGGTTTACTCAGGGGCATCCTCTAATGTTATGCCATTATCTATCTGTAAGAAATTAAACGCATTCCCTCTCAAAAGTGATAAACATGTGATACAACTGGATAGAACTCGGGTGAAAGTTATGGGAGAACTCAAGGATGTCATGATCAGAATGGAAACACACCTGAAATTTGTTCAAGTGATTGGCATCATTGTAGTAGATATCTCAGAAGCTTATGGATTACTACTTAGTCTATATTGGTCCGAGAAGTTGAACGGATACTTTAGTATAGACTGGGATCACCTTTGGTTTCCATTAAAGGGACACATGAATATGATCAGGATCGATAGGGAAACATATCTCAGACATATTATCACTGACCTAGAATCCCTCAACGAACCCTCTTCGACAGACTTCCTTGTGTTAGGAAACTATTCCTGCGACTCCAATTTCGATAATTTCTCACCTCTCTCATTGGATGCCCCTCTGACTCAAAACTCTAAAATGACTTTTCAAGAAAATTTTCCGACGATGACAGAAGAAATCCTCTTCTGTCAAGAACCTCTGTTAAAAACCACAGAGCAGATAGGAGGAAAGGAGGAAAGTGGTAGGAAAAAAAAAACTGATGGTTTTCGCTCACAAGTTTGGACCTTGTACTTTGATAGATCCAAGTCGCAAGAAGTATAAGGAGCAGGGTGTATCCTCATTGATCTGAAAGGTAAACGAAATTTCTTGTCCTGCATACTAGAATTTGAATGCACAAATAACACCACCGAGTATAAAGCTCTAGTACAAGGGCTAAAGAAAGCTATAGACTTAAACATTAAAGAACTAAAGGTTTTTGGAGACTCTGAAATCATTGTTAGACAGGTAAGGAACACTATACACTGCAACTCTCCCCACCTGAGGAATTATAAACGGGAAGTGCACAGACTAATAGAACATTTTGAAGCCTTCAACATTACAGTGATCCCCCAAAAAAATAATTCTCTTGTTGATTCCCTTTCCACCACTGCCTCAAGGCTATCCCCTTTAGAAGACTATGAAGCCTCCCAGTTCACTATGGAGCTACTCTATAAACTGTCGATGCCCAACAATATTTCTAATTGGAAGGTCTTTGAAGGAGATGAACAGATCATAAACTTTTTAACCAATCAGGAAAATTTTAAAGATATGGTTATTGACGATGAAATATTTCAGGAGCAACTAGTAGAAACCAATCCCCATGTACAAAGAGATGAAACAGATCAATTGACTGAAAAACCATGTTTTCACACGATACCGAAAGGGGCATCCAATTTAGAGAACCTTTTTTACTTGAGGGAAATATTTAAAGGATCAACAAACACAAAGACGGGGAGTTCTTGTCCCATGTATGAGACCAAAAATATAGGAACCCCGGAGAACCCTAAGAATATAAATCTTGGAAAGACAATATCTAAAGAAGAAAGGAAATCCTATCTCAAGTTGTTTAAATAATATCAATATGTTTTTGCATGGTCCTACCAAGATATGAAAACTTAGGATACTCGCATTATCCAACACACAAACTCATTAAAACCTAGAGTAAAACCCTTCCAACAAAATATCTGGAAGTACCACCCATCCCTGGAGCCTCTCATGTGTCAAGAGTTGAAGAAATTACTAGATTCTAAAATTATCTTTCAGGATAGACACTTTACATGGGTAGCAAATTTGCTTCCTGTCAGGAAAAAATATGGGGAGATTTGTATGTGTGTGAATTTTAGAAACCTCAATAGAGCATCAAAAGAGGAAAACTACCCAGTCCCACCGATGGAGCAACTCTTGCAGACTATGTCTGGTTCTGAGGTATTTTCCCTACTGGACGGGTTTTCAGGTTACAACCAAGTTCTAGTTTCAAAGGAAGACTGATTGAAAACTACCTTCTGAACCAAGTGGAGAACCTTTGCTTATAAACGCATTCCCTTTGGGTTAATCAATGCAAGGGAAACCTTCCAAAGGGACATGGACGTAGCATTTCAGGGACTATAACCAATGTATAGTAGTTTATTTGGACGACGTGACTGTGTATTCAAAGAATAGAGAATATCACATCCAACACCTAACCCAGATTTTTGAAAGGTGTAGGAAATACGGTATATCTTTAAACCCTAAGAAAATTATCTTTGGTGTTGAGGAAGGGAAACTATTAGGTCATATTATATCTCAAGCATGAATCTGTATATACCCAGAACGAAATAGGGAAATATCTCAACTTCCATTACCCCACAACAAAAGGGATTTGAAATCCTTCTTTGGGAAAATCAATTTTGTGAGGAAGTTCACCCCAGATTTTGCTAAAATCATCAAACCCTTACAAAAGATGATCCACAAAGATGTTGAATTTAAGTGGGATGATGAAAAAAAAATTGCTTTCAACAATATTAAGACTGCAATATCTCAAGCTCCAGTGTTGTGAAGTCCCGACTTTGGCAAAGGTTTTTTCCTCTACACTTTTTCCTCCGACCAATCGTTAGTTTTAGTATTGACTCAAAAGGATGATGACAACAATGAGGTGTTGGTCTCATTTATGAGCACTAATCTCCTTCGGGGCTGAACTAAATTACCTTGTTATAGACAAACAGGCTTATGTGGTGTACAAGGCAGTAAAACATTTCAAATCTTACATCCTAAAAAACCACACCAATGTCATTGTGCCTCATCATGTGGTCTAATCCCTATTCACTCAACAGGAGATGGGGGGAATAAGAGGGAACTGAATGGCAATAGTCCAAGAATTTTATCTCGATATAAAACCTACCAAACTGGTTAAGGGACAAGGATTATGTAAACTGGCAGCTGAGGCCCAGGACCAAGTAAATGAAGACCCCAAGTGGGAGAATGAATTGGCATTATGGTATAGTGAAGTGTCATATGTATCCCCAGGGAAGGAGTCTTGGTATGGGAAATTATCTTATCTCCTTAATCATGGGACTTTCCCAGAAAACCTGAACCCTAAGGAAAGGATAGCTCTCAAACTAAAATCAGCACAATATTGTCTCATAAATTTGGTGCTCTTCCGTGTTAATTATGATGGGGTACTTTTAAGATGTCTCGAACAAGAAGAAGAAGACAAGGTTTTGAAGGAGCTCCATGATGGTCCTGGAGGTGGAAACTTTGTAGGGAATACCACTTCTCATAAGATACTAAGAGCTAGCTGTTATTGGCCTACTTTGTTAAGGGATGGTCACACATACGCTAGGAACTGTAAAAATTGTCAAATAAGCGCAGGGAGGGAAAAGTGAGCAGCTATCCCACTTCAACCTGTGGTCGTCTCTAGGACATTCAAGCAATGGGGGTTAGATATCATAGGAGAAATTACACCGAGTTCTTCAAAACAACATAGATACATATTGACTGCCACAGACTATTTCATGAAATAGGCAGAGGTCGTCCCTCTGACTCATGTAAATGAAAATGTGGTGATCCAATTCATAGAACAACAACTGATCACAAGGTTCGATATGCCTTTTGTCCTTGTTTTCGATAATGTCTCTTACTTTTATTTCACCCTATTAAGATATTTTTCTCTAGACAAAGGAATCATAATCAAATACTCTGCAAACTACTATCCACGGGAGAATGGAGTGGAAGAATAAACCAATAAGAACCTAGTGAGGATATTAAGAAACAAATTGCAAATAACCAGAGGAATTGGCATAGGTCAGTTCATAATTCCTTATGGGTTGATAGAGTAACACCCAAGGAAGCTATAGGGAATTCCCCATACTTTCTGGTATACTAAAAGGAATCCAATCTCCCGAATGGGCTATATTTTCCATCTCTTCAGCTTGCTTAGGCTTCTAGAGGACAACCCTCATCGATTATTCAACAAAGAATTGATACCCTCCTCATGCTAGAAGAAGAAAGGGAGAAAGAAAAATCAAATTTCATTGCTCATCAACAGATAGTTAAAAGGTGGTTTGACATGCATAAGGCCAAAGAGAAGAATTTTGAAGTAGGAGACTTGGTCCTGAAATGGGACGGAGTGAATGAGCCAAAGGGAAAACATTCGAAGTTTCAGAATCTATCACTCAGAACTTTTTAGGTAGCCGAGAAACTTTGGGCAGGCACGTATCGGTTGCAAAATCTAAGGGGAGAACTTGATGCCCTCCTGGTGAATGGCCAAGCCCTAAAACAACATTTCTATTAAAAAAAAAAAGGTGTGTGTTTTCATGATATTTTATTTTCAGGTAGGATGATTGTGGAGTCCTTCATTTTTTGTTTTCTTGTTATAGTATTTGTTGGTTCTTTAAATATTTTGTTCCACAAGGCATTGGTTGACCTTAGTGCATGTGCTATAACGAATTTTTTTCCTAACTGATGCTTACATACAACACAAGAAGCGTTGGGATAATTTCAGTTGTTTTGAAGGAGTTATGTATCTAACCTATGCAAATAAAAAATCATCGAAAAGTGATGAAGTGTCCACCCGGTGGTCTGGTAAAACTGAAAGGGAAATATGGTAAGATGGAAAGTGTTAGCACTAGGAATCACCTTCATATTTCATGGAAGTCAAGCCCAATACCCATCAGGTTATGTGTAAATGTAAAAGCGTTTTTTAAGAGGGTCAAATGGATAAGACTCAAGATGATAATGTTCTAACTCAGAAATTTGGGCTAGCATGCACGAGAAATCAAGGTCTTGAATAACTTCAATCAGTATGTGGGAGTAAATGTGAACATAGGGAAGACTTTAGTAAGAGGAATGTAGAGTTTGTTGTAAACATCAGGTCTACAAACAACCTAAGGAAGAAAAACTCTAACACAAGATCTTCTTGAGTTCAAAGTTTAAGGATACTAAAGAAATATCATAATAATATTATAATCAAACATGCATCATAACATCACCACAACAATTCATGTGAATCATTCAAGCATGAACACATTAGCATCAGAGGTAGATAAGCTGGAATAAGAAAGTTGATTTCTATTAACCAAGATGTCTCAAATCAAGTACATAACCAGTTCACAATAACTTCATCAAAATATTATAGTATAAGGGAGCCTAGCTCAATCATTCGAACCTCCTGAAGAATTTCATCTATCTATTTATAACTAAAAAGAGAGGCAACAACTATAGGTGTGAGTTGGCCTTCCTCCCATGAAAATCTCCTAGTATTTATTTCATCTAACAGCTTAAACTAACAACTATGCTATAAAAAGGGAAAATGTTGGCCACTGATACAACCAACTTCGAACTAACTTGATTTTTTGTTGATGTGCATCTCCATATGTGGCAAGTGTCCTTTAGATGCTTGTAACTATCATCATGCTATCAGTTGCTATCTTTGTCTATCTTCCACATCATCATCCATTCACTAAGGTGATAATTCGGGCCCCCTATATTCCTGGTCCCTGTTGGTAGCATCATTTGGTAGAGAGCTTCTATAGCGCAACCTCCAAAATAGGCATGTTGAATGGGTAGCACCAAGCCATGTATACCTCTTTGTAGAATTCAGTCTCTACCAAAATTTTAGTAGCGCTAACCTGTGTGCCTCTGTGTAGAATTCGGTCTCTGCCGAAATTTTGGTAGCACCATCATGTGTTCCTTTGTGTAGCATTCGGTCTCTGCCAGAATTTTGGTAGCGCCATCTTGGTGTGTTTGCGTACAATTTGGTAGCGCCCAGCTGACTTCGCAACACCATCCTTTCAATGTTGATAGATTTGGTAGCACCCCCAGGCAGTTAGTAACGCCATTGCTACATCATTCTTCGGAAATTAGGTAGTGTTATAGAAAGAATACAGATAGAACTTTGAAATTTAGACAATTTCGTAGCGCTATGGAATGTCTGCGCTACTAGTGTAAAAAATATTAACTCTTTGTAGATCACCAAAAATCTGAATAGTATGCATTTAGAAACTGGTATAGTCTGTATAGGTGGCAGAGGAAGTATTTCCTTAATTACATATTCTTGCAAAAATGGGCCATCCTCAAAAATGAAAATCACCTCTCACCAATTACTTCATCAACCTAACACTCCTTCTTGTGGAAGGAGGACTTCCCTTTTGCGAAACAACATGCCTCCCTTTAGCAGTAGTAGGCTTCTTCACTGGAACTATGCTTTTTTTGGTTGTTGTATTCTCTTGTTCAATAATAGTTTCAATCAACACATCCAAGTTTCTTTGAGCCATCTCATCGTGGAAATGTTGAAACTCTTCTTTGAACTTTCTTTTCTGAGACTAAAATTCTCTGTTCTGCCTATAAAGGTTTTTGAGCTACCTATGGAGAGGCTGGGCCTTTCTTGTTGCAAACCTTGCCAGATCAAGAGTGTGGTTGTTTCCATCCATGAGTTATTTCATATTAATCCTATCAGACATGGCTTATGCTTTCAAATGCGTCACCTCCTTCCTAGCATCCCCGATTTGCCTGATTAATCTTTTGAACGTCTAGTTGCTAGGTGGAGTAGAGATGTGAACAGTCTCAACAAGATTTTTCATGGTTTCCTCTTCCTACTGCATAGGAATAAATTTTTTCTATCTCAACAGGCTTCTTGATGCCTTTGCCTTTATCTTTCTTCTTTTGTACAAGGATTTCTTATTTCTTCTCCACATAAGGATTTTCTTCTTTCTTCTCCACAGGATTTTCAATGCCTTGGCCCTTATCTTTCTTCTTCTATAGGATAGAGACTTTTGGTAGGGAATGTTCTTCAAAAACCTCTTTAAGAGCTGATGATATTGTGAAGGGCCTTCTGACCTTGATGTTGGTTGCTAAAGGAGATGAGGAGAAGTGTAGATTCTTCCCTTTTTCTGTTGTAGTTTTAGTAGAAGAAGGGGATTCTTCTAACTCTGGTGGAGGAGGGGGTGAAATGTCTCTCTGTGGAGAATAATAATCCTCCTCCTTGGTTTTTACAACCTCCTTGATGGCCTCTTGATATTTAATAGGAACTCTTCTCTTTCTCTTCTTGATAGTACCTTCCTTAGCAACACTAGTGGATGGTAAAGGGCTTTCTATATGCAACTGAGGAGTAGCTTCTATATCCAACATCATGTGAGAAGAAATAATGAAATGTTCCCATGAGATATCCTTCTTACCCATCTCTTCATAACCCAACATTCTAATCAACCCATAATGAAAGATGATAGTATCCACAGCCTTAGACTTGGATTGAACCCTGTCTGACATCTTGCCTATGCTCCTTAGAAAATAGTAGGGAATGTTCATTTCAATTTTTCCAGTAAAATGCAGCATAATCCTTATATGGTACTGGTATAGTGTATTGAACCTCCCTTCACATGTAAAGTACCTATGAATGATCCTCAATACTTTATCAAACTGCTCAATCAGATGATTTCTTGGCACACCTTTAGAAAGATTATTAGATTGATATTCAGGCTTAAGGAAATCTTTGGCATAGGCTGCATTTAAGGCCATGGATTTAAACCAGCTCTCACCAGTGATAGGGATTCCTGTAGCAGCTGAAATAGAGGTCTCAGACACTTCAAATTCTAGGTTCCCCACCTTGGTTTTTAGACCATCAAAATGTAAGGAAAACTGCCTTGTCACCTGAGGATGACCTCTTTGCATATTTTGGAAGAAAGAGAGGCATCCCACCCTTTGAAAAACTTCTCTGGCCATGGGCTCTGCCTTGAATAGATGCATGTCTATAGGCTCAGTTCTAACCACATTACCTCCCTTGTGTGACTTCTTCTTCTGAGGAGTCTCCATAGTTTAGGATTAGAGTTTTAGGGCTATGGAGTGTTGATAACCAAGAGGATTTAAAAATTCAAAGCTCAAGTGGACAAGGTCTCCCCTTTACAATAATTTCCCTTAATCCAGACTGGTTGCTAGCTCGCTAAAACTATCGGTAGAAATCCCTCCCTTGAATGTGTGCAGGTATGAACACTGAGAAAAATATATGTTGAAGGGATACCCTGTAATGGTATTTGAAAATTGGGTTGAAATAGCCCGACTCAACTAGGAGGTAGGGGAGAAACAGTGTAGTTTGAGTAGCATCTATAGGTAGCACACTTTTCGCATCCAGAGGATAAGACCTGCTTGGATACTGTGATCTCAGTGGCAATGGCGGGTAGATGTATCAAAATCAATAAACAGGAGATGAAATCTGCAGGTTTGAATGGAGGGAAAAATTTGATAGGATGGTGTGAGGACAGATCTCCTCCAGGTACACAGGCACAATAATTACCAAAATTCCAAGCGCTAATTCTCCTTGAAATTGATGTGCAGAGGAGGAAAAATGTGGAATACATGTGGAATAATGACAGTTTGAGGCCTCAGAAAAATCACATTAAAGAGTCACGAGCAACTCGGCCTCTGAATCCACCTCAACATCATATCTAGTAGCGTTGCTCCCAACTAGTCGGAACTGGTAGTTTTTGCAGCACAACAATTTGAGTTTTTCAAAATTCAAAAACCATTACTAGAGCTCATAAATATGAAACCTTGAAAGCATATTTTAATCACCCCTGAAAAAACAAGGAAGAGATGACATCAACGTCATAACTGCAAATCATGGTAGAATATGATGGACAGGGAGTGTGCTACGGAAACTACTGATGAGTTGGCAACTCTCCATTTCAAAAAATGATTGGACAGTAAGCAAGGAAAAAAGGGGACATAAAGGCAAGGCTACAAGGGCATGAGTGAGGAAGATGGCATGTTAAATCAAGTCGATCGTAGGGTGAGTCGATCCTAGTGTCAATTCATGAAGGGAATCAAAAGATAAGTCATGAAAAAACAGTCCTAAGTCAAAAAGTTGTGTGGGGATCAAAACATAAGTCATGACTTAAAACTTTATTTATCAAGGGGACCTAGAAAAGAACACTTTTAAAGGGAACAAATAAAAAATTAATATCTAAGGGCTTAGGAAAAGATGAAACTAAATGCTAAAAACCCAAGGCAACTTAGTGTGATAACATTGGCTCCACAGGCGATGGCATGCCCCCTCAGGGCTGCTAAGAATGAGTAGATTCAGTGCCTTATCCTAAGGCTATGGGGTCAGTTATTAAAACAAAAATAAAAGAAAGATGATAATTACAATGGCATGAAAATCCACTCATGGTTCAAGCAAAGTACTTTTTCATAAAATTCCCATTGACAAGGCCACCAAAAACTTCTTCATCCTCCATATTCTACAACTTGAAAGTGTTATTAGAGAATACCTAAAAAAATTTGAAGGCACCGATCCATAAAGATTCAAATTTACCGTGCTTTCCTTTATCTTGATTTGGTGCATCCCACTTGAGCACCAAATAGCCTAGTTGAAAATCCTCTTTATTTACTTTCTTGTCGAAAGCATGCTTGATATTCTGTTGATGATCGTGTGCTTTATCTATAATCTACTCCCGAGTCTGTTGCACTTCAACCAGCTATTGAATCCTTCTGATCATATGATCCGGATCCCCTTGGTAATCTTGGAAGAATTTTTCCACAAGCAAGGCAAGTTGAGAAGGAAAAATGGCCTCAACTCCATACACCAGTTGGAAAGGAGAAAGGCCCAAGGACCTCTTTGTTTTCACTCTGTCAGCCCACAAAGAAAACTTGAGTTTTGAGTCCCATGATTTTTTGTTGTCCTCTAACAGATTTTTAATGATCTTTATAAGGATTTTGTTAGAGGACTATGCAATCCCATTCCCTTGGGGGTAGTAAGGGGTAGAGTGAACCAATGTGATTCTAAACTGTTCACAGAATTGAATCAATGGTTAAGCCTTGAAAGATGCAGCATTATCAGTGACAATTTTGTTCAGACAACCAAACCTCACCATAATGTCCTCAAGGAAACCAATGATCACTTTGTGGGAAGCATTCCTTGTAGGGATAGCTTCTATCCACTTACTAAAGTAATATGTGCAGTCAATATCCATCTATGTTGACCACTAGATGCAGGATGAACTTCCCCAATAACATCTAGGCCCCCTGCTGAAAGGGTCCTGAAGCTGCCACAGGCTTTAATGGAAAAAACTTGAGTTGTTGCTTTCCATAGAATTTATGACACTTAACAAAGGCTCTAATCTTAGCACAAACATTGGTGAATAGACTAGGCCAGAAGTACCCAGCTCTGAGAATCTTATATGTCATGGTTCTCCAAAAATGATGACCCCCACATAAATTGTCATGAAAATCAAACATAATCTTTTGGGCTTCTTGTGGGTCTAGGCATCTCAAAATCACTCCCAATGGGTATTTCCAATACAAGACTTGATCAATAAGGTAGTATTTTATTGATTGAAGTTTTAAGGCTCTCACCTTGTTCTTTTCCATACCATCTAGAGGCTATAATTTATGTAGGAAAAATACAATGTCCTTGTACTAGTTGCAATCTGCCAATGTAGGGGTGACTTGAGGACCTTTGTCAGTCAATTCAGCCTGTTTATTTTCTGAGCATCTGTTGATTAAATTTACCCCCATGGCTGAGAAATTTGATTCATCCAAAAGCTTGGCTAAACCCTGGCCTTTAACCAATTTGGTATTCTTAATCTCAAGATCAAATTCAAGGATTTTAGCAATCCACTTGCTCCTTTTTCCGTCTATATCAGGATGAATAAGAATTTCCTTTAGACAAGTTGATGGGACATAAGCAATGACTCTTGAATAGAGCACATAAACTCTAAAAGACTTGAGATATTTAACCAATGCATAGGCCTGCTTATCCATGATGTCCTATTTTAATTCAGCATCTCTCAATGCCCTGTTGAAAAAAGCAATGGGCTGCTCTAAGCCTTCAGTGTTCTTTTGCAATAAAACATCTTCTACTGTATCAAATGAAGTGAAAGAAAAAAGAAAAAAATCCTTGGAGCAGTCTAGGATGATAAGGACCGGGGCTTCAGTCTAGGCTTTATTTATTTGATCAAAAGAATTACGGGACTCAGCAGTCCATTTGATTTCATTACCCTTTCTCAACATGGTTGTGATATACTTGACCAACTAAGCAAAATTTGAAACAAACCTTCTCAAAAAATTAATTTTTCCCAAAAAAGATTGAACCTCCTTTTTGGATCTAGGAAGTGACAAGGTTTGGATAGATTCAACCCTGTTGGAATCAATCCTTACCCCTTCAGCTGACACAATATGCCCCAATAATTTTCCCTCCTTCATGGCAAACAATGATTTTTTTGGATTCAAAGAGAGACCAAATTTTCTGCATTTCAAGAAAACTTTTTTTAAATGATCATAGTGTTCTTTATCAGATTGAGAGAACAATGTTATGTCATCTAAATAGATAACAACACGCTTTTCCTTATCTCCAATAAATTATATGTCCATAGCTCGTTGAAAGGTCACCCTTGTGTTCATCAAACCAAAGGCATCTTAGCATACATGAATGTACCCCAAGGAGTGGTGAAGGTTGTCTTCTCTCTATCTTCTGGAAAAATAGAGATCTGATTGTAGCCAGAAAAACCATCAATCATGGACATCCTGGCCACACCTGTCACCCTCTATAATATGTGCTCCATCTTGGGCAAAGGGTAATTATCCTTTTTAGAACTTCTATTCAAATTCCGGAAATCGACACAAAGTCTGATTTCTCCATTATTTTTTATGATTGAGACCAAGTTGGCCACCCATTCAAAATACCTCAAAGGAATAATAATTTTAGCATTTAAAATATTTTTTACCTCTTTCTCCATGACAGGAAGCAACATAGGATTTATTTGCCTCAACTTTCGCCTGAAGGGTTTGGTCTCTTCCTTTAATGGGATCTTGTGATCTATAATGCTTGTGTCATAAGTTTTGAGATCTTCATAAGTCCAAGTGAATACATCATAAAATTCCTTTAACAACTTAGTATATTATGCCCTCTTCTCTCTTGATAGGTTTCTTGACAACTTGACATATTTTGGATCCTTTTATGTTCCTAGATTGCGCTAGGTTATATCAACATCATCAGTGGACACTTTCTCCTTTACTGCCACATCATTTCCATCAAATAATCTTTCCAAAGGAACTAGTCCTTTTGGAATGTGGTCGCTAGGTAGATGCACAATATGATGATTAGAAATTTTATTAAGGAAAACATTAGCATGAGGATTAATTTCAGAATCATGATCCTAATCAATGTGTAATGCAGAAAACTCATCAACAGTCTCGAGGAATTTTTTAATTTCAAGATCATCTTCAAACATCTTCCAATATTTGACATTGTCCGGTATAGAAGGCTTGTATTTGACTTATACATAATACTTGAGTTTAGGTGGTAAGGGGGCTCTGAAATTGCTTGCTGATACAGCCAAAGAATCATCCATGGTATTATCTTCTCTTGGAATAAATGAAATGTTAAAACCTGAGAAAAAATTGTCCACTAAGTCCCACACTTCATTTCTATAAGATCTGAGCCTAGGGTGCTTAGTCTGGTAAAGATTTTTTATCTGATGGATGATCAATTCAGCATCCCCAAATACTGATAGCTCTTCTATCCCCATGTCTTTAGCAGCCCTCAATCCCAAGACAAGAGCTTCATACTCTGCCACATTATTAGTAGTTTCAAATTCTAGCTTGTATGATATAAATATAGTCTCTTGAGCAGGTGAAACAAATACCACTCCAGCACCTGCACCTTCCCTAGAAGAGGCTCCATCAAAGAACATCTTCCAAACAAAGGTGGTTGGAGGGGAATCTTCGCAAAAGGTAACAGACTATTTTCTGATTTCAAGAGGAGGCTCAGGGGTATCGGTGAGTTGCAAGATGTTGGATCCCAAATCAGTATCAAGAGAAAAAATAGGATGATTTGTGGGGTTTGCTTCATCACTAATAATGTAGGCCAAATGAGCTTCCCTATAAAGTCTTCTATGCTCCCCCCTAAACACAGGAATGGTAGCATATGAGAGATCCATATGCAAGGTTCCCCTGATCTTTTTATCCAATATATTGACAAGAGCATGTCGAACTTGGGGGGAACATCAGCCACCATGATATCCATGACTACGCTTTTCATGGGCAGTTGAAATAAGGTCACAACCAAATCCTTAATGACCCCAAGACACTTCACTTTCCTGGAGTCAAAAGAATATAAGTCATGGTAGGTCTTTGTGATTTCTAACCCAATTTCATCCATAACAGTTTTTGGCATGAGATTGTGGGATGCCCCTGAATCCATCAAACAATTATGCAACACCTTATCATGTATATTCATTGATGTATAGAAAGGAGGGGATGAATCATCTCTATCTTATATTAGAGATCCTAGGATGATTGTTGGATTTTCATGTTGCAGATTTACTGAATCAGTGGCATTAGGAGAAGGTTCGGGCTGTAACATTTTGGAGAGATATTTTTTAAATTCTTCATTTTTTATCAATTCCAAAAAAGGTACAGGAATCTTGATTTTTAGGATCTCATTCTCGAAGCTGAAGGAAGATGAAGACTTCAGGATCTCTTTGGTTTCAGGGGTAGGACATCTGACCAAAACTTGAGGAATTTGAGTGTCTTTTTCTTTACTGCTAACTGTCACAGCCTTGGCAAAATTTTCTTTTTGGGCAGGCTAATTAGAAGCATTAGTTTTTTCCTCATTCTTTTTGGATCTCAGATTATATCTATTAGGACTTTCTTTTGCTTTCTCTCCCTTACTTAATTCATTTATTTGAATATCCATCAAGGATTGCTCATATGCAGATTGAGTCAAGTGAGGGGATGGGGATGTGTCACCTAAGAAATGAATCTCGGGATTAGCTTCTTCCTCCTCTCCTTCTTCATCGGCAACTAGGTTGTTCTGTAAAGGAGTTTGTACCTTTTGATCATCTCTCTCTCTGTTTCTAGGATCTCTCGGAAGGATCTGGGGAGCATTATTTCATCTCCTGAAGTTACCTCTATTATCAATATTTTGAGTATTTATATAGGTTTGTTTTCCTTCCAGTTTTAACTTCTCAATATTAGTAGAAAGGGATTTTACTAATTTGGTAAGTTCATCTACTTAAGAGTGGACAATAGGGGAGTCAGAAGTTGAATCTTTAGCTCTATTTTTTCTCCTATCTCTATCATATTTTCCCTGAGTTTATCAGATGCCACTATGTTGGATTCTACCTCCAATGTTGCATCTTGCATATGAGCTAAGGAGGTTGATCTTCTTTCTCTCAGTAGAAGCAAAAACTCGGGGTCAAAGGCACTTGCATAAGTGATTTTTGCAAGGGTTTCTGTGGGTTTTATCTCATCAGGAATCTTATTGTACATTTTGTTGAATATTTTAGAGAAGTCAGAGACATACTCTCCCTCTTTCCTTTTTAGGGATCCAAATTTAGTGATATAGTACAAGAAGTCCTTTTTGTCCCCCCCAGTGCCTCAAAAAGGCCTCGTCTAGTGCCTCAATTATAGTAATGGATCCAAGGGCCAACCCCCTAAACCACTTCCTATCCTCACCAAAAAGGCTTTGGATGAAGACTCTCATCCACACATCCTCATTTTCAATGTTTTGATTGTCTGCATAACTATAGAAGGCAACAACATGTTCTTCAACGGTTATATCTTCTTCTCCCGTGAATTTGGGCATGTATTTTAAATAATCTCCAGGAGGGAGAAAATTCACTGGTTGAGGTAAGACAAGAGGGGCATATCTTGCAGCCACTATGGAATCCATCCTATTTGCAGAGGGGTTAGAACCTGCCACTAGACTTTGAACTCTTGGTGAATAAGAAGGAGATGGAGACTTGATTGTGTGCAATTTAGGAGAAAAAGGAATGTATGCAGGGGAAATTTCAGATTTCACAGCAGAAGGCTGAGTCTTGGAAGAAGATGGTAAATTTTGTAAAGGGGATGAGGTTTCCTCTTCTTTGGCAGCAAAAATTTTAACAGGAAGAGGGGTAGCAAAGCCTAGAGTAGGAAAATATTCAAGACTCTTAAGACTGAACCACTTTACAATGTCAGGGGAAGAAAGAATTTCAAAGTTTTCTTCTTTCAAATCAGTTTCAAAAGAGGATTATTCAATAGAAAACTTTTGAAAATAAATATTCTTAGATACTTCAGCAGAAGGTAAAGAAGGATTACTTGATATAACAATTGGAGTATTAAGAGTGGAATCAAGCAACTGACTAGAAGCACTTGTAGCAGCAGCAGAAAAAATTTCTTGAGAAGATTTTCCCTTCTTGATTATCTTCTATGGGTCAGCCTCAGGTTCAACCAAAGGTAGTTTTGGATTTGATCTTGCATGTCTGCCTTTAGGTGCCAGAGCTGAAACAATGGAGTCGCCAGGTGCAAGCTGCAATATTCAAGATAGTAAGTTCCAAAGCACCTTTAGAACTAGTAAGATTTGTCATTCAATCCCAAGGAAATGTCTTCAAATCGATCCCCGACAACGGTGCCAAGAATGTTAGCACTAGGAATCACCTTCATATTGCATGGAAGGCAAGCCCAGTACCCATCAGGTTATATGTAAATGTAAAAGCGTTTTTTAAGAGGGTCAAATGGATAAGACTCAAGATGATAATGTTCTAACTCAGAAATCTAGGCTAGCATGCACGAGAAATCGAGGTCTTGACTAACTTCAATAAATAAGTGGGAGTAAATGTGAACAGAGGGAAGACTTTAGTAAGAGGAATGTAGAGATTGTTGTAAACATCAATCCTACAAACAACTTAAGGAAGAAAAACTCTAACACAAGATCTTCTTGAGTTCAAATTTTAAGGACAGTAAAGAAACATCATAATAATATTATAATCAAACATGCATCATAACATGACCACAACAATTCATGTGAATCATTCAAGCATGAACACTTCAGCATCAAAGGAAAATAAGTTGGAATAAGAAAGTTGATTTCTATTAACCAAGATGTCTCAAATCAAGTATATAACCAGTTCACAGTAACTTCATCAAAATATTACAGTATAAGGGAGCCTAGTTCAACCATTCGAACCTCTTGAAGAATTTCATCTATATATTTATAACAAAAAAGAGAGGCAACAGCTGGAGGTGCGAGATGGCCTTCCTCCCATGAAAATATCCTAGTAATTATTTCATCTAACAACTTAAACTAACAATTGTGCTATAAAAAGGGAAAATGTTGGCCACTAATCCAACCAACTTCGAACTAACTTGATATTATGTTGATGTGCATCTCCATATGTGCCAAGTGTCCTTTAGATTTTTGTAACTGTCATCATGCTATCAGCTGCCATATTTTTCTATCTTCCACATCATCATCCATTCACTAATATGACAATGCGGGCCCCCTATATTCCTGGTACCTGTTGGTAGCATCATTTGGTAGCGAGCTTACGTAGCATGACCTCCAAAATAGGCATGTTGAATGGGTAGCACCAAGCCATGTATACCTTTGTGTAGAATTTGGTCTCTGCCAAAATTTCAGTAGCCCTAACCTGTGTGCCTCTGTGTAGAATTCGGTCTCTTCCGGAATTTTGGAAGCACCATCCTGTGTGCCTCTGTGTAGAATTCGATCTCTGCCAGAATTTTGGTAGTGCCATCCTGGTGTGTCTACGTTCAATTCAGTAGCACCCAGCTGACTTCGCAGCACTATCCTTTCAATGCTGATATATTTGGTAGCACCCCCAGGTAGTTAGTAGCATCATCACAACATCATTCTTAGGCAATTAGGTAGCGTTACAGAAATAATACAGATAGAACTTTGAAATTTAGACAATTTCGTAGCGCTAAAGCGCTATAGAATGTCTGCGCTACTAGTGTCAAAAATATTAACTCTTTACAGATCACCAAAACTCTGAACAATATGCATTTAGAAACTGAAATAGCTTGTATAGGTGGCAGATGAAGTATTTCCTTAATTGCATATTCTTGCAAAAGGGGCCATCCTCAAAAATGAAATTCACCTCTCACCAATTACTTCATCAACCTGACACTCCTTGTGGAAGGAGTACTTCCCTTTGGAAAAAAAACATGTTTCCCTTTAGCAGTAGTAGGCTTCTTCACTAGAACTATGCTTTCTTTGGTTGTTGGCTTCTCTTGTTCAATAATAGCTTCATCAACACATCCAAGTTTCTTTGAGCCATCTAGTCTTGGAAATGTTGCAACTCTGCTTTGAGATTTATGTTCTAAGACTGAAAGTCTATGTCCTGCCTATAAAGTTCTTTGAGCTACCTATGAAGAGGTTGGGTTGCTGCAAACCTTGCTAGATGAAGAGTGTAGCTTCTTCCCTTTCTTTGTTGTAGTTTTACTAAGTAGAAGAAGGGGATTCTTCTAAATCTGGTGGGGGAGGGGGTGAAATGTCTCTCTGTGGAGAATGATAAGCCTCCTCCTCAGTTCTTGCAACCTCCTTGATGGTATCTTGATATTGAATAGGAACCTTGATCTTTCTCTTCTTTCTAGTACCTTCTTTAACAGCACTGGTGGATGGTAAAGGGCTTGCTATATGCGACTGAGGATTAGTTTCTATATCCAACTTCATGTGAGAAGCAATAATGAAATGTTCCCATGAGATATCCTTCTTAACCAACTCTTCAAAAACCAACATTCTAATCAAGCCATAATGAAAGATGCTAGTATCCATAGCCTTAGACTTGGATTGAACCCTATCTGACATCTTTCCTATGCTCCTTAGAAAATAGTAGGGAATGTTCATTTCAATTTCGCCAATAAAATGAAGCAGAAGCCTTATATGGTACTGGTATAGTGTATTGAACCTCCCTTCACACGTAAAGTACCTCTAAATGATCCTCAATACTTTATCAAACTGCTCAATCAAATGATTTCTTGGCAAACCTTTAGAAATATTATCATCTTGATATTCAAGCTTCAGGAAATCTTTGTCATAGGCTACATCTAAGGCCATGGATTTAAACCAGCTCTCACGAGTGATAGGGATTCTTGTAGCAACTGAAATAGAGGTCTCAGACACCTCATAATATAGGTCCCCTACCTCGGTTTTTAGGCCATCAAAATGTAAGGAAAACTTCATTGTCACCTCAGGATGACCTCTTTTCATATTTTGGTAGAAAGAGAGGCATCCCACCCTTTGAAAAACTTCTCTGGCCATGGGCTCTTCCTCGAATAGATGCATGTCTACATGCTCAGTTCAAACCACATTACCTCCCTTGTGTGACTTATTCTTCTGAGGAGTCTCCATAGTTTAGGATAAGATTTTTAGGTCTATGGAGTGGTGATAACCAGAAGGATTTAAAAATTCAAATCTCAAGTGGACAAGGATGCCCCTTTACAAGAATTTCCCTTAATCCAGAGTGGTTTCTAGCTAGCTAAAACTGGTTGTAGAAATCCCTCCCTTTAATGTGTGCAGGTATGAACACTAAAAAAAATATATGTTGAAGGGATACCCTGTAATGGTCTTTGAAAACTGAGTTGAAACAGCCCAACTCAACTGTCAGAGGAGGCAGGGGAGAAACAATGTAGTTTGAGTAGCGTTTATAGGTAGCACACCATGCATGCAGAGGATAAGACTTGATTGGATACTGTGAGTTTAGTGGCAATGGCGGGCAAGTGTATCAAAATAAATAGACAGGCAGTGAAATCTGCAGGTTTGAATGGAGGGAAAATTTTGATAGGATGGTGTGAGGAAAGATCTCCTCTAGCTACGCAGGCACAATAATTACCAAAATTCCAAGAGTTAATTCTCCTTGAAATTGATGTGCAGAGGAGGAAAAACATGGAATACCTGTGGAATAATGAGAGTTTGAGGCCTTAGAAAAATTTCAGGAAAGAGTCACGAGCAACTCGACCTCCGAATCCACCTCAGCATCAGATCTGGTAGTGTTGTTGCCCACTGGTCGGAACTGGTAGTTTGTGTAGTGCAACAATTTGAGTTTTTCAAAATTCAAAATCCATTACCAGAGCTCATAAATATGAAACCTTGAAAGCATATTTTAACCACCCCTAGCACTAAAAACAAGGAAGAGATTACATCAGCATCGTAATTGCAAATCATGGTAGAATATGATGGACAGGAAGTTCGCTACGGAAACTCCTGATGAGTTGGCAGCGCTCCATTTCAAAAAATGATTGGACAGTAAGCAAGGAAAAAAGGGGATAACAAGGCAAGGCTACGAGGGCATGAGTGAGGAATATGGCATGTCAAATCAAGTTGATCGTAGGGTGATTCGATCCTAGTTTCAAGTCATGAAGGGAATAAAAAAATAAGTCATGAAAAAGCAGTCCTAAGTTAAAAATTTGTGTGAGGATCAAAACATAAGTCATGACTTAAAAATTTATTTATCAAGGGGACCTAAACAAACACACTTTTAAAGGGAACAAATAAACAATTAAAATCTAAGGGCTTAGGAAAAGATGAAACTAAAGGCTAAAAACCCAAGGCAACTTAGTGTGATAAACAAAAGGACCACATGTACCTCAAGAAAGGGCTATCAAAAATTCACCTTAACCATCTCATTTTGCAAAAAAAAGACGTCCTCCTCTCCCACTCGCTCAGGGCATTCTGCCGAAATAAAATAAATTATATCAAATGAGTGAAAAGTAGTAGAGGGTATGTATTTAACTTCATCGGGGCTATGGATGCTCGCTGGAAACAGAGCAAGGTATGTGACATTGGGGGTGACTCCGACGGGGCTATGGACACTCGCTTGCAGTGGAGCAACACCATAGCAAGTGAATGATGATAACTAAAATGCCTGGTTCCAGTGCATGATTTACTCGACTCTTGTCAAAAGAGGGCATGGTTCATGGTTAAAGAAAATGAAACTGGAATAAAGGTTGAAACCCCACAAGCAGGCCTGGATTCACCAACTGGGGAATTTCAAACGCAAGGATAGAGGAGGCTCTGATAAAAAAAAACAATTAAGTTCTTCATCAGATTTTGCATCATCTTAGCCCGAGGAGGAAACATAGATTTTACTTTCACCCATTAAGTTTTCATTTGTTGAGCACTCAACACACCCTAAAAGCCTTATCAAATTTTGTCACTTTTTGGGTACCACTTTTTTTCTTCACTGTCTGACTCGATTTAATTTTGAAAAAATAGTTTATCTTTGTTTGTTTTCATGTCTCTTATCACCTAGTCAGGTTTTTTTGAACTTGTGAAACCTCGTGTCTAAAGGACCTTAATACCTGAACTAAGAATCGACACCTAAACACTGCATCCAACGTGCTCAGGTTCGATGTCGGAAAGAATTCAATAAAGTAAAGGAACCACACAAAAACAATAGTCTTCGAGCGTAAATCCTCATCGACATCGACATAAGGTATTTTTGGTTTGCATAAGTTATTCGCATAAAGGTTCGAGAGATAGCTAATCCCCTTCAACATTGATAAAATGCGAGAAAGGCAAACGTTAACAAAGGACGTGAATAAATTGTCGATAGTCGATGCTCGATGCGCTTTATCGAGATCAGGGAAATCCAGAAAGATCACAACAATCATTTCAACTGCGATAAATTTATCTTCGATCGTCGATCCCCGATGCATTTTCGACATCGAGACTTTTTTGAGGGAGCCAATCCGAGATCACTTGGGTAGGTTTATCGTCGATCATCGATCCTTGACACCTTCGGGCGTCAGTCAGTTAGGTTTGGGTTTTAGAAACATATGGCTTAAACAAAGTCTTGACTCTGACTAACACGAGTGAATTAAGTCACTGGTCTCGAATGCCACGTGTATTTACCACGTAAGAGGGTCATACGGTCTAGTTTTATCCCGAGTCATTTTGGCTCCCCAGGTCCTAGTCATGCCTCCTAGTCATATTTTCCATGTCGGATATGTACGGCAAGATCGATCGACGTCAGAGATTTTGCAGGAGGATATTATCGAAAATGTTCATAGCACAATCTTGACCCCCGATCCATTAACTGAAAGAGCGGAACGATGGGACGTTTGCGGCATTAGATACGATCGGATTTTGGACATTTAAGGAACTAGTTAATGCTCGATCCCGCATTAGTTTCTACCCCATGCGTCGATTAGACAACAACATTTTGAAATCATCGATAGACCACATTACCACCCGTGCCTCTGTCGTCAAACCATGATGGATTTAAGTTTAAACATCTCTAAATATCTGGTGGAAGATTTATTGAAATTTCACTCATAACTCAAATTGAATGGCTGATGCGACATGGTAAGTTCATCCCTGTTTAAATCTCTAGAACGGTTTTGAACAAATTCATTCTGCACGTAAGTTGAATTCCAGAGTGTCCGAAGGAGCAAAGTGAGAAACTCGAGACTGTACTGACCCTTTTGATTATCAAAACCAGTTTAACAAGCTTCAGAGGTATGTATCCAAGTCTGTCAATTCGTTAGTTATAATTTATATAGGTGTAACCGATTTTATTGTATAATCTCTAAACTATGTTATAGTTGCAATTAAGATGTCATTGAGAAATCCAACCACCAGACGCTCTCTGATATCACCAAAGCTGAAAGAAGTTGAGATAGGCAAAGCTTCTTCTTTGAGGACCGCGAGGCAGTTGGAGTACACACCTAGGGCAGAGCCTATCGTCAAAACAACAACAAAGAAAGATTCCATCCAGCCTGCAGCCTTTGGTGATACAGAGGCAAGAACCAGATCCAAGGTAGCACTCCCACAGTGGGGGGATCTCTGCAATAGAATTATCCGAGAAGAATACCCATAGTATATCCCACAAAATGACCCTGACGTAAGGGTGCTTGATGACCAGGTCTTCCCCAACATTCGACGGTCGTATTTACACATGGTGGCAAGAAAAACCCCTTTTTCCCTTGCATAGAGGTTCTTAAATGGCTCATGGACCATACAGACGGGCATAAATGCTTGATCAACAATGAGGATGGTGGATTTGTCGGATTTTTCTTCCTAACAGAAGTCCATAAATACTACAAGCTTAGGGACCCAAAGGAGCGGCTCAACACAGAATTCCATGATGTCAGTCGGTTGATGGCCTCATGGTGGAAGGAGGACAATAAGTTCACTAATCGGAGCAATGTATGGTATGGAACAATCAACCTGAGCGAGCCATACATCTATTTGATGGCTCTCATCTGTCGGTTATATGGAGAAAAGGATTGCTCCAATTTTTTGGAAGCATGGATACCTTTGGCGTACATAGTGGTGATCGTTGGGATCATCTTCAACTGGGGAGCGTTAATCTCAAAAAAATTGAGCATCTGTGTACATCAGGCTCAAACATCGAAGGAAGGGGAGACACCCACTTTCTACATGGTCTTGTACCTGCTTGATGTCATGTGCGCAAGTAACGTCTTCGCTGGCATGAATCTAAGATGGCATGTTGTGGAGCTCTCGATCCACGTCTACTTCAGAATACTATGGGAGAACATGTACAAGAAGTCTTACACACTCATCTGCGATGAATTCATTGCCCACATTCATTTTATCATTTTTAAGAAGGAATGCCCAAGACTATCTACGACAGCCAAGAAAATAATAGCCAAGGTAGGCCATTGGTACTTGGATGAATGCTCAACCTACATCAGGGTGTTCGGGGCCACCAGAGCACCACATATCCTACCCGCTCATGTCCCAGACCGGTTCGTTGTGGGAGAAATTTGTTATCATACCATCCTGCAGGGCTATAATGCCCCATTGGTCAAAGACAAAAAATGAGATTTCATGCCCTACGGTTTCCATGTGGGGTTCTATCTAGAGAAGGATATTGCTCAAGCCAAACAATAAGGGCTTAGACAACTGGAATTCAGGTTCCTGATAGGTCGATTCCACAAGAACGACCCTAAAGGCCTGGTCCTCCAACATGCTTCATATGTATCATCATGTTGGTCGTATGCCCATGATAAATTCAAGGATGAAATCTTCATAGAGTGCACCCATGACTGGGATGAGGTGGTATAGAGAATGTCCAACCCAAATATGACCAAGTTCAAGGCCATGACCATGGATGAACAGGTGGAAATGATAGAGCAGTCAGCCCAAGAGGCCCTCAGAGCCAGGGAAGAAATCAGAGCGACAGAGGTAACATAGGCACAGAGAAGGGGATTGCTCTTTCTAGAAGGGGCACAGAGGATCATTGATCAATTCAAAAATGGCCCTGATCTAATAGAAATGGCTAGGATCCCAGTTGATGACCCAATCAAAAGGTGAGGAGAACAAAGTGGCCAAGAGTCGATGCAGCTTGAAGAAATCATCGGGTCAGAAAACCCTGAAGTTCCACCACCACATGTAGGATCACCAGGGGAAATTTAGACCAAGCCCAAGATAGTGAGGACATCAGGGAGAACAAGTGTACGAAATACCTTGTTCGATTTAATAACCATCTACGATGATGAGGAGAGTTTAGAGGTTTCCTTGGTCACTCCAGTGCAAATTACATAGGAGAGAGAGCCTGAGAAATAATCCACCCCAGGTCCCGATGCTCCAGTTCAAAGCCACCCGTAGAGCGAGATTGAGGTGGAAACTGTCTTGGATGTTGAGCCACTTGATATACCGAGAATTCCAATGGACAACTCAAGGGATGAGCTAGGATCGAGAAAACAAGAAGGAGAAATTCCACAAAAAAAATGGCATTTCAACAGATGATTACCAAGTAAGTACCGAACCTACCCTAATTCCTCATTTTTTACTAGTACCTTACCACCCGATGAGAAAAAACCAGAGGCTGAGCCATCAAGACATACAAAAGAGGTTTAGGAACCCAGTCTTGAAAAGATATACATCGTTGGGAGCCTGGGAAACACTCTTACTTGGGGAGAACAAATCCCTGAACCTGTTGATGAGGTCATCCATATACAAGAAAACACCTATGACTGAAAGAGGAAAGCCATCATGAAGAGGACCACTAAGAAAAGGAGGCTTAATTTGGACAGTTCGATCCTCATCACCACAGAGGAGAAATTGATCAACATAGATCATGCCAAGACGTCTGAGCTTATCAGCACAGGGATGGAAATCACATATCCCACCCTGGATAGAGTAAGGAAATATGAATAGGAGTTGGCCACTGCGCTAAAGGAGTTGTAGCATCTGCGCCATTTGGAGAAATATTATCAGGACTCCACACAGGCCACGGTATTTTTCAAAAGTGAATTCCAATATGCCTACAACAAATTCACGAGTGAGAGACACCTTTTCACTGTAGGGATAACCAACTTCCAATAAGACACCCTTGTGGCGCTAGCGACGTGCAAATACATGGAAAGACGGTATGAAAATTCCCACCAAGCGGTGGAAAGAATTGATTACATCAGTGCGGTTCAAAAGGGCCGAGATGATGAAGAGCACGACATTCGGGTGCTAAGGGACAACAACATTGATCCTATAAGGAAGTCGGTCGAATACTGGGTGAAGATGGACCAATAACCTCAGCAGAACATTCAGGAGAAATGGGTCGATTGCGAAAGAAGTTGGACCAAGATCAATCGGAGGATGAGAGACATCGGTCTCCCAGAATTTGGCTCACCCGAGGACTTTGTCGACTTGCATGACATAGTCAAACAACATGTAGAAAAAGATTCATCGTGGACTGCAGAGATACCAAAGGTGGTAAACATGGTGCCAAGTCAAGTACAACAGTTCATGGAGCACCCGATTAAGGCTCGAACAATATTACAACAGTTAAGTGTTAAAGTAGTCAAGTATTGGGCATGAGAAATAGAAATAAAGGAGATCCTTTCATCCCCGATGGACCAACACAAACTCCCATATGCCAACACATGCGAGGAAATCTTCATCGAATGGTCAGAGTATGAGAAGATTCATCCACTTAATTGAAACCATTTGATGACTCTTAGAAGACAGAGAGATGGAAGCACCATGTGGCGATGTGTTGTTCTACTTAGCTTTCACTTTTGATAGTTATTTTGAGTTAATAATTTGTTATAAACAAGAGGATCGACCTTTTAGAAGAGGTTAATGGTTTGGGGATAAGACCCTCATTTTTGGAATTGTAAAGAACTATTTCGGAACTACCTTAATTGAGAAGTCATGTTTAGGACCAGAGACAAATTTATGTTTTACATCAAAGGCATGTGTGATTGTATCTAAGGAGGAATTACTTCTGAGTTTATCTCATGAATGGAAGTTGTAATGAGTAAGAGTTTATGGATCTATTGATAAGTTAGTTGATTCAATATTTTTATAGTTCTTGTCTCTAATGATGGAAAGCAAATCGTTGTGTTAATGTGTGATTAATTATTAGAGATAAGGAAACTATTTTTCTTGTCATCATTTTATTACATGTATGTTTTCTTTCAAGAATTATATCTCAATCAATAATTGAAATACCAGCAAGTTGATGTATTAGTACTAGGATTATCACAGGTGTGAAAATATTTGTCTGCATGCTTGAGTACAAGGGTTATCCCAAGCTCAGCCTTCTTCAATAGTTAAGATTTCTCCCTTTGCCAACTGGTTTATACTGGCGCACATCCTTTTATGAGACCCATATAGTAAAAGAAAATAAAAAAAAGAGCGTTCAAACTGAAGGAGGAGCTTTCACAAGAAGACATCCTGTCAATCACTACGTAAATCCCATCGATTAATTGGCTAGATTGACGGATCTAGAGAACCACTCCATTATCAAAGGCTTCAGATTATAATTGGACCTCAGTGGCGGGTTTGGTTCCTGTTGTTGATTTAAAGGGATTTAGGACCCCTCAACAGATTGTTCACAATATCTAGGAGGTTGATATAGTGGAGGACATGGGCAGAAGCATGCCAAGGATTTATGCATCCTTTGACAATAAGAAAGTGGAATACCGATCTCTTATGATTGAAGTAGAATGTAAGATTGATAATCACCTCATAGCCATTTTAATTGCTTCTGGAGCTATCCATAACTACATAGATCCTAATATTGTTGAGACATTTCATTTGCAAAGAAAAAAACATGGGAAATATTAGTTGGTTCAGCTAGCCACAGGAGCTATGAGAAGGATTAATGAGTTCCTTAAGGATTATTCAATGGATATGAATGGGCTCAACACAAAGGCATATTTTCATATCATACATTTGGGTTCATATGATTTCTTAATTGGTATGGATTGGTTGGACAACCATCATGTTGTCCTAGATTTCTACATCAAGGCATTCACTTGTCTTGTTAAAAAAGGGAAGTAAAGGAATTTTGAGGGAATTCCAAGGCCTGTATCTATAAGAGAAATTTCAGCCATGTAGTTGAAGAAGAGTTTCTAGAAAGGATGCAAGCTTTATGTAGACTATAAGGAAGAGGTAGCTAAGGATAAAATGTCAAGTGTTGAAGACCATCCATCCTTGAAAGATTTTGAGGATATGACTGATTAATTGGTATGTATTGGTTGGGCAAAGATCATACTATCCCAAATTTCTACAACAAGGAATTCACTTGTTTTGATGAGGAAGGGAAGCAAAGGAAAGTTCAAGGAATTCCAAGGCATGTATCTATTAGAGAAATTTCAACCATGTAGTTGAAGAAGAGTTTCTTGAAAGGATGTCATATTTATGTAGCCCATATGGAAGAGGTATCTAAGGATAAATTTCCAAGTGTTGAATACCATTCAGTCTTGAAATAGTTTGAGGATGTATTTGAGATACTAGGTGATGGGCCCCTGAATTGGCATTTTTTGGCACCCATATAGCACTTTTTCCCATACCATTTTCTTCATCATTTCCTTTCTAAGACATATCTTCCATATAAATGCTCTATTTTGGCACCAAGGTACACTTCATATATTCTATGCCATTTTACGATTATTATTATTGCATGTCTTCCGTAAAATTTGTTGTTTCTTTACACTGACATTTTTATGCAGAAAATGTCTACAAAGGTTGCAACATTGTTGCTACGGTTCCAAGCAACTGCACCACCATTGTTGAAATTATAAAAAGTGCAACATCGTTGCTACAATTCCAACTAACATTTCAGTTGATGTAGTTTCGATCGTTATTTATGTTGCTTCTATTCCAAGTCGACATAACTACCAAAGACCCACTTGCTAACATCCCAGACATAATCGAGTCAACTACAGTTCCATTACCAAATAATTGTTGCTACACTTCAGCATGTGATGGTTCTATTGACACTGCAGTTCTAAATAAAGCTCCACCAACACATCAGTCGCATAATGATTGTTCAAATAGGTGATCAAAAAATAGAAGAGCACCTAGATGAAGATGTTGGTTCATCCGTCGAATCAACAACGCTTGACCTTTCCTAGAGATAGAGATAATGGATGAACATCCTGATCCACATGGCTATCCATTCATATCTTGTATGATTTTAGATTATGAATGTATTATAAGAGGACCCGAGCTATTAGAGCTCAGGAAAAAGGACATTTTTTATGTGTAATTACACATTTGTTGATGTACTTCCAGACTTTTTCATAATATAATTATTGTCCTGCTTTCACTCTTTCGTGTGTTGATGCATTGAGCATTCTTATGATTCTAAAATAATCTTCCAATGCCTCATCTAAGGGGGTAGGGCCTCCTCCTTATCCAGGTATTGTCTGTAAAGTTAGAACATGTAGTTACATTCTTTATTTTTATAATTTAGTAGTTTTCCGCACTTTTGATTCTCATTCATAGTTACTTCTCGATTTGTTGCAATTCCCTAAAATTGTGAATATAAAAGTGTATAGTGTGGATTTTCTTTCATATTTGGAATCCGAGATTCGAGTAGATTTAGTTCTGTGATTTTACATTGTTGTTTGTATAAAATAAACTTTGTATAGAATAGTTGCAATCTATGTGGTATTTGAATTGTTAATTGAAGGAATATAGTTTTACAAGTGATGTGCAATTCGTTCATCTTTCTATACTTATTTTTCTTCTACAACTCATTGAATTCGAATTCTAAAGTGTGTATTGTGTGATATTGATTATAATCCAGAACTCATCTTAGATCTATTCTAAAACTACAATTCGTGTGAATCTATTTGCTACAATTCATGTTGTGATCATTTTATGTTGCAACTTGAGTCACTGTAACTCCTTTGTTTGTGTGTGTTGCAACTCCATTGCTACAACTCACATTGTTGCAACTATGCTTGCAGTTGCACCTTCGTTGATTATTTTTTTATAGTTTTATAATTGATGAGTGATACATGGTTGTTGTGAACAATGATTCCCACATACTAAAATCAGTCACCATTAAGACATAGCATAGCTTTACTTTCCTCCTCTATGTGATTTAAATTCAACAAGTGTGTTTCATTTCCCGCAAAGTGTGATTTCGATTCTGCAACGTGATTTTAATTTAGCAAGTGCAATTTCAATTTCGTAAGCATAGTTTCAATTTCCGTAAGAGTGATTTATGTTCTGCAAGAGTGATTCACTTTCCGCAAGAGTGATTTATTTCCACAAGAATGATCTTCCTTTCCTGCATGTTCGACATTTAATTTCACGCAATTTAGAATTAGCATAATCTAGTGACTTGATCCAAGTTTCCTTGAATTCTTGATTTGTGACATTATCATACTACACCTTTTGCATAAACAACAACAGCCTTTTGCATATACACTGCATGATGGATCTAAATTCAATACGACCCCGAATTGATAATTAAATGAACAAATTTCCAATTTCTTATTAATATAATTAAAAGGTAATTGAAATGTCCATCATTTTTGGCGTCGTTGCCAGGGATCTTTCAAGAAAGTATCATTGTTTTTTTGTGTGATTTTTTTTTTCTAGAGATTGAATATTCAGTGTGATTTTTTCTTATTCTTTCTATGACCAAAACTACAGATCAACAAGGTAAATATATTAGATCATCCAAAAATACCCAAAAATCTAACATTGCAGGAACATCTCAAGAAGAAAAAGAGCACAACTAGCCAAATTATTTGTCACCCACAACTAGTTACCTTGCCAAAATGAAACCTAGAAGTTCTCATCTATAGTTAGAAACAATCCAAGGGTCTTTACATGAATAAATTTGTATTCTTGAATAACAAGAAAGAAAGCGATATACCATTGGGGGGACTCTCTTTCCAGATGTACCTGAAAGGCACTCTTAGAAAGAAATGGCAAATAAAAATGTCAAAGAAAAATTTCCCACCTTTGGATTTTTGCTCAAAGAAGAAGAACATTCCTCATTCCACCTTGCCTACTTTTCATGGATTATCAAAAGAAGATCTTGACACTTTCCTCTTTGAGTTTGACGTAGTTTGCAGGAGTTATGACTGTGTCATGTTATCGCACAAGTTGTAGGTTGGGAATATCCCGACCCAAACCACAATATGGCGACAACTAAGAGAAAACCTACCCACTGTCACCTTAGATAGGTATTCTCATCACTTTAGAGGTGAAGTGATCACCTCAAGGGGGGAATCTTGGGTGACTCTAGGAGGAAATGAGACGAAAAGTGAGATGATGAAATGAAATCCCTTATAGATCAAGTTTCTAGATGGAAGAAGGCTTGATAATGAGTCTTGGGAGTGGTTTAAGGTTTCCAAGTCCTTGGGTACCTGTTGAGAGTGTTTGTACCTGCCCGAGACACAAGAAAAACTAATTATACGAAGTATATGTTAGGTGGAAAATCAAGTTAAGCTTGTTGTCCCTAATTGCAGCAGTCAAAAATATATATATATATATATATCGATAATAAAATCAATTACTTATTGCAGAAATAACCATCAAAAACATAAAGTATTTATTGGGCAATGAATCATTAAACATGTAGACTAATTCCCAATACTTTAACACAAGCTTTGATGCTGAATTAGAGCTGCAAAAAAGATGTTTTCAGATATTTTTCAGAGAAGCCAAATGGCTGTAGTAAATATTTTCTATAGTGTCAACTTTTACCCCAAGGAATTAGCCAAAAAAATTCCCAACAATAGCCAACATCAAGTAGATTAACAATAGCAACTTTCCAACTATTTCCAATGGTAAAAGAGTGAGAAATAAGCTTGAAAAAGAGAGTTTGCATCAGCCCTAATGGTTGTAGCATAAGTTTGTAACAACATCAAGATATCCTTGACCAATCAAAACACCCTAGTGGCTCAAGCAAGTGATTAAGGCAAAGAATTCATTCCACTTTGAACAAATTCAATATCTCGTAAAATCATGTATTTCAATGTAAGAAATTTATCTCTCCAATGCAATAAAAGATTAGTGCCTTGCAAAATGGGTTGTGTATTATTCTTGTATTAGGTTAGGATTACTAAATCTCAAGGGGTGTAATCCCTTTTACTCCCTTGAGATAGCAACCCTAACAAGGTAAAGTCTAGGAGGGTGTAAACCCTTTTACTCCTCCTAGCAACCTTTTCAATATCCCTTTCAACAAACAATAATGATAAAAATGGGTGGACGTTGTAAATACTTATACTCCTCCAAGGATCTAGCCAATAACAAGCATGTAACAAGAAATAAACCTAACAAAGTGCATATTTTCCTTACCAATTCCAATAAATTCCAAGACAAAACCCTAGTTACCAAGCAATTTTCATCACCAAAGTGAAGAGAAAGAGCCTCCAAGAATAGTGCACCACTTCCTTCCATAAGAAAAGAGATAAACCATATCACAATAGAGAGAGAGAGAGTAAATTTTCCCAAGTAGGGAAAAAATTTCAGCCAAGTATCCTTCTCCACATGGGAGAGCTATTATAAAAATGAATTATAGGTTACCTCTATTTATACAAGTCATATAAGACATAGTTTGTCCACATTATTTAGGGTAAACCACAAAAGAAGGGGACAACAACCCTTATTTTTCCCTTTTACACAAAATAATGTTTTTTAATTCATATTTTTCACATAAGTAAAACCCTAAAGTAAGACGTCGCCCTTCTAGGGTGACGTTTTGGCACTTTTGCAAGTCATTGGAGTAGGATATGAGTGTGCTAGGATTCCAAAGGAAAAGTGTCTTCAATCCAAGGCTATCCTCTATGATCCATGGCTTCCTTCCTTAAAAACGTGCCAAATGTCCTCAACCACAACCAAACCCTATCCCTACTATGACGTCAAGCCCTCAAGGATGACGTTTTTTCCTACTTAGGCAAATCGTTTGGGTGGTAGGGGATAGGTTAGGTTATCCATGATGTCTTCTAGGGCTCCAAAGGCAAGTATTTTTCATCCTGCATGTGGGCTCTGGTATCCAATCTATGAGCTTCAAGCCACATGTAATCCCAAGCTAGGCTTGTTCCTCCAAAATTGTCCACCAGTTGGGTCCTGCAAAGACAAATGGATACGCCCTCCAAGGATATCAAATAAAATGCATCATTATGAGTAAATCAAATAAATAAGAGAGATAACCTAAGCATGTACAGCCAAAACCCCCTCTTAAAATTAAACAATTTCTTAAAGTCCCTATGCAACTTACCAAGTTTAGGTATGGGAGGGTTGACAAGGTGACCTATTGGGTGAATCGTCCCCTAGGTCAAGGAGTGTTTCCCATTTGGAACCCCCCTATAAGACATGTGGAAATGATGATATGGATGGGGATAAGACTTTTTGGGCATGGGGTTCATGGAAAACAAGGGGTTGTAGCATCTCATTTATGGGTGCCTTCAAAGAGGGTGTGTTGCACCTTCATTTTCATTGCATATTTTTTCCAAACCCATTTAATGCCATTAATTAATTAATAATACAAAACCTTGGTTACTCCCTATTGGTGAATCGATTAGCTTGGGGGGAAGTACCACAAGGCCACTTGAATATAAAGGTAAACGGAGTGCCATATGCAAGGAAAGAAAGGGACATTGCATAAGTGTACACGCCTCAACAAGTGGGGACATTTATATAATGTTAATTTGTTTTTGCAGGTCTTTGATTTTTAAGGAGAATTGTTTCATTTCTCTCAAGACCTCTTTTGGCAAGCATATAGAAGGTCAATAAGTAGGATTCTATCTTTTTCAAGCTATCTCCCCTAAGGGCATTCAACCCCTTCTTCCCATGAAATGAGGGACAACCCCTTGTTGGTTCAATACACTCGAAAATCCCAAAAGGTAAGGAGATGAGGGGATGAAGTGTGGAAAGTTACAAGTATGGTCAGGAATGGCATGATGACTCATCAAGGGAACCTCCCAGTAGAAAACCCATCCCTAAGGGTGACCACTTACTAGGACACAATGTCAACCACCAAGGTGAAACATGGTAAAGAACATAAGGTCCAAGCAGGTGTTACATAATCAAAAGCAGTTCTAAATTCAACAAACTCAAATGCCTCAAATATTGAAATGACACTAACCATAATACTTGGCTTATGCCTCGTGGATCAAGACCCAATGTATTCTAGACCAAGCTAGTGTGGTGGATATCGTCATGATGAACCTGGAGTTGTGCTGGTGAGGTGGGTGTTTGTCTGTGCAAGTGGACACTGCTAGTCAAGTTGTCTCTCGGTACTCCATATCTGCAACCTAAGGGTCTCAATACATCATCTCATTATTTATCCCTAGAAGTTGGGGATAACATTTGGCTCCTACTTGGGGACATGTACTCGTCGTAGAGTGCATGATAACCGCAACATCTCCTAGTGGACATCTGCCTACACTGAAACAAAAAATCATAAAATCTACAGTGGTTTTATCACCCTTCGTCCATATATATCAAAATAAAAAATGAAATCTAATCTAAAAAAGAAAATTTTATCATTTTTTCAAAAATTGTCAACTAAACATGAAATCAATATGCAAGTAGAGCAAAATGAAATATGAAATGCATCTAAACTATCATGATCAATAAAGATGCAAATGCAAGAAATCAAATGGCATACCTACTTACCTGGGGCCTTAGGGCCCTGAAGATCTGGTGATAGGTGATGTTAGGTGAATTCATACAATCAGTGCAACCATATACCCATCATTTCATCGAGATATCTCCCCCTGTGCTTAATCATGTGAAACAACAAAGATAATTCCAACACATAGTAATAATGAGAATAAATAAACATATAATCATGAAATGAAATGAAATGAAATGAAACTCATGGAGATGGATGGGAGGGAGTAAATATTGTTGAAAAGAGTAGCCGCAATCTTTACCATCCTAGAAATCATGCTAGAAAGGATATCCACAAGCTTGATCAATCCATATCTAAAGAGGGATATCATATGTAGATGATGGCTCATCTTCATCTTCGTAAGTGTGATCATTGCTTCCTGAAGACTAAGAAGATATGAGAGATCCCAAGAAGACCTCATGATTTCCCTGAGAAGAAGGAAAGAGGTGAGGGACAGGCTCGAGTCTAGAGAAATAAAATTGTGGCCTCTTCATATGTGAATCCTTTTATAAATCCCCAATATGAAAATGCTTATTATTTGGGTTGGTTTTCATTGATATCAACCCTTGAAGAAAGTTCGGTAGCAAATTCTAGTAGCACAAAGGTTTGGGTAATGGACCAAAGTTTGTCTGATGTATAATTGTATGTGTTTTAATATATTTTAAGGTAATACTATTGTATATGGATAGTGAATTTCATGTCATTTCCGGTGGTATGTGGAACGTCACATAACTTCTCACGGTTAGAGAGTTATGGCCATGTGAAGTTAGAGAACCCTCATGAATCATCTAGAAGCCCCAAAAGGTCAAAGTAGTCAAAGTGGTTGCAAAGAAGAAATTATTTAAATAATAAACTGAAGTGATGAGTGTACTATAATTCAAAGTGGATACAAAAGAAATTATTTAAATAATAAGTTTAATGGAGAAATTACTAAGTGGACAAGTGGTTAGAAGTTGGTTAGCCCTAAAATAAGGAAAGTGGTTTAAGATGGTTAGAAGGTAACCCTTGAGGAAGAAGTGAAGTGATGAGTGTACTATAAGTCAAAGTGGATACAAAATAAATTATTTAAATAATAAATTTAATGGAGAAATTACTAAGTGGACAAGTGATTAGAAGTGGGTTAGCCCTAAAATAAGGAAAGTGGCTTAAGATGGTTAGAAGGTAACACCTTGAGGAAGCTACATAAAGGTATAAATAAGAGGCAATGGTCTCTCATTTAATCACACTTGAGCATATTGAATATCTATAAGTGACTGAGGTAACCAAAGGATATCTAAGGAGAATTTCAGAGGGAAGGTGAAGTAAAGAAGGCTGAAATTCAAGGGAGGATAAATTCTTTTGATGATGCTTTCGAAGGTATGTTATTTGCAAGTCATCTCACCATTTTTGCAATAAAAATTTTCCTAGAATGATTCAGACCGAGAAATATGGAGGTCATTGAGGAAACATATCCAATTAGATGTGATAAATATTTCAGCTTGTGGGTCATTTTATTTTTGGAGTTACACTCTGTAGAAAATATGGTTTTTGGCTAGTCCTGAAACTAGTCTAAGACAGGTGTTTCGGGTAAAAACCTCATAAATTATTCATAAAAGATCCAAATTTAGTAAGACCAAATGTATTGGTTATAGTACAGTCTGTATTATTATTTGTACCATTTTCATATCTATACAACAAACACTTCATGCGGGGAATTCTCTACAAGTTCGATCTCTAGAATAAGCCAAAATTCAGCAAGGTGTGCCATTTTTGCTATAACTCCTTTTATGGGAGGTTCCAAGAAGTGAAACTTGGAGAAATTGCAGACAAGACATTGAAGAAAATTGTGTACTATTTTTATACCTTTATTCATTATAGGCACATAGTTATGATTATTGCAAGTTAGTGTTATTGACTAATCCAAAACTAGTCATGTGAGACTAAAGTAAAATTTGAGGAAAATGCTAGTCTCTTGTTGAGGAAGATTTGCAGGTATGTGATCATATACACCAGTTCTGTAACAGAGTTACAAATAAGATTTGGATGATGAAATTGATGAGGTATTTTTTTTTAGGTTTAGGTACAGGTTGATGCATGGTTCAGGTTATTGGTATGGGTTGTTTGGTGCAGGTTGATTGGTACAGGTTTACAACAATATATCTCACAATGATAGTGTGATAGTGGTTCCATAACTCTACTTATATTTCAGGGTGGTTAGACGAAGCAAGGACAGGTGGTTGTAGTCACCTTTTGATTGTAGCTGGAGAACATAAGGGTTGTAGCCTCCTTCTAGTTGTAGCCAGAGAATTGGGGATTTGGAGCTTCCCTCATGTTGTAGCTTGAGAAACTAGGGGGTTGGAGCCTCCTTCCAGTTGTAGCTAGAAAACAAAGGAATTTGGTGCTTCCAATGAATGTAATTCTTAAAGACATATAAGAAAAATCATTATGTGGTTTTCTCCCTCTTTGGGTTTCCATGTAAAAACACTGGTGTATTGTGTATGTGTATGATTGCTCATTTGTTCATTGTTTATTTACTCTGCAACTATTGGATGACAATGCTACATTGATATAAAACTTGCATTTTATGGTTAAAAAAGATTAAATTTCTCTATTATTGACTCACCCTCCACTATAAGAAAAATCATTATGTGGTTTTCTCCCGCTTTGGGTTTCCACATAAAAACACTGGCGTATTGTGTATGTGTATGATTTCTCATTTGTTCATTGTTTATTTACTCTACAACTATTGGATGACAATGCTACATTGATATAAAACTTGCATTTTATGGTTAAAAAGGATTAAATTTCTCTATTATTGATTCACACCCCCCCCCCCCC
>ML791213.1:414291-438441 GCA_009831015.1 Picea engelmannii
CCTCAGTTTTGCAAGTTGCTACTTGCTGAGAGAACCAACCTTCTATTTTCTCTAGCACCCACTAGAAGGAAGCACCAACTCCCTGGTTTCTCTAGCACCAACTAGAAGGAAGCACCAACTCCCTAGTTTCTCTAGCACCAACTAGAAGGAAGCATTAACTCCCTGGTTTCTCTAGAACCAACTAGAAAGAAGCACCAACTCCCTGTGTTTAAGCACCCACTTGAACCTTTGAGGACACCAGTCCTCCCTAGCACCTCCCAACCACCCTGAATAACATAAATCTTTGCTACTGAAACTTATTACAGTGATATAATGTTCAACAATGGCTTACCAGACTCATCACTGTTCTGCTGCATTTCATTGCTCTGTCTGCCTCACTTCCTTCCTGCACACATGACTTGCGTTGTCTGTTCTTCTGCTTTTTATGCTCTGTGCACCATGTCCATTCACTGCACAGTTCCTCTTCTACTCAATTCAGTTGTTGCACTCTCCTCCTTCTTCACACATGAATCACCTTCAACAACAACAACCACAGCAACTCGAACAGCAACAGCAACCCCATCTCTTCTCTGTACCATGTACTTATAGCTTCTGTGCACCTTGTGCATGTAATGTGTGCAATACCTCTGCATACTCACACCGCGCCGATATCCTCCACCTCTCGAGTGCTCTGCATGATCATCATGATAACTCTTCAGCTTCTCTGCGGTTTTCCCACGCGTTCAGCATCACTGGATGTTATGCTGAGATTCCTCAGCCTCTCTGGTAGTTGAGACTCTTTGTCTTCTCTGTGACAGTCGAGCTCACCTTCTCTGTTTTAGTTATAGGCCTCAATGCCCATCCAGCTATCAATCACCTTCATGAACATATTCATCCCTCTTGAAGATTCCCAGAGGCTCTTCACCTTCTCTGTCAATCATCCCCAAGTGTCTTCGAGTCCTCTGGCTGAAACCATCAGTGGTTTCTGGCAGTTATACTATGTCGTGCTATAGTAGCCCTCCGATCTTGTTCAAATTCACCTGCACCATTGGATTTATTTCATGGGATCTTGCATTCATTTCGGCATTTTGGCATTCGGAAATTTGGCATTCGTGTGACCATGTGTTTCAACATCCCCAGTCGCGATCCCCGAAAACGAGCTCGGTTGCTCTAAATCTTTCCTCCATCTCTCGATGATGTGACCAAGGGTTGTGACCACAGCCTTATGCATAAGGCACTTTCACGATTTGGCATTTCTTGAGTCTGGAGATGAGCCATCTCAACTCTCCAGGTCGTGATCCCCGATACCCCGAAATGGTGTGGGATCAACGGTCCCGATCAACACTTGATCTGATGGTTCAGATCATTTCGCGATTTCGCATATCGCGATTTCGACATTCCTGATGTTCAATGTTCTTGTCACTTACAAATCTCGATCCATGAAACTCTGTAAAGAAGTCGGATCAACAGTCGAGATCATATCTTGATCTGACGGTTCAGATTCAGTCGGGATTTCACACATTGCGATTTCGACACTCTTGACGTTCAGTGTTTTTGTCACTTCAAAGTCCTAATCCACGAAACTCCATAAAGAAGTTGGATCAACGGTCCAAATCATATCTTGATCTAACGGTTCAGATTCAGTCGGGATTTCACACATCGCGATTTTGACACTCTTGACGTTCAGTGTTTTTGTCACTTCAAAGTCCCGATCCACGAAACTCTGTAATGGAGTCATATCAATGGTCCAGATCACATCTTGATTCAACGGCTGCGATTAAGTCGCAATTTTTCATATCGCGAAATCGGGATTCTTGTGGATGATATTACTTAACATCTCCAACTCTCTGATGCAGGAGCATTGCCAACACATCAAGCGAGCCAGCATGGAGCGAAAGACAGCTGGATAAGCCAGCACACATTTTGAAAATACTTTGGGATTGTTGCGTGATCTTAAATGACCCATTTAAGAGACAACGCACTTGTATTGTAATGGACCTTGAGTGGATAGCTCTCGTCCTTAGGTAGATGAGGCATTTAAGATAGTTAATGTAAAGTAGATACAATATTTAAGTCTAGATTTGATAGTTTAGAGTTCGAGAGGGAAAACGGATATAGACACCCTCATTGTATCATTGTAAGATTAGCATTCAGGAGCAAGAAGAGAAGAGCAAGCAGAGAATTGTGTAGAGAACATCCATGTACAGATATTGAATTAATAGAAGAAATCTTTGATCCAAATTCATGGTTATGTGTCTATTCTCTGTGTATTGATGTTATGCTCATGAATATTTTCTTCCTGTCATACATTTGCTTTTATATGTTGTGTATGTGATTTCATGGTTGAAGTGAAGTCTGAGAGGGTGAAAGAATGAGTTTCAATTGTTTCTCTAAGTGAGCCAGAAGATTCCTGCAAGGAGTGCAGTCGAATTTGTCCACAAGGAGTGCGTTGACAGAAGGGTTCACTTAGAGATAGCTTTTGTTCTCATTTCCACGAGAGTGCACATAGGCACATTGTCGTGCAAGGAGTGCGCAGGACAAGTGAAGTCTCAGAGTTGCGATTCTGAGCAGAAATATTGAAAGACTGCTGCTGCAAGAGTACACAGGGTCGAAAGACTTCAATACTTAGACAAGGTTGAATATTTTCCGCAAGGAGTGCGTGCAAAGTTCTTCTAAGGATTGGAGGATTTCAAAGGAAGCTCAGGAGGAGTAGGCCTTCGAACTTATCGAAGGATAAGTGAAGGGAAGCGTTGCAGGTTGGCGAGCAGATAACGAGTCTCATGGAGAGACACTTCTTACTTTTCGTGGACTTTCACAAGGAAGAACGGACAGACGAAATCATCCGAGGAGATTTCACGAAGTACCATGGGTCGTTGGATCTTGCGGAGGAGTGAGGAGGTCACGGCGGAATCATTTAAGGATTCTAAGCTCGGGAGGCAAAGCATTGATGCAACTCGGCTAGAGCCGTTGGATTGTTCACAAGATCACCTATCGGGACCTCGTGAGGAAAGTGTCCTAAGTTTGGTAAGGAGAGTCACGAGGATGCGAGGAGTGAGGAAATAAATAGTCATTGGATCCAGACCAAGGGAGGATCGTTGGATCCGCACATGACTCGTGCATCAGAGCCTCGCAAGAAAGGGCTCGAGAACTTGACCTCATGAGAAGCAAAGTCGCGAGGGAGAGAGGTCACGAGTTGCGGCACCTCAGACCTCGGGAGTTGACGGAGAAATTATTCAAACTCGCGAGTAGCGAAGTCGCGAGGGAGCGAGGTAGCGATAGCGCGGAAGTCCCGAGAGAAGTGACGGGGGTGGACGAGTCCAGTCACACATGTGCCTCGGAGCTTCGGCACCTCGGATATCAGAGGTTGGAAAACCAAATGTTTAATATAGCGAGTAACGAAGTCCCTCAGGGAAAGTCAATGAGTTGACTGACATCTCGGATCTCAGGGATCCGAGGGTGTAACACTCGACGGTTGGATTCGTGAGGTCGCGAGTTCCGATTCTCCAAGGAGTTAAGAAAGGGGATCGCGCGTCGAGGAGAATCTGTGGGTAAGGAAGATTCCCAATAGGGAATTAGGAGAACCTTTGAGTTCTTCAGGCTGAGGAGAGAGGAAGGTCCTGTGTGAGCGGACGTGCCCACGTGGGTGGCGCGTTTGCGTCAGAGTTGGTATCAGAGCCGGATTGACTCTTTGGTTTCTATAGTAGAGAGAGAAATAATTCACCATGCCGCCCAGAAGAGAAAGACAATCACCCGATCCAGAGGATAGGGGAAACTAGAGAGGAAGAGGAAGACAAGCCCAGAATCCAAAAATGGAAAGGCAGATACGTGATCTCCGAGCGAGATTAGAAGATATGAAAGTAGCATAGAGATGCACAACCAGTGTTGGAGATCTGAGTGACTCCGAAGGTGAAGTTGAAGCTGAACAACAAGGAGAAGTTGTGGCCAAAGATGCAGCAAATGAACGACTGATTAAAGCTATCGCCAGGATGGGTGCGAAGGCAAAGATGGACATTCCAATCTATGAGGGGAATCTGGATGGAGAGGAGCTACTAGACTGGATTAGAGCTCTTGACACTTACTTCGACTATGAAGATATCGAAGAGGATAAGAAAGTCAAGCATGTTGTCACACGCTTGAAAGGGCATGCATCATTGTGGTGGGACGAGCTACAAGCTGCCAGACGTTGCAAAGGCAAGAAAAAGATTAAAAGCTGGGATCGAATGATTGCGAAGATGAAGGCAAAGTTCATCCCAAGGGATTATAAAATCACACTGTTCAGGAGGATGCAGAACCTAAGACAGAAGCTGATGACAGTGAAATAATACACTAAAGAATTCTATCGACTGAACATCAGAGCAAGTCATCGGGAGAGCAATGATGAGAAGGTTTCCAGATATCTGAATGGTCTGAGATACGAAATTCAGGATGAATTAAGCATGGTTACCATCAGAACGGTGGAGGATGCTTATCAGATGGCTCTGAAAGCTGAAGAGAAGTTGATCTGTAATCAAGGTCAGCGAGGGAGAGGCAGAAGTTAGCCCAGAGGCAAGGCAGTTGCCCAGGAGAAATACCAGAAGCCCAAGGAGGAATGGAAGAAACCTCAGGGTAAGATTGAGAGAGGAGGAACCTCAGATCGAGGACAGCCACAGGTTGAACAAAGAGGATAGCATAACAAGAAGAAGGGAGGATATGTTGATGGTAATACTTTTCCTCGTACCAGAGGTAGGGGAAGAGGCCGAGGTGGAGTAATCACATGCTTCACATGTGGAAAGGATGGGCACAAGTCATTCGAGTTTCCAGAGAAAAAGAAGGATAGTGGAAAATCTCACATCACCGAGGCACAGAAGCGAGATGCTGAAGAAGAAGACGCAGAAGACGGAAGCTCACTTCTGATGTGAAAAGTCCTTTTGACACCTGATAAAAAGGTGCAGGAAAGTTCAACTCAAAGGACCAGACTGTTCAGGACAGCTTGCAAAACCAAGGATAAGAAATGCAAGGTTATCGTGGATAATGGAAGCACAGATAATCTCGTTTCAACCGAGATGGTAGAAAAGCTGGAATTGGAGACAACTGATCACCCGAGTCCATACAAAGTTTCATGGCTACAGAAGGGACATCGGGTAAGTGTCACCAAACAGTGCTTAGTTGACATCAATATAGGAGGATATAATGATAAAATACTCGGTGATGTCATTCCCATAGATGTATGTCATTTATTGCTGGGTAGACCATGGCAATATGACAGAAATGTGGTTCATGATGGGAGGATGACCACATACACTTTAGAGAAGGATGGGAGGACACACAGATTGATTTCGATAAAGGATAAGGAAATGAAGCTAGAAGTAATAAATACAATACTTCTCATGAGTGGGAAAGAACTTCTTACAGAGATGGAGAATAAGGAAGATCCACAATTCTTTGTGGTCAGAAAGCCGAGGATTGTTCTGACTAGCACAAGAGTGGATGACTTACCAGATGAGATTCAGGAACTGATGGGAGAGTTTGTTGATATCATCGTGGACGAATTACCTCATTCGTTGCCACCGATGAGGAGTGTGAGTCACCACATAGACCTCATACTAGGAGCCAGTTTGTCGAACAAAGCTACATACAGATTGACGCCACAAGAGAATGAGGAGGTCAAAAATAAGGTACAGGATTTGTTGGACAAAGGATATTTCAGGGAAAGCTTGAGTCCATGTGCCGTTCCAACAGTGCTTAGTCCGAAAAAAGATGGAGGTTGGAGAATGTGCACCGATTCAAGAGCGATCAATAAGATAACCATCAGGTACAAGTTTCCACTGCCAAGAATGGATGATCTAATGGATTGCCTGAGTGGGGCAAATTGTTTTTCAAAGATTGATCTGAAGAGAAGATATCACCAGATTCGCATGAGGGAAGGTGATGAATGGAAGACAACATTCAAGACAAATGAAGGTTTGTACGAATGGCTGGTCATGCCGTTTGGCTTGACAAATGCACCGAGTACATTTATGAGATTGATGAATGAAGTCCTGAGGGAATTCATCGGGAAATTTGTTGTCGTATATCTGGATGATATAATGATCTTCAGTAAGACAAAGGCTGAACATTTGAAACATTTGGCCATCGTGATGAGAAAACTACAGCAGGAGAAGTTGTTGATTAATATGAAGAAGTCCTCATTTATGAAGACAGAGCTCATTTACTTGGGTTTTGTCATATCGGCGAATGAGTTGAAAATGGATCCGAGTAAGGTGGAAGTGATCAAGAATTGGCCATCACCGAGAAATGTTTTCGAGGTGAGAAGTTTCCATGGTTTGGCTAGTTTCTACCGAAAATTCATCAGGAATTTCAGTGGAATTAGCGCAGCGATGATGGACACAGTGAAGAAGCGACATAAGTCTTTTCATTGGACTAAAGAGGCTGAAAAGAGCTTCAATCTATTGAAGAGGAAGATCATGGAATGACCAGTGTTGGTGTTTCCGGACTTCAAGAAGACATTTCAGGTGAAGTGTGATGCAAGCAAATATGCCATAGGAGCGGTCTTGAGTCAGGAGGACAAACCAGTTGCATATTTTAGTGAGAAGTTGGATGAAGCCAAACTAAAGTACTCCGCGTATGATAAGGAGTTTTATGTTATCATACAGGCATTGAAGAAGTGGAGGCATTACTTGATCCCAAAAGAATTTGTATTGTACAGTGAGAATCATGCATTGCAATTTGTGAGTCAACAGGAGAAGTTGAATCAGAAACATGCAAAATGGGTAGAGTATATGCAGAATTTCACATTTGTGATTAAGCATATTTCGGGTACTGCTAACAAAGTGGCTGATGCTTTGAGCAGGAAATGTTTGTTGCTGCAGGAGTTCCGAGTCAAAACATTGGGTTTTGAAAATCTTAGGGACATGTATGCAGGAGATGCAGATTTCAAAGAAGCGTATGAAGTAGCTGAGAATCCAGTTCTCAGAGATTGAAGTCCTTGGATAGATTATATGATCCAGGAGGGATTGTTGTTCAAAGGCAATCAACTATGTATTCCAAATTTCTCCATAAGGGAGAACTTGTTGAAAGAAAAACATAGTGGTGGATTGGCAGGACACTTTGGCCATGACAAAACATTCGCAAAGTTGACCGAATCATATTTTTGGCTATGCATGCGAGCAGAGGTCAAGAGATTTGTTGACAGATGCAGAATTTTCCAACACTCGACGGGAGAAAGCAGAATGCAGGTTTTTATCAGCCATTGCCCATACCAGGGAAGCCATGGGAGGCGAGAAGCATGGATTTTGTATTGGGTTTGCCGAGGATGCAGAGAGGTGTTGATTCCATCTTTGTGGTGGTAGACAGGTTTTCAAAGATGGCACATTTTATCCCATGCCATAAGACCAGCGATGCGACTCACATCGCGAACTTGTTTTTCAAGGAGGTCATTCGACTCCATGGATTGTCGAAAAGCATAGTTTCAGACAGAGACACAAAATTCATAGGGCATTTTTGGAGGACCTTATGGAAGAAGCTAGGAACTAACTTGGTGTTTAGTTCTGCTTATCATCCTCAGAAAGACGGACAAATAGAAGTGGTTAACAAAAGTCTGGGAGACTTGCTGAGGAGCTTGGTGACAGAGCACCATAGCAGCTCGGATAACATATTGCCACAGACAGAGTTTTCATACAATGACTCAGTGAACCGAAGCACAGGAAAGAGTCCATTTCAGATTGTATATGGGATGCAGCCGAGAGGAGTTTCTGAACTGAGGGATTCAGAACAGACTGCTACTGGCAGCGCCAGTGCAGAAGAATTCGCTGAAGTGATGAAAGAACTTCACAACAAGGTGAAGCAGCGATTGATTGATTCAAATCAGGAGTATAAGCACAGAGCAGATCAGCACAGAAGACAACTTCAGTTCGAATTTGGTGATCTGGTTCTGGCACATTTGAGGAAGGAAAGGTTCCCAAGGGGAACATACAATAAGCTGAAAATGAAGAAAATCGGGCCATGCAAGGTCTTGAGAAAGTTTGGAGAGAATGCTTATGAGATTGAGTTGTCGGATGGCATCAGAATATCTCTGATATTCAATGTGGCAGATTTATACCCATACAAGGTTGGAGAAGCAGGAGCTGGAAATGATGAACAACCAGAAATCGAGTGGCAGAAGCAGATGTCGATTGCAGAAAATCCACAGATGGAGTGCATATTAGACAAGAGAGTGGGTAAGAAGACCAGGCGCAAGCAGTACTATGAGTATCTGGTCAAGTGGAAGAATCACCCAGTGGAAGATGCCAGCTGGGAGAATGAAGCAGTAATACAAAAGCATGGATAGACCGTGCAGGAGCTCATGGACAGAAGCCCATGAATATTTTCAAGCCGAGGAGTATGATGCAGGAGCATCGCCAACACATCAAGCGAGCCAGCATGGAGTGGAAGACAGTTGGATAAGCCAGCACACATTTTGAAAATACTTTGGGATTGTTGCGTGATCTTAAATGACCCATTTAAGAGACGACGCACTTGTATTGTAATGGGCCTTGAGCGGATAGCTCTCGTCCTTAGGTAGATGAGGCATTTAAGATAGTTAATGTAAAGTAGATACAATATTTAAGTCTAGATTTGATAGTTTAGAGTTCGAGAGGGAAAACGGATATAGACACCCTCATTGTATCATTGTAGATTAGCATTCAGGAGCAAGAAGAGAAGAGCAAGCAGAGAATTGTGTAGAGAACATCCATGTACAGATATTGAATTAATAGAAGGAAGCTTTGATCCAAATTCATGGTTATGTGTCTATTCTCTGTGTATTGATGTTATGCTCATGAATATTTTCTTCCTGTCATACATTTGCTTTTATATGTTGTGTATGTAATTTCATGGTTGAATTGAAGTCTGAGAGGGTGAAAGAATGAGTTTCAATTGTTTCTCTAAGTGAGCCAGAAGATTCCTGCAAGGAGTGCGTTGACAGAAGGGTTCACTTAGATATAGCTTTTGTTCTCATTTCCTCAAGAGTGCAGATAGGCACAGTGTCGTGCAAGGAGTGCGCAGTCCAAGCGAAGTCTCAGAGTTGTGATTCTGAGCAGAAATATTGAAAGACTATTGCTGCAGAAATACGCAGGGTCGAAAGACTTCAATACTTAGACAAGGTTGAAGATTTTCCGCAAGGAGTGCGTGCAAAGTTCTTCTAAGGATTGGAGGATTTCAAAGGAAGCTCAGGAGGAGTAGGCCTTCGAAATTATCAAAGGATAAGTGCAGGGAAGCGTCACAGATTGGCGAGCAAATAATGAGTCTCGTGGAGAGACACTTCTTCCTTTTCGTGGACTTTCACAAGGAAGAACGGATGGACGAAATCATCCGAGGAGATTTCATGAAGTACCGTGGGTCGTTGGATCTTGCGGAGGAGCGAGGAGGTCACGGCAGAAGAATTTAAGGATTCTAAGCTCGGGAGGCAAAGCGTTGATACAAGTCAGCTAGAGTCATTGGATTGTTCACGAGATCACCTATCGGGACCTCGTGAGGAAAGTGTCCTAAGTTTGGTAAGGAGAGTCACGAGGACGCGAGGAGCGAGGAAATAAATAGTCGTTGGATCTAGACCGAGGGAGGACCGTTGGATCCGCATGTGGCTCGTGCATTGGAGCCTCGCAAGAAAGGGCTCGAGAACTTGACCTTGTGATAAGTGAAGTCGTGAGGGAGCGAGGTCGCGAGTTGCGGCACCTCGGACCTTGGGAGTTGACGGAGAAATTATTCAAACTCGTGAGTAGCGAAGTCACGAGGGAGCGAGGTAGCGATAGCGTGGAAGTCCCGAGAGAAGTGATGGGGGTGGACAAGTCCAGTCACACGTGCGCCTCGGAGCTTCGGCACCTCAGATATCAGAGGTTGGAAATCCAAAGGTTTAATATCATGAGTAACGAGGTCGCGAGTAACGAAGTCCCTCAGGGAAATTCAGTGAGTTGAATGACATCTCGGATCTCGGGGATCCGAGGGTGTAACGCTTGACGGTTGGATTCGCGAGGTCGCGAGTTCCAATTCTCCGAGGAGTTAAGAAAGGGGATCGCGCGTCGAGGAGAATCTGTGGGTAAGGAAGATTCCCGATAGGGAATTAGGAGAACCTTTGAGTTCTTTGGGCCGAGGAGAGAGGAAGGTCCTGTGTGACCAGACGTGCCCATGTGGGTGGCGCGTTTGCGTCACTCTCGATCCCTGAAACTCCGACATGGACTTGAATCAATGGTCCAGATCTGTTCTTGACTCAACGGCTGCGATTAAGTCGCGATTTTTCACATCGCGAAATCGGGATTCTTGTGGATGATATTACTTGACATCTCCAAATCTTGATCCCCGAAACTCCGACATGGACTGTCCTCCTTCTTTCGGGATTTTGTGAGCCCTCTACTCCTTGCACTTTAAAGAATGTGCAGGTTCTCCTCGATCCAACGGTGGTCGGACCCTGTGCTCGGATCTAATGCCTGAGATTTATCCTCCATATCTGTGCGCTCCTCTAGTCTACATTGAGATCTGACGGTCATTGGGAATTTGGGATGGGATCCAACGATCATCAACGCTTCTCCTCCAAGATTTACATTGTTCCTGTTTTTCCATCGAAGCACACTCTAATCCTGCCATCAATGACAAGCTTACGTTTCCTAATAACCTACCAACAATCCTCTGCACTATCTCTTCTGAAATTATCGAACTTGCTCTGCAGCCTCTTCCTAAAATACTTCTGATGCCCATCTGTTACATTCTTCCTATACTCATGCCATCTTCACTGCTGTACTTGCCATCAATGACAAGCATATGTTGCCTGTTAAACATTTTCCAACACACGGTATTCATATAAAATTGAGGATGAAGGTGGTTGAAATTCTTCATATAACAAGTCTGCATCCCTAAAAGGATATGCATCACAACTCCCAAAGGATGGCCAAAAATTATCCTGAAAATGTTGTGTCAGGTCATCCTCAAATGGATGAAACAAATCTATAATCATATCATCATCATGATTCCAAACATCTAATCATACACCCGTGAATACCAATACTCTAAAGACAATATCTCAACCCCATTTTCATGAGAGCTACCCTCAATGTCATAAATGAGGTCTCTATAAAAAATGAGGTGACCAAAATCCCATCTATGTCTACCAATTTGTATGAACATGTCTATATTATCATCAACCAAATCCAAGGGTTGTTTCATAAAACCATCAATATGACTAAAACATAATCATCTATTTGTCTTCTTGTGCAGGAAGGAAAAAGGCTAGGGAAACTTCAATTGGATCTTCAATTTCATCATCATTAAGACTAATTGCTTCTTCAACTTCATGCACAGGAGGAGAGAAAGTCTAAAGAACCTCACCTTCATCAAGTGGGAGCAAAGACAACGATGTCTCAACCTGTTGTGACTTGTCAAAATTCTTCTTTTTCTTTATGGGCATGCCCCTCCATCGCCTCTTCATCTCAATGGCATTGATCCTTAATGCATAGTGCTTTGTTTTCCTTCTTTCAAAAGGATTGGTTGCATCCAAGGGCTCTTCTAATATTTCTTCACTTCCAAATTTGTGGAATAAAGTATCACCAAGATCATCAAAAGGGTCATAAGTCATCATGTTATCTTCTTGATGTGTAGGAGGAGCAGAGGCTTGGATGTCCTCATCAAGTGGAAGGGAAGATATGAGCACTTCATCTTCATCAAACGTCTCGTCCAGATCTTCAACATGAGAAACTTCATCAGGATATTCTTGGTAACTTTCTTCATATATCTATCCTTCAAGAACTTCTTCATCTATTTTCTCATAATCGAACTGAAAACCTTCTCTGCAAAGAGCATGTTTGAGCTCTTGTAAAGTATCTTGAAAATTTTGAGTAGTTGGCCGATAATACCTGAGAAATTATTCAATGAGCTTTGTAGAATATGGGATACTCTTTGGATTACATGAGTGTGGAATCCAATTCCTTTGACTTGATTCCAGTGAAGATACACCAATTTTCATCAGCACATATTCATGTAGCACATTTAATCTTGAAGCATACTTCATATAATTGACGACATGGGTGACTGCTAGAGCTGGATCACCATTAAAATTAGTGAAACTTGCCCTCCACTTTGTAGGGAAATGATTTGGATATATGGGGACATTCTGACCATCAATGGAAGGGTAAACCTTATGGAATACCCATGGTAAGTCCCATGAGGCCATGGTTCCATTAATTAGGGTAAAACCTCAATGGAGTCACTAGATGAGATCAAGGCTCATCAAAGGATGGAAAGGGTAATCAGAGAAAGGTGGGTTCTTGGAAGTTGGAGTCACCAGATGAATTTCAAGAAGAGCTCATCAAGGGCGGAATGGAAACATCCTTCAGTGGATTTGCTAGGCAGACTAGGGAAAGGATTTGGGATAGCTTTCCAAAGTGTAATTATGGTTCAGAAGAGGATTCAAAATCCTCCATGACAATGACGCCAAAATGTTATCGCACAAGTTGTAGGTTGGGAAAATCTCGACTCAAACCACAATATGGTGACAACTAAGAGAACAACTATCCAATGTCACCTTAGATAGGTATTCCCATCACTTTAGAGGTGAATTATTCACCTCAAGGGGGGAATCTCGGCTGACCATAGGGGGAAATGAGATGGAAAATGAGATGATGAAATCAAATCCCCTATAGGTCAAGTTTCTAGATGGCATAAGGCTTGAGAATGAGTCTCAGGGGTGGTTTAAGGTTTCCAAGTCCTTGGGTACCTGTTGAGAGTGTTTGTACCTTCCCAAGACACAAGAAAAACCAATTGTACAAAGTATATGATAGGTGGACAAGTAAGTTAATCTTGTTTTCCCTAATTGCAGAAGTCAAGTAAAATATATATCGGAAAGAAAATCTATTACTTACTACAGAAATAACCATCAAAAGTATCAATTATTTATTGGGAAATGAAGCACTAAACATGCAGACTAATTCCTAATAATTTAGCACAAGCTTTGATGGTGAATTAGGGCTGCAAAAAAGACGTTTTCAAATATTTTTTAGAGCATCCAAATGGCTGTAGAAAATATTTTCTACAGCAGAAAATTTTACCCCAAGGAATTAGCCAAAAAAATTCCCAACAATAGCCAACATCAAGTAGATTAACAATAGCAACTTTCCAACTATTTCCAACGGTAAAAAAGTGAGAAATTAAGCTTGAAAAAGAGAGTTTACAGTAGCCATAATGGTTGTAGCATAAGTTTGTAACAGAATAAATATATCCTTGACCAATCAAAACACCCTAGTGGCTCAAGCAAACGAATAAGGCAAATAATTCATTCCACTTTGAACAAATTCAATATCTCATAAAATCACACATTTCAATGTAAGCAATTTATTTCAACAGGGAAATAAAAGATTAGTGCCTTGCCAAATTGGTTGTGGAGTCTTCTTGTTTTAGGTTAGGACTACTAAATATCAAGGGGTATAATTCGTTTTACTCCCTTGAGATAAAAACCCTAACAAGGTAAATTCTAGGAGGGTGTAAACCCTTTTACTCCTCCTAGCAACCTTTTAAATATCCCTTTCAACAAACAATAATGATAAAAGTGGGTGGAGGTTGTAAATCCTTATACTCCTCCAAGGATCTAGCCAATAAAAAGCATGGAACAAGAAATAAACCTAACAAAGTGCAGATTTTTCTTACCAATTCCAAGAAATGCCAAGACAAAACCCTAGTTACCAAGCAATTTTCATCACAAAGCAAAGAGAAGGAGCCTCCAAGAGTATCGCACCAATTCCTTCCATAAGACAAGAGATAAACCATATCACAATAAAAAGAGAGAGTGAATTTTCCCAAGTAGGGAAAAAATTTCATCCAAGTATCCTTCTCCACATATGAGAGCTAGTATAAAAATGAATTAGAGGTGACCTCTATTTATACAAATCATCTAATACATAGTTTGTCCACATAACTTAGGGTAAACCACAAAATAAGGGGACAAAAACCCTTATTTTGCCCCTTTACACAAAATAATACTTTTTAATTCATATTTTGCACATAAGTAAAACCCAAAAGTAAGACATCACCCTTCTAGGGTGATGTTTTGGCACTTTTGCAAGTTGTTGGAGTAGGATATGAGTGTGCTAGGCCTCCAAAGGCCAAGTGTCTTCAATCCAAGGCTCTCCTCCATGATCCATGGCTTCCTTCCTTCAAAACGTGCCCAGTGTCCTCAACCACCACCAAACCCTAGACCTATTAATTAATAATCCAAAACCTTGGGTACTCCCTAATGGTGAATCAATTAGCTTAGGAGGCAGTACCACATGGCCACTTGAAGCTAGACATAAATAGAGTGCCATATGCAAGGAAAGAAATGGACATCGCATAAGTGTACACACCTCAACAAGTGGGGACATTTATATAATGTTAATTTTCTTTTGCGTGTCTTTGATTTTTAAGGAGAAGCATTTCATTGCTCTCAAGACCTATTTGGGTGAGAATATGGAAGGTTCATACGTAGGCTTTTATCTTTTGTTGGTTGTTTAAACAAACTTTATATTTTCCTAAAAAAAATCTTACGTTCAAATGAAATTTCGTTTTTATTTAAATAAAAAGAGAACAAAATGCAATTGGATAATCACCGTCGAAAAAAGGGTCATCTGATCAATCCAACGGTCTAAATATCTGAACAGATTATGGAGTCGTCCTTGGTTTTAAAGGAAAGTCAAATGTTAAAATCTTCTTAAGTTTCGGGTTTCGGGGTTCTGCGAACTATGCAGTTTGATATTTAACGACAACCCCAAAGTCCCGATACCGAAGTCACAAGGAATGTTTTTAAATAAAGTTAAACTAAGTTAATAAGAATAATTAAAAATGTTTTAACAGTAATTTAATATTTTCTCATTTTTACTTTTCAGGAATCTCAACTCAAGCGACAGCTAAAAATCTCGATCTGTAAGTCTCGAAATCCCTTCTAATCATGATTAATTAAAGGTGTAAAACAAACTTAATATATTGATTAATCAGTCGCATTTTTGAAATCGGGGAAATATCACTCATCTCATCCAAAAAAAACCCAAAGCTCGGAGTCCCAAAAGTATTAAGTGTTTAAGTGTGATTAACTTAACATCTAAACAAAGGTTAATGATATAAGTTAGTCTTTCACATTTTCGCTTTTCGGGAGTTTGCAAAGACATTTCATTCGAACTCCTAGTTTTGAATCGTTGATATTTGGCAGCACTTATTATATATTAATGAAATATATTATACTGTAAGACATGTATCTCTAGATGTACTCTCCTCATTAAGGCAAATGAAATTATCGACCGTAGAAAGCAAAGTCTAATTAAGGCTGGCTAAAGGCGAATAAAGTTTTCTAATTCAAATTTCTTTCTCACTTTCAGTAAATTATCAAGTTGTATCTGAGGAAACTTATGCCTTCTTTTCTGTAACATCTACTCGCTTCTTATCACATGTATCATGGCACCCAAGAAAACATAGAAAAAGAGTGAAGACACCGGTGAAAGATCAAATCTGAATTCAGATGTTATATCTGATACCACACCACATGTTGTAGATTCAGTTCAGTCCCGGATGCAGATTTTTGAAATCTTAGAGCATGAGGTTAGGAATTGCCTAGACAATTTTGGAAATGAAAGGACTGAAAATAAACTCAGAGATATAGCAGAGGTCGAGCTCCGTAAAATAGCTACACGTCTGAAGCTCATGCCATAAAATGACATGATAAACTGGGCTCGGATGAACATCAATGTACAGACCATGAGTATAAGCTATCCCATGTTTCTAAATAAATTTATAATGTCAAATTCGTAGAAGAATTTCAAAGAAAGGAGTGTACAGAATTTGATCAAACATATCCAGATATAATCAAAGGATGGTGGTAATTCCATCTAAATTTAGAGCTGATACCCATGGCGTTTATGCCACAACATCGTTAAATGAATACATGGTTTATATAGCAATGATGTTATGTATACTATTTGGGAGGAAAATCCCTACCCATTTCCCCACGGAATGGGTGCCAATTATACACGAGGTAGTCGAGGGTTACACTTTCAACTGGGGTAAGATTTTATCAAATAACCTAACCAAGGAGATTGCAGAGTACCAAACGGCAAAGTCAAAAGGATAGCCTGTGTCTTTTTATATGTCTACATATATTATGGACGTTATCTGTTATATGACCCCTTTCCCTTTGATGAATTGGAACTGGAATTCAACATGTGAAGAACCCATCCATTTCTATCACTCTCAACTATGGGAAGAGAGAGAAAAAGATTTATTTTACAAGATCTATCACTATGTAGTGATACATGTGCACCAAATATTGTATGGATACCCACCCCCTCGGATTGCAGAGAAAATCATGGGAAACCTCAAAATTGTTGCAGATTGGTTTATCGAACAGAATTTCTCTTATGTCAGAGTCTTCGGATGTTCAATTCCCCCCCATGCTCTCCCTAAATTTCTCCCTGACAAACTGGTGTGCAAAGAAGTGGCATACCAGATAATAACAGGAGGCATTGGTATAGAGTCAAAAGCAGCTCAGCAGAAATTTTGGCCAGTTTTTCCTGTACAGATTGGGAGGTTTTCATTGCTTAATCTTGGTCATTCCAAAGTGGAATCCGCAGCATTACAAGACATTAAGCTGGTAGATATTGAACTCAGAAAGCATGACCCATACCAAATTGTGGGAAATCATCTAGCTCATAGCAACATGAAAACGTATGAGCATGAAGACTCCCCATGTGATGACATATTCAAAGAAACCAGAGCATATGAGGAGATATTAGAAGGAGTCCAGACATTACCCCATGACCTGCAGACCAGTTTTATTTCTTTCCAGAAGCACAGACGAAGTGGGTTTCCAAAGATACTATAGGGGGAATCGATAACCCCCCCTTCAGAACAAGAAAGAATACCTCCAGGTTTCGAATCAAAATCTCAAGATAAAGGGACTATAGAGGAGAACCCAAAGAATCCTAAAGGGTCTTCAAAAAGATCAAAAACTTCGCAGACAGAACATCCAAGGTCTGAAACAGGATTTAAATCCAAGACACCTTTAAAGTTGAATCAAATGATTCCTCCTTTATCATCAACTATTCCTGTCGATACTTCCAAAACAGCAGAAGGAATACAATTCACAGAGTTAGGCTGTCTGATTACATCCTTGACTCCTTTACAGTCAAGTTTTGGTACTCCCCATCTCAGATCTATATATGTAAGTGATCTTGACCCAATCTCTATTGAAGAAATACCTTCCTCTAACTTCTTTTTTAGTAAGAAAAGGAAGGTTGTAGTGAAACATGAAATGCACTTCAAAGAAGGTACAATGGTAAAAAAGCACAGGATACTTGTGGATGGACAAAATCTAGAAGAGGAAGACTTTTCCATGGAAGTAGCAGGCTCTTTGGGGGATTTTTCTACGGCCAACTTATTCTTAGTCGATAATATGAAATCAAGGATGCAGCAGAAAAATCAAATGATAGCACAGTTGCAAATTCAAATAAAGAATACAAAGAAAAATATTAGAGAAGAAATAAATAAAGGACTGGAATAGGCCAGAGTTGTAAACAAACAAGAGATTCGACTATTCAAGTCTAGTTTAGATGAGATGTACAAGAATATGCAAGCTAGTCAAGGACAGGTCATTCAACAAGAGGAATTAGTAAAGCAGTTGCAAGTTAAATTGAGTTCTATTGAAAGCCATGTGGTAAATATAACGATATTCCAATCTCAGACGTTGGAAGTACACCAGAAGCTAGAGGCAGAACAACAAAGCCTATTTTATAAAGTAGAGATCATTCAAAACCATTTTGGGTACATAATTCAATCATTGGAGAACATGGTTTTCAAAGAAAAAGAGGCTACAACAGCTCGGGCCTCTTTCCAAAAGGCAGTCATATTTTCGGCTAAAGAAGAGGTAACAGTAGCTCCTAAATTAACTGTCACTGAACAGATTAGGGGTGATATCATGTTGAAGGTATGGGAGGCCAATATATCTAAAAGTAAGTAAATGGCCAAAGACATAAAGGAAGAATGTGAAGAGACTTTCGATATATTAGATAAAAAAATTGCTAGATATTGGAAAGGGCAATTGCCCTGGGCTACTAGGACAGATCAATGTTACAAGACATTAACTGAACTTAAAAGAAAGATTGAATGAAACTCAAATTGAAATTTCGCAATTAAAACAGGTTGATGTCACCCTAATGGATAGATGGCCGGTGAAACCAAATTTACATTTGCAATCAGTAAAATTTGAAGACAAAAGGTTTGAAGAAAAGTTGTCGAAAATTCAGAGGAAGTTGTATTTGTTTGAAGCAAAGGATATGACAGAACCTTCCATAAGTTTAGTACATTTTCTTAGTATGTGCGTTGAGTGTCTCGGACAAAGTGAAGGGGATAATTCAAAGAGATAATGAAGCAACATATGCATGCTCATTTTTTCGGAGTGATAGAGAGGTAAAAGGTAATCAAGCGAAACGGTTCAAGTTTGTATTATGTAACCGTTAGCATCTAGGAGTTAGGAAAATACCAATCATTTAGGGTTGATGATTTTTGTATAAATATAATTTCAAAAGACTAAAAGAAGGCTTTTTATGGCCGATTGTAGCAAAGAGACTTCCCTTTTATAAGGATTAATGACAATGCAAAACAGAGATTCCATATTCTGTCAACCCTGAGTTATGTACTCCTCTGTAATTTCATGTTCAACATCATTTCTAATATACATTTGATGAATGTTTAAACTAAAATTTAGTACTACATCTATTGTGGTTATGTGTTATTTGGTCGTCTGATTATTGGCAGATTTTCCTATGTGTTTGCTATTAGCAGGCACAAGACCTATGGATTATTTAGATCACTATATTTTTATGCTTCAATAAAGTTTTATCATCTATTTTCTTCTATTGTAACAAAGTGAGATTCCTCCATGATTGATGCCTCACATTGTTTAAACAACTTTATGTTTTCTTTCATCTTATTTATTATTTTCAATTTAACTCAAGAACGGGAAACGGCCTCTAAAATTGTGATATTATTAATTCAGATTTGGGAACTTCTCTCATATAATCCAAAATAGAAACAACAAACCTTAAAAACAAAGCAACGGATATTTTAACCTTCTTTTCCTCATGACTGTCCCTGTTGTAAGACGGCTTAAGATAGAACCCGAACTCACTGATCAAACTAGCATCGCATTAACCTTGTTTAATACTATCCTCAATATAGCTACCACCCGGGTTGAACTTGAACATTCATGGGCATCCATTGAATAGGACATAAGTGCCTAGGAACAATTGGAAGCTAGACGAAGACAACTCAGAAACCAACCATAGCTTCTTTTACCTAAAGAATTGTTTTCCTTTTCTTATAACTAAATCCTCTTTATTTTTAGATGCCTTGATAGTATACTTTAAATCCGTAAAGTATAAAATCAGGAACAACATTGCCTATCTCCCCTCTAGGCCTTCAGCCCCTTCTTCCCATGAAATGAGGGACAACCCTGTCTTGGGTCAATACACTCGAAAATCCCAAAAGGTAAGGAGATGAGGGGATGAAGTGTGGAAAGTTACAAGTATGATCGGGAATGGCATGATGACTCGTCAAGAGGATCTCCCAGTAGAAAACCCATCCCTAAGGGTCACCACTTACTAGGCCACAATTTCAACCGCCAAGGTGAAACAAGGTAAAGAGCATAAGGTCCAAGTAGGCGTTACATAATCAAAAGCACTTCTAAATTAAACAAACTTAAATGCCTCAAATATTGAAGTGACACTCACCATAATACTTGGCTTGTACCTCATGGAGCAAGACCCAATGTCTTCCGGACCAACCTAGTGTGGTGGATACCATCGTGATGAACCTGGAGTTGTGGTGGTGAGCTGGGTCTCTATCTATGCAAGTGGATATTGTTGGTCAAGTTGTCTCTTGGTACTCAATGTTTGCAACCCGAGGGACTCAAGACATCATCTCCTTATTTATCACTAGAAGTTGGGGATAACATGTTGGACGCTCAGAAATTAAATATTTATCCTACCACGCTTAAGGATGTCACATTACGATGGTTCATGGGCCTGGGAAAGAACAATATCCACATATGGGACCAAATGACAAAAAATTATTGGATAAATACCAAGATTACTGCAAGGATAAAGAAATAATAGAGGAGGTATTTCGGATGACACAACATGAATATGAGAGCCTCAAATATTATGTAGAACAATTCCATTATAATATTCAAAGGGAGAGGAAGGGGCACTTGGCTCCTGAGACTCAAAGAGTCTTTCTCTTAAGGGGAATTCGAGATGAATGTATATAACTACTTAACCTGATGAGTGGAGGATATGTTTCTCAGTTGGAATATGATACCATCATAGACCTTTGTTGTAGACATTCAATAGGTACATCAAAGACAGGAAGACATCCAAGAGACATCTTATCAAGAACCAGTAAGACTACTGGGGGTGGTGTTACAAGGGCGGAGATTGAGAACATGCTGGAAAACTTCAAGACCAATATGCTTAGCAACTTAAGCTCTCAATTGGACACCTTGTAGACGAGGAAGAATAAAGAAGAAACAAAATTATATTTTTCCATCTTTTGCCCAACATGTAGAACAAAGAACTCATAGAAGGAATTTCTACTGGATCAAATTGAGGTTTGCAGAATCTGCAGTGAAATTCATGGCACTCGTAATTTCCCTTCCTTACCTGGACTAAAGGCTATCTATCAGAAGGTTGAGGAACCAAAGAAGTTATGCTTTGTCGTACAAAAATGATCATGGCCACCCAGACCTCATGGTATGATTCAAGACCAATATCAATAATTTAATTCACAATGGACTAACCCTTCTATGAAATATGTTTCTCAACCATGGGGTATGCCAACATAACAATGGGTAGCTCCTCCTCCCCCAAACCAGTTATGGAAACAAGGGTCGAGAAACACTCTAGGAGGTCCTCAACAACTTATGGCACAACCACCCATGCAACTTCTTCCCCCTCCTCAAATGAAATCATCCTCTTTCTCACCCCTTAGACCACAACTACCTACACAACCCATTCCTAACCCCAATAATGGAGGGCCAGGCCAACCAGTGCAAGCTGCTGGACTTTCTACCTTCCCAACCTATTTAATATCTTCCCTGGACTATAATTATATTCACCTTCGACCTAGGAGAACAATAACCAAATACCAACCTCTTGTTACTATTGAATATATTAATGAGGATATTCAAAATAAGGATTCAGAATAAGTACAATCTTAGGAACCTTCAAAAAATAACAATACCCACCCTCAATTTCAGAACCCACCCTATCCTGAAAGGTTAATCCTAGAGAAGCCTTGTACTCAACCTGAATTTTATTTCTTGGGAGATCTCAAAAATGTGTGTGTGAAAATACTTCTTTTTCAATCCATTAAATATGTACATATTTATTCAAAAGTGGTACATGAACTGTGTATTCGGAAACCCGGTAGAAAACGAAAATACCCTCAAATTGTGCATGTCATAGGAAAATTTTCTTACCTAATGATGGGGGAGTTCTTGCAACTAAATACTTTGATCTTGGAAGTCTTGTTGTTAATGTGAAAATTAACAATACCCTCGTTCATAACACATTAATTGACTTAGGATCTACCATTAATGTGATGACATGAGAAACCGTGCAAGCTTTAGGACTCACGAGTCTTAGAGAAACCCCTATTATCCTTCAACTAGCCAACGGATCAACCATTAAACCAAAAGGTATCTTGGAAGATGTAGTAATCTCTATGGATTCATGGGAATATCCTATATATTTAATGGTCCTACAACCCAAGACCTCTTTGGGAGGGTATCCTTTAATTTTTGGGAGACCATGGCTTATATCAGTTGTAGATCAAGCAGCATGACTATCTCTCATGGGTCTTCAACAAAACAGTTAACCCTATATTCTCCTGCTAATCCTAGTATATATTTGGACCCACAACTTTCAGTTGAAGGAGAAGATAGTGATGACAAGGAAGAGGCTCATCAATTCCTCCCCATAGACCAATATTTATCCATTAGGGAGAAAAAAAAAACATGAAGAAATCAATGATTTCATATCCTCCTCCTCCTCAAACAAATCACAGGTCCTCTACCAAATCATGCATCTCGAGGCTCAAGATTCTCTTGCTATATAAAATACCCCACATGTAGAACATGAAGTACCACAAAAAGATGAATATTCCCCTTTAGAAACTATATAAATTTCCCCTGGAAGAACCTTGAAAATTAACCGAGGGATCAACGAACAACAGAAAGTGTGACTGATACAAGTATTATAAAAACATGTTGATGCATTTGCATGGAGTTACACTGACATGAAGGGAATCCATCATGATCTATGCATGTAACGTACCAAACACCCAAGGTGGGCCATGCCACATAAAAATCTCTTTCTTACAACTCAGATACCATAATGTAATGTTCCCCAGCTCGAACAAGGGACGTTACGGTGTGGAATACACATGAAAACAAAATTATGCTAACTAAAGTAATTATTTTACTGTTATCTGATTTATTGTAGCTTATAGCTATGGATTTAAAATAGATTTAGATATTGTCTATATACATAAACAGATGCATCTAAAGCATTCTAATAATCAACATGAAATGCAACTAAACCACTTATTACAACAACATGTAAGTCATTATAATTTACACAGAGTTCACGCACAAGAATAACACATGTAAATAATTCAACAAAAAGATAAAACATTTATCTTTAAACAAGAATTGTGCAACCAACTGCTTGGGACAGAAATTCCACCCAACCATAGACTTATTTTTTTGTATCTCAACAACTAGTCACCCTGAGATGAGGCTAGTAATCCAAAAAAGAGGGTGGTCTCTCACAATCCACTTGTAGCTCACAAAACTCATAACCCAACTAATATTCTCCTACAACTATCTTGATTCTTTCTACTAGCTCTCTTCCTCCTAACCTTCCCAACCCAAGGAATGCACCATTCATTTATCATGGATAACCCAATGGATGTACCATTTGTTTATCAGGGATAACCCAAGGGATGTACCATCCATTTATCAGGGATGACCCAAGGAATATTCCATTCATTTATCAGGGTCTCTCTGGCACATGGAATTGGGAATCTCTCAGCTGGGAACTCGAGGGAACTTGCTGCTAGGAAAAATATCAACAAACCAACAACAAACACTTGTTGTTTAGTGAAACTCACACAGGAGTTCACTCTTCAGGCCAACTGGTTCTTCAGTTTTCCAACTCCAATTCGCTCTAGTTACGCTCTAGTTACGCTCTAGCCTACTCTAGAATTCGCCCTCCATGGCTACACCAACTCCAAGCTCTCTTTCTTTCTATCCCCTCTCTTCCCATGCACAAACTTGATGTGTCAAAACTGTTGTCCCAACCCATATGAATTTCCTCTCTTGTAGCTTGTCGTTCTTGATTCACATTCTTCCCCAAGTTGATCGTACTCAACCCCCATGTGCCCAATAACTCTGGGATGTGACCACTCACGTCCACACTCTTACATGTATTCAATGATTGTCTTTGGGAACACTCAATCATAAATGGGAAGGTTCATATATGATACACAAGTTTAGGAAAAATGGGTTAAATTAATATACATGGGTATTTCCCCCTTTGACACCCTCTTGGCCATTATCCTAGACAATTCCCTCTCTTGTGGATTAATTCATCCCCCATCTCTTTTTCATGTCCCCTTTAGCAACTGGCATCACATTTCATTATTAGACCATTGAAATATAATTCACATATTACATCGCTTCCCCAAGTTGAGTGTACTCAGACCCCCCATGCTCCCAATAACTATGGGATGTGACCACTCACACCCACCCTCTTACATGTATTCAATGATTGGCTTTGGGAACACTCAATCATAAATTAGAAGGTTCATATACCAACAACATTTTTTAGGAAAATGGATTGAATTAATATACATGGGTAATTCCCCCTTGGACCCCTCTAAGACATTCTCCTAGACCCTCCCTTCTCTTGTCGATTAATTTATCCCCCATCTCTGTCCATGTTCCCTTAGCAACAAGCATCACATTTTATTATTAACATTCATAAATTCGATTTGCATATTGCATCGCTTGGTCTTAGCCACATATTATATCTACATTAAGAATTAATTAAATTAGGATTATAATGGGGATGTTACATTTCCCCTCCCCTAAAA
>ML791213.1:438487-519877 GCA_009831015.1 Picea engelmannii
TATATATATATATATATATATATGAAAATTTACATTACAATACTTAGAAATAAAAAAATTTAAAAAATTGCAATTTAATAGTCCAACCATCAATCTCCTCTTCCCCTCAACTCGCTAATCCAAAAATGGAAGGCATAATAAACAATTGTCTTATTTAGATGCTTTAAGTTGTTTAAAGAGTTCAGCTATTAATTAATCATACTGTAAAAATAGAGATATGAACATCAACAAAAGAGATAAATACAATAAGAGCTTGATAACGGAGTTCACCAATGAGTGGCTACGTCTTTGGGCCCTCTTCCAAGTGAAGGACCTCTTTATTAATCTTCAAATGCTCAAGTTTTTTACAATGGCTCCTTGTTGTTACATAGCATACTTCAGATCTGTTGTGCAAGACCTCCTTGCTTAGATGCATGTATGCTTCCTCAAACCCCTCTCACAAACATGACAAAAAGGCCTCTCAAAACATGAGAAAAAAAAGCCAAAATACATAAACTGCTCCTCCAATTCCCTGCATCAAAAAGTTACCCTCAAGATCCAAAAGACTTGGTTTATATAAGTTTCAGTCTCAAAAAGAGAATCCTAACTTCTCCTGAAGATCTGGCCTCTTTTTGGGATCAAATCCCCCTCCAAATGGCCAAGATATCCTAAAAACACCACTTTCTGGTCATAATATCAGGCAAAATACAATCTATGGGCTAATTATAAGTCAAAATCCCACTTTTTGGCATAACATACAGTTAAGCCCCTTTTGGATAGGTGCGCTCCCCCCTATAATTGGTCATATGCAACTGTATATGTCCAAGCACTAGCCCAAAGGGCTAAGCGCTGGCCCATTCCTTTCGCTAGCTCCTAGATTTGGGGTGCATATCATGTGCCTTCGGCCTAACCAACAATTCTGCACACATAAGGGATTATCCCCCTTGGTTCTGAGTTAGGGGCATGTGAAATAAAAAAAACCTGGGGCTTAGCCCCAGCCCCCTCTGCGCCAACCTTAAAACATACAACACATCTATAATAAAATGTGTGCTACATTTAACAAGTAATATGATGGGTGCGTTGGTGTTTGGAACTTTCCCAAAGCAATTGGACTATGGTGGGTGGTCACGTGTTCAAAACCCATGGACCCCCAAACCTTTTTATAACTTTCCACTTAGACTGTTTATTGGGTGCCACGTGGTTGCCCATGCTTGGGCCACGTGGCACCACCACATTTGCTCAATATTTTGCCATGTGTCCACACTGCATTGGCCAAATCTGCCATATTTTCCCAGTTATTGGTTTCCACTTGTCAGCACCTGCTTCTACCATGTTAGCATCATCAAATAGCTTTGGTGATGTCATGCTAACGTTAGCATTGACTTTTTGTCAGTTGACCTTTTGAATTTTTAGTTATTTGAGGAAACGGACAGACAGTGATAACTCTCGCATACGAAGCCCGTTTGAGAAAGTAAATATACTATCAGAATCAGCGTGACGAGTCAGTCGCAATGGAATTAGTTTCATCCAATTCTGAGAACTTTCATTTTTGAGCATTTTCCAGACCTGGGGAGCCTCTTGGATCACTCGCCAACCCAAGGAATGCACCATTCGTTTATTAGGGTTGACCCAAGGAATGTACCATCTGTTTATCAAGGTTAAACCAAGGAAAGAGCCATCCATTTATCAAGGTCCCAATGCAGTTGGCTAGGACTCTGAGATGTGGTTTCGAAACTCTAGCTTTCCAAAATAGAATCTTGCATTCTACCTTCTTCAAAATTGTCAAATATTTGTGGGTACTCTTCCCACATGTTTTCTTCATGCTCCCATGTAGCATCTTCAGAACCGTAGTAGGTCCATTTAAACTTTAACATCTCTATGGATTTGTTCCTAAGCTCTTTGAATTTCCTGTCCATGATACGTACTAGTTCCACCCGAAAATCCCCTTCGTGCTCCACCTGGATCACATTCCAATCAATTATGTGGTTAGGATCGGAGACATATTTATTTAACAATGAAACATGAAATACATTATGCACTCTCATGGATGCAGGAAAATCTAACATGTATGCAATTGGCCCTATCTTTTATAATTTTTCAAAAGGCCCACAATATCTTACTGCCAACTTCGAGTAGCTTCCTAATCTAAGCGAAATTCTCTTTGCCTTCACTTTCAAAAACACATGTTCACCTACTTTAAAATATTTGAAAACTCTAGTCTTATATGCGTAACTTTTCTTCCTATCCTAGGTAGCCTTTAAATTATGCTTTATCTTTTCTATCTTGACGTAGCCCTCCTCAACCCGCGGGTCAGAAGGTTACTTACACAGGACCTTTCCCCTCACAATGGCCCAAAGAGCCCTCAAAAATGGCTCCTCTATTTCCCTTTCGGGAAATCTGCACCCACAATTAACTCTGAGAAATTCCCCCTTGTACTTAGGGAGATCGGACTTCGCACTTCCGCGAATCCGGTGGTCAGGCGCCTTATCTCTCAACCTCCAAAACCTGAAGACAGTCAACGCTGACCCTTTCTCTCTCTCTTTCGAATTTCTCCTTATCACGGTTTCAGTGGTCATGATGTCAAGCAACTTGTTCCTGTGATTCCCGAAACCCGATTTGCCGAAACGTCGATGCGTCTGTAAGGTTGACCTTTCAACACCCCTTTACTCTATCGGGACTTCAGACTTCGCAATATCACGAATCCTAATGCAAAGAATTCGGGTCTTTACCCCACGAAACCCTGAAATGGTCAACAGAATTTGACTTTCGTATCGATAGTGCGCCACCTGTCCACCTCTCAATTATGTGGCCCACAAAGTCCTTTTGGCCTTTCGGGACTTCGCGTTTCATGATTTTGTGATTCTCATTGCAAAGATTTCGGGACTTCCACTCGCAAAAACCCGAAATAGAAGTTCATGGGTAAATCCAATGGCTCTTGTGGCTTGGATCTACAACTCTACTTCTCCTAAGCTTAGAACCTTTAGGAATACTCGCGGTAACTCCCCTACTCCTCCGTGAGGTCTGACGGATCACGGGACTTCGTGAATTCTCCACAGAGAATTTCGACCGTATGTTCCCTTTCCTCTGAGAACCTGTCCTCCTGTGGTCTGACGTCGCTACGCCTTCCTTCAATTCTTCAAGACACTTGGCCTCTTGCCTTCCTTCGACTCTACACACACCTGTAGCAGTAGTCTCTCAATACTTTGCTCAGGCTCACAACTATGAGACTTTACTCGGCCTGCACACTTCTTGCACGACTCCAGTGCCTAACTACACTTATGTGGAAAGGAGAACAAAATCTATCTAGTCTGATCTTTCAGAGACAAACCTTTGAACCCTTTGTCAACGCACTCCTTGCGGACAATTCAACTGCACTCCTTGCAGGAACTCTTTCTCAGATAGAGAAACAATTGAAACTCATTTCAAAATTTGTAGTTGGGCGCTTGTCCAGCTGTCTTTCGCCTCCACACTGGCTCGCTTGAGATGCTCCTACATCATACTCCCTTGCTTGAAAATTTTCATGGGCTCCTATCCATGAGCTCACGCACTATCTGTCCATGCCTCTGGATCTCCACTTCGTTCTCCCAGCTAGCATCTTCAACTGGATGGTCCTTCCATTTGACCAAATATTCAAAGTATTGCTTCCACCTAGTCTTCTTGCTAACCCTTTTGTCTAGTATGCACTCCATCTGCGGCTTCTCTGCAACTAGCATATGTTTTTTCCACTGGATCACTGGATGTTTATTTCCTGCTTCTGCTTCCTCATCTTTATATGGGTACAAATCTGAGATATTGAATATCGGAGAAATTCCGATCCCATCGGATAATTCAATCTCGTAAGAATTTGCCCCAAATTTCTTTAAGACCTTACATGGTTCGATCTTCTTCATCTTCAGTTTATTATATGTTCCTCTCGGGAACCTTTCCTTTATCAAATGTGCTAGAATCAAGTCACCAACCTCAAATTGAAGTTGTCTCCTATGTTGATCTGCTCTACGTGTATATTCCTGGCTTGAGTTTTGTAAACTCTCCTTCACCTGGCTATGAAGTTCCTTCATCGCCTCTGCGAAATCTTCTGCTCTAGCGCTCCTAGTCGTAGTCTGTTCTAAATATCTCAATTCATAAATTTCTCTCAGTTGCATGCCATAGACAATCTGAAATGGACTCTGTCCTATGCTCCTATTAACTGAGTCATTATAAGCAAATTCTGCTTGTGGTAATATGTTGTCCCATTGGCTGTGGTGTTTTGTCACTAGGCTTCTCAGCAAGTCTCCCAGACTTTTGTTTACCACTTCCATCTATCCATCCATCAGAGGATGATAAGATGAACTAAACGATAATTTAGTCCCCAGCTTCTTCCATAACGTCCTCCAAAAGTGTCCTATGAACTTAGTGTCTCGATCCGAAACTATGCTCCTTGGCAAGCCGTGAAGTCGAATGACTTCTTTGAAAAATAGATTCGCAATGTGAGTTGCGCCATTGGTCTTCTGACATGGAATGAAGTGTGCCATCTTGGAAAACCTATCCACCACCACAAAGATTGATTCAAATCCTCTTTGTGTTCTTGGCAACCCCAATATGAAATCCATGTTGATTGCATCCCACGGCTTCTCAGGTATGGGAAATGGTTGATAAAAACCTGCATTTTGTCTCCTTCCCTTCGAATGCTGGAAAATTTTGCATCTGTCCACGAATCTCTTGACGTCCGCTCGCAATCCCGGCCAAAAGTATGACTCATTCAACTTTGAAAACGTCTTGTCATGACCAAAATGCCCAACCAATCCTCCACTGTGTTTCTCCTTCAGCAAATTCTCCCTCATGGAGCATTTCGGAATACACAGTTGATTACCTTTAAACAGTAACCCTTCATGGATCATGTATTCTGCCCATTGGCTTCTATCTCTGAGAATTGGATTCTCAGCTACTTCATACGCCTCCTTAAAGTCTGGATCATCTCTATACATGTCCCTGAGATCATCAAAACCCAATGTTTTGACTCTGAACTCCTGCAATAGCAAACACTTCCTGCTCAAAGCATCAACAACTTTGTTAGCAGTACCAAAAATATGTTTAATCACGAAAGTGAAATTTTGCATATATTCAACCCATTTAACATGTCTCTTATTCAACTTTTCCTGTTGAGTCACAAATTGCAATGCATGATTGTCACTGTATAAGACAAACTTCTTCGGGATTGAGTAATGCCTCCATTTTTTCAATGCCTGAATGATAGCATAAAACTCCTTGTCATATGTGGAGTACTTCACTTTCACTTCATTCAACTTCTCACTGAAGTACGCTATCAGCCTGTCTTCTTGACTCAAGACTGCCCCTATTGCAACTCCACTTGCATCACATTTCACCTGAAATGTCTTTTGGAAATACGGCAACACCAAAATTGGTCGTTATGTGATCTTCCTCTTCAACGGATTAAAACTCTTCTCAGCTTCTTCTGCCCAGTGAAAAGATTTGTGTATCTTCTTCACTGTATCCATTATCGGTGCACTAATTCCACTGAAATTTCTAATGAACTTTCGGTAGAAACTAGACAATCCGTGAAAACTTCTCACCTCAAAGATATTCCTTGGTGATGGACAATTCTCGATTACTTCCAACTTATCTGGATCCATCCTCAACTCATCTGCAGAAATAACAAACCCCAGATAAATGAGCTCTGTCTTCATGAATGAGGATTTCTTCATGTTTATCAGCAGCTTCTCCTGTTGTAGCCTCTCTATCATTGTAGCCAAATGCTTCAGATGCTCTGCCACTGTTTTACTGTAAATCAGTATGTCATCTAAATACACAATGACAAATTTTCCAATGAACTCCCTTAGGACTTCATTCATCAACCTCATGAAGGTACTTGGTGCATTTGTTAAGACAAATGGCATAACAAGCCATTCCTACAACCCTTCATTGGTTTTGAATGTTGTCTTCCACTCATCACCTTCTCTCATGCGTATTTGATGATAACCGCTTTTCAAATCAATCTTTGAAAATAATTTTTCTCCACTCAAGCAATCCATCAGATCATCCATCCTTGGGAATGGGAATCTGTACCTGATGGTTATCTTGTTGATCACCCTCAAGTCAGTACACATCCTCCAGCCTCCGTCTTTCTTCGGACTGAGTACTGTCGGAACAACACATGGACTCAAGCTTTCCCTAACCAAACCTTTGTCCAACAAATCCCGGACTTGTCTTTTGACCTCTTCATTCTCTTGTGGCATCAATCTATACGCGGATTTGTTTGGAAAACTGGCTTCTGGTATGAGATCAATATGATGACTCACACTTCTGATCGGTGGCAATGAATGAGTTAGCTCATCCACTACTATGTCAGTGAACTCTTCCAGTAGTTCCTGAATTTCTTCTGGTAAATCATCTACCCTTGTGCTGGTCAAAACAATTTTCAGTTTCCTGACCATAATAAATTGTGGTTCTTCCTTCTTCTTAACCTCTGTAAGAAGTTCCTTCCCACTCATGAGAAGTACAATGTTCCTTACTTCCAGTTTTACTTCCTTATCTTTGATTGGAAGCAACATGTGAGTTCTCCCATTCTTTTACAGGGTGTATGTGTTCATTCTCCCATCATGAATCACATTCCTATCATATTGCCACGGTCTACCCAGCAATAGATGACAAACATCCATAGGAATAAAATCAAATAATATCTTATCATTATATCCTCCTATCTTAAATTCAACTAAACATTGTTTAGTGACCGTTACCTGATGTCCCTTTTGTAGCCATGAAACTCTATATGGGCTTAGATGATCAATCGTCTCCAGCTCCATCTTTTCTACCATCTCTGTAGATATGAGATTATCCATGCTACCACTAATGACCTTGCATACCCTGTCCTTGGTCTTGCAAGCAGTCTGAAAAAGTCTGTTTCTTTATACTGAACTCTCCACCTCCTTCTCTGGTGTCAAAAGAGATTTTCGCATCATCAGTGATCTTCTGCCTTCAGCATCTTCTGCCACAACATCCCGCCTCTGTGCTTCAACAATGTGAGTCTCACCTCCTTATTTATTTTTGTCTGTACACTCATAAGACTTGTGCCCATTCTTTCCACATGTGAAGCATGTTATTACTCTACCTCTTCCTCTTCCTCTACCTCTAGTATGAGGAAAAATATTATTATCAGCATAATCTTCTCTCTGTTCGGTATGCTGCCCTCACTGTGAGGTTCCACCTCTCTCAGTTCGAGTCTGAGGTTTCTTCCAGTCCTCCTTAGGCTTCTAGTTTTTATCCTGGGCAACTGATTTGTCTCTAGGTTGACTTCTACCTCGGCCTCTTTGACCCTGCTTTCGACTCAGCTTCTCTTCAGCTTTTAGAACCATCTGATAAGCATCTTCCACCGTTCGGATGGTTACCATGCTCATCTCATCCTGAATGTCATATCTCAGACCATTCATGTATCTGGAAACCTTTTCATCATCGCTCTCCCGATGACCTGCCCTAATGTTCAGCCTGTAGAATTCTTCAGTGTATTCTTTCACTATCATCAGCTTCTGTCTCAAGTTTTGCATTCTTCCAAACAGAGTAATCTGATAATCTCTGGGGATGAATTTCGCCTTCATCTTCACAATCATCTTGTCCCATCTTTTGATCTTTTGCTTTCCTTTGCAGCGTCTGTTAGCTTGTAGCTCATCCCACCACAATGTTGCATGTCCCTTTAATCTCGTGACAGCATGTTTGACCTTCTTGTCCTCTTCGACATCTTCATAGTCAAAATATGTGTCCAGATCTCTAATCCAATATAGAAGCTCCTCTGCATCCAAGTTTCCCTCATAAACTGGAATGTCCATTTTTCGTTGTTGCACCCATTCTTGCAATAGCCCTAATCAAACATTCGTTTGTTGCATCTTCGGTTGCAACTTCTTCCTCATAATCAACCTCAATTTCACTTTCGGAATCACTAAGATTCCCAGCACTGACTGTGCGTCTCTATGATGTCTCCATGTCTTCAAGTCTAGCACGTAAATCATGCATTTCTTTTTCCATGGCTGGATCAGTCATCTGCCTACCTCTTCTTCTCAGCATTTCCCTCTCCTCTGGTGGATTGGGTGTTTTCCTGTCCCTTCTTCTTGGTGGCATGGTGAATTCTCCTTTTCCCTGCTACAGAAAGAAAAGAAACCTTTCTGAGCTCTGATACCAAAAACTGACGCAGCCCTTCTCAACCCGCGGGTCAGAAGGTTACGTACACAGGATCTTTCCCTTCACAATGGCTCGAAGAGCCCTCAAAAATGGCTCCTCTATTTCCCTTTCGAGAAATCTGCACCCACAATTACCTCTGAGAAATTCCCCCTTGTACTTCAGGAGATCAGACTTCGCACTTCCGCGAATCCGGTGGTCAAGCGCCTTATCTCTCAACCTCTGAAACCCGAAAACAGTCAATGCTGACCCTTTCTCTCTCTCTTTCGGATTTCTCCTTATCACGGTTTCAGCGGTCATGATTTCAAGCAACTTGTTCCCGCGATTCCCAAAACCCGATTTGCCAAAACACCGATGCGTCTGTAAGGATGACCTTTCAACGCCCCTTTACTCTGTCGGGACTTCGGACTTCGCAATATCGTGAATCCTAATGCAAAGAATTTAGGTCTTTACCCCACGAAACCCTAAAATGGTCAGCGGAATTTGACTTCTGTATCGATAGTGCGCCACCTGTCCACCTCCAGATTATGTGGCCCACAACGTCCTTTTTTCCTTTCGGGACTTCGCGTTTCATGATTTTGTGATTCTCGTTGCAAATATTTCAGGACTTCCACTCGCGAAAACCCGAAATAGAAGTTCTCAGGTAAATCCAACGGCTCCTATGGCTTGGATCTACGGCTCTACTTCTCTTGAGCTTAGAACCTTTAGGAATACTCGCGGTAACTCCCCTACTTCTCCGTGAGGTCTGACGGCTCACAGGACTTTGTGAATTCTCCACAGAGAATTTCGACCGTCCGTTCCCTTTCCTATAAGAACCTGTCCTCCTGTGGTCTGACGTCACTACGCCTTCCTTCAATTCTTCAAGACACTTGGCCTCTTGCCTTCCTTCGACTCTGCACACACCTGCAACAGCAGTCTCTCAATACTTTGCTCAGGATCGCAACTCTGAGAATTTACTCGGCCTGCGCACTCCTTGCACGGCTCCAGTGCCTGACTATACTTCTATGGAAAGGAGAACAAAATCTATCTAGTCTGAGATTTCAGAGACAAACCTCTAAACCCTTTGTCAATGCACTCCTTGCGGACAATTCAACTGCACTCCTTGCAGGAACTCTTACTCAGATAGAGAAAAAATTGAAACTCATTTCCCTTTCTCTCTCTCTCTCTCTCAGGTTTCAGACATTCAACAAGAAATCATTCATACATAGCATAAGAGCAATTGCATGATAGAAAGAGTAAAACATTCATGAGCAAAGCATTCAAAGATGCATACACAGAGAATATTTGAACGCCATGAGTCTGAATCAAAACCTTCTTTGTATTAATCTAGAACTTATGTACATGGAATTCCCACTACTGCTCTCTGATTCTTCTCTATGCTCTTAATCGGCATAATCTCATGCTTCTCATGCTAATGTTACAATACACAATGAGGGTGTCTATATCCTGTTTCCCTCTTGCGCTCTAAAACTGTCTAATCGAACATCCAATTCTATCTACTTTCATTAATTACTATAAATGCCTTCTATCTACTAAGGACGAGAGCGGATCACTCAAGGTCCGTTTACATTTTACAAGTGTGCTCCTTCTTAATTATCTCATTTAAGATTGGCGCATTAACTTCAAGATAATTTCAAAATTTGCAGTTGGGCGCTTGTCCAGCTGTCTTTTACCTCTGCGCTGGCTCGCTTGAGATGCTCCTGCATCATGTCTTCTCTTCCATTTCTTTTAACAATTCTGGCCCAACAACTACTCTGTCTATTGTATTATCCCAACTCACGTGAGTATTACATTTTCTTCCATACAATGCTTCAAACATACTCATCTTCAATGAGGCCTCATACCCATTATTGTATCCAAATTCACTAAATGAATATAATCTTTCCACTTTAACAGTTGTTCCATTACATACATTCTAAGCATGTCCTCAATTATCCTATTAGTCCTTTATGTTTGCCCATCTGACTCTAGATGATATGCTATACTAAGATTTAGATTTGTTCCAAAGCCTTTGAATAAACCTTTTCAAAAATTCGAAGTAAACTTTGGATCTCTATCTGAAACTATTGTCTTAGAAACTCCATGTAACGTCGCAAGTTCCTTTACGAAAATATTTGCAATATTTGTTTCCTTATGTGTAGTCTTTACTAGAATAAAATGTGTTGCTTTAGTAAATTATCCACCACCACCAAGATGGAATCAAGTTGCTTTACTGTTTTGGGCAACTTAGTAATAAAATCAATTGTAACTACTTCCCACTTCCATTCTGGGATGGGCAATGGTTGTAGCAAACCTGTTGGGTGACTATGTTATGTCTTTACCTTTCAGCATTCTAGACTGTGATATCCTCAAATATTCAAAACAATTTATTTTAAAATTGTTATTTAAAAAATAAATTTATGTTTATGGAAATTCGGATTTGAATTTGTGGAAGTATGTAATTATTATTTTTTGTGATTGTTGGGCAAGAGTTTGACTTTCCAACTGTCCTTTTTTGATGGACACATGTAAATGACAGATTTTTAATAAATTAAATGTTGGAAAACAAGTGGAACAACCAGGTTAAAAGTAGTTGACTATGACTCCATGAGTGGGAAACATTTTTGAGTTAACTCAAAGTTGATTTTTACAAGTGTCAGAAGTTGAGTTATGTCACTAGAAACCCCTAAAAATCAGGGATTTGTAAAGCTATGAATTTCCCAAGGAGGGAAATGAGTGAAAATTCCTGGGCAATGGAAAAATGATATATATACAACATATGTGTGAGGCAGGATGTTTCTTGATATGTTGCGGAGATGTCTATTTGTTGTTATGAGCATAAGTGGTGTTAGGCAAATGAGTTTCTAAACTGTACAAATAGATAGTGGCTAAGGAGTGATGCTCAATTTTCCCTTATGGAGTCATGGTTAGGCTAGGGGGTGATCAGGACAAGTAATTGTGTTTGTTCTGGATATACAGTTGTGTGGAACGTGGTTGTTCCATTTGTTTTCCAGCATCACAGTTTCATATATGTATTTTATAGATCTCTTTTCATTACTACTAGATGTTAAAGATTCATAGTATAGAACCTGATCTATATAGATGTGTTTTATTGTTGTATGTTGGATTTATTTATTAATGTGAAGCTACAAAAAAAAAATATCTTAATCTTTATGATATATATTGATTCACACGTAGCTACAGAATTGCATGTAGCTACAGAATTATATGTACGCTACATAATCAGTTTATATAATTGCATGCATTCTACTTGAGGTGAATCAGACCTCCTTCATTACACTTAGCTTGGAGTTATGCATTTTGGTTTCTATAAGTATCAAAAAGGAGATCAGAATACATTTTGTATATTATATGAAATATTAGACTCTAATAATTATCATGTAAAAGTAGTGTGGTTCCTAAATATTTACAATCATGAAGTGTCCCGATAAAGAAGCTACATAACCTAGATAGTGATGAGTAGAGGTGCTATAAATTCCCTATTATATTATGCGATAGTGAATATGCATATAAAACAAAACATGAGAATATTCATGTAAACAAAAGGAAATTACCAGATTAAAACGATTTAGTAACAAAATCGTATATTAATAGTTGTTAGCATACAATTAAATTAAGAGAAAAAAGGATGTGATATTTTTCTCCTAAATAGAATAACATTGTATGCGGTGTTCTCAATTTTGTTGATCTAAGCATATACGAGTTTAGGAAGAAGTAAATGAGAAATTCCTTCATCGGTACAGAGAATTACTTCCATAACAGCTAGGTAACCTATATACAGTTGTGACCTCCCGGAATGGGGTATGAGCACAGGGTGAATATGATTTATTTGTGAATACATACAAATCCCTGACTGATAACAAATTAAAACAAAAATTATCCATATCTAAATTATGGATCTGGGTAACCTGATAAGTAATTTTCCAAGAAAGATTTTTAATTAAGATCTTACATCGAAACATTATTGTTACACAAAAATTCAAAGATTCTTAATCAAATAAAAGGATGGAACCTTAGAAGATTGCATATAAACTACAGAAAAATTAAACCCGTATTTTCGAAAAAAGACTGTTCATAAGCTACAGAAATTTAAACCATGGTTTCTAAATAATCCTCCTTTAATGGAACCCAAGTACCTTGTCGGTACCCACAAGGTATTAAGGCTTGGATTCAACATTATGACTGCAGAAAACACAAAGAAAATAAAGATTGGAGATATGAGGAATTTGAAATAAAAATAAAAGAGGATTTAACATCCATTTTTCAACGAGCTTACCCATTGTCATGTATAAATAGGCGAAGCAAGAGTTCTGTATTGAATTAAACCTTGACCAGTTCCAATTTAGAAATGAACGACACAGGAAAGTTGAAGATTAACCTCGTTGTCATATAGATTTCTCTCACATAAAGAAAGAATCCATCATTAATAATGTATTCCAAAATTTGTATACAATCAACAATCAATTTTATGCATTAGCATTGTGGACAACCTTGGAGGCATGGGCGGAGTGACTTTAAAACCAGAACTATGGTACCAAAATAACTAGAAGTACAAGAAATTTCAAGAATTGGATTCGAAGTATATTTAATCATTGAGGTTAATAAAGACGCGTAGAGGATCTTAAACCCGAACAATAAACTAGAAAGGATAAGTAACGAAAAATACTCTCTACACTATGAGTAGACATGTAGTTAACAGAACCTCATCAATAAGTAAACATATCATCTCAGCCATGTGGATTCTATGAATAGGATGGACGTATTACCAAGTAAATCTAGTATGATGTAATAAAATAACTCTTTCAGACATAGAGAAAATATTTTTGTTTGAACAATAGACAGTAACGGTATCCACAGACTTGGGAAAAACCTCACAATAAAGGATACCTCTAAGGACTAGGGGAGGATTATCATAGAAAAAGGAAGTAAAAGTATATATGTACATATTACAGAAAATATACCCTTATCTACATAGAATAAGGTCTGTAAAAGAAAACAAATGACCAGTTTCATTCACATGTGATAAATAAATGTTGTTACATGGAGATTTAATTCATTGTTCCAACACAGAGTTTTATCTTGGCCTATAAATCATCTCAGGGTTGTATTCACCATATTTCAAGGATAGAACAAAGAAATGAAATAAATGTGAATACGAGGGAGGGTGAAGGCGTCGTTGTTTTCTGTTCTCAATGAGGAGGATAGTCTTGAGCCCATCGCCTTGTACCTCCACTACATCATTGAGTGGAATCATATTGCTTGCCATGGGAATGGTGTAAGGTGGAATCAAATGGTTGGTCCAGATTACGAGTACTTCTAACGATCCGAGAGAAGGTGAATTCATATTAAACCACCAACCCTACATCCCTCGCGTCAATGTCATGGGGAATTGACCCAATTAATATTACATCAGTCGCATAAAGAATTTGTTCAAATATCTACTCGCATAGTTAGGTATCACATTCCTTAATAAATTATAATAATACGAAGCTAATAAAAGGTCACCATTCAAAATGTGTATTGATAGAATTGACATTACATTGGCGACGAGGGTGGCTCTTTGAGAATCTATGGAGATAGTTTTACCCATCACTAATTTAATTGGTAAGTTATATGGCACCCAAATCATTATTTTATATGTTTTCAAAGTGGAACAATAACCTGGACCGTAAATTCAATAATGAGATAGGTATGGTATATTAATCCTACCTATTCAAATTTAAGAATTATAGTAATAAGGCATATACAAATTTACAACTCATAAACACTACCTTTGGTGTAGTCTTGGTCTATAATTAGTTTCACCAATTAATGGTTGATAAGCAAAAAATAATACCTTGAAGAGGGTTGACAATAAAAGTGTGAACAATGATACCCAACATTAAACTTTTTTTTTTGTAAGTGAGTTTCAGAATCTATATTACTAAAGGGGGGTAATGATACAAAAAAGGGGGATTCCTTGACCTACCAAAATGGAAACCAAGCCAGGGGTTCCTGAGTTGTGTTTTCTAAAATAGGCAAGGGGTAGGACTCGACTACCACCCTGGGAAACCAACCCAGTCCTACCATATCTAGTTTTTACCCGTATAAGGGCAACATACATGAAAAGGATAAACAAAATTACAGTAACAGAAGTTGATATTGGCATAGGACTGACCCGACTGACTTGACAACAGACTAACCAGACATTAATCCAGAATGATGATATTTTTCTTTCCTTCATCCATCGGGCCTTTGTTCTCCTCCTTTTGGGGGACTGTGTAAGTCTTTCTGATATGTGTTGGCGCTCCTTTCCCGTTAGCTGATGTGATGTCCATGTGATGGACGTAGAGCAAGTAGAGGTGGAATTGGGTAGCCAATCGTTCCATATTGGCTTTCTGGTCCGTCTCAACCTCAGTTAGCAGTCTAGTAGTGGTCTCCAGACTTATGAGGTGCCTCAATATTTCATTCAGCATCTTCGTGTGTTCCTTGTTGTTCTCTCGTCTGGTGTCCTCCCTCTCTGAGCTCACTTTGCAAATTATCATATTTGTTTTCCATGCCATCTCCACCGTCTTGTGGTAGAGGGTTTCCCTAGGCTGCATTGCTCCTGGTTCAGTTACCCAGTATCCTTCCTGAGCTAGAGCATCCCAGGTTTTTCCCTTGCATTTTTCATTGATTGTTTTTTCCAGTTGGGTAATGGTTGCCTTTCCTTTCAGCGCAACCATAGTATGAAAGGTTCCCTCCATGTCTTTTGTCGCTTACTCCATCTTTGAAATTCGTTGATGATTGTTTGGTGTTCCCTTCCCCTGGGGGTTTCTTTTGTTGTTCGTTCGCTTCATTCACACCATCTCGTCTGGTCTATAATTTATCGTTTGGTGTGTTCTCAACCTCTTCCTATCTACTTGGGGGTTCCTCCTTTATCTTTGTGTCTTTTGGTAGCCTCTGCAATTGTGTTCCTATGTTTTCCTCTCTTCCTACTGTTCGGTCTCTTATTGAACTTCCCTCGCTGCGGGATCTTCCTTCCAATCATGGTCTACCTGTAGAGGTGAAAATTCCCGTCCTTTTTTCCGATCAAAGTCCGTATGGTCCTAATGACTCTACCATTATTCCTGTATTGGAACTTGCCCCTTCTCGCTTGATATCCTTCTTGGCCACTCCCCGTACCTGGCCCTTGGCGTAGTGGAAAGATATTGGTCCGTGTCAATTCTTCTTGCCTAACGTCATTAGTTGTGTGTTGATTGTCGTCAATGCTTTCCCATGGGCTTCCCCCGCAGACCTTACTATTGACATGATCTTGTTGTCGTTCCCTCGCCTGTTGTATGATTTTATATTGAATTGTAATTGGTAATCGGGTATTGGGAAATCATGTCATGCATGGGTCCTTCGGGCCTTTAGATGTGCCTTTCGCTACCCTCCTCGATCTGACCTTCCTTGCTTAAGTTGTTGGCCCGATATTTTGTCGCTAGTTGGGTGTAGTCCATTCTAAATTGTCCTTGTGGGATGTTGGACCAGGTAGTATCTAGTTTTGGTCCTTCCTTGCTAACCCCCTCGTTGGAAATTATGTCCACCAAGCCATTTGCTGACCTGCGAACCCAACGCAACTCCACGGTGTTAATCGTTTGCAAATGATCCTAGATTTTTTTTAGGGAGTGTGCCAAGCACCAATGTTTCTGAACCTTGCCCACTCTGGTGCCATTTTGGATTCTCTTCATCATGTTGATGACCAGGGTGGAGTCACCTTCCACGATAGTGTTCATCATCCTTTCTCGTCTTATAATTTCGAGATCGAGCTCCAGGGCTCCAAATTTCGCTGCGTTGTTGGTTGAGTTCCCCAGGATCCCAACGTACAACTTGGTTATGTTACCCCCGCTATCTCTAATCAACCCTCCCATTCCTTTCATTCATGGGTTTCCTTTTTCCACCCCATCAAAGTTTAACTTGAGGAACCCTGCCGGAGGAGGTGTCCAGTTGTGCGCTCCTAATTGGAGTGGCGGAGCCGCCCTACCAATGTGTTGTTGCGCCCATCTTTTAGGTGGAATTTTTCCAGGATTCGGGAGTCCTGGCCTATGATTTGTGCTCTTTTGGTCTGGCAATTGCGACTTTGCACCGTTTCTTGGATTTGTGAGATTATTGCTTCCTTGAGTTTCCCTTCCGGAAGGATTTTATTCCTGAATATGTGTCGGTTCCTTTCTTTCCATATTTCCCAGATGATCATCCCTAGCATGAGGTTCCAGCAGAGGTTTACCATTTAATTTTTTATGTAACTCTCATTCCAGTTGTTGATGGTTTCACTAATGTTACCATGCATCCTATTGGACAAAGGTGGCATCACCTAGTCCCACATCTCTACTGTTTAATTACATTCATCAAGGAGGTTATTCATTGTTTCTTCTTTAATTTGACACAGGTGGCATCGTGATGGGCTTATGAACCCTCTTTTCCTTAGGTTTTCCCAGGTTAGAATTCGATTGTGAAGTACTATCCATTTGAACATTTTGATTTTTGGCAACTGGGGGCTGCCCCAAATCTTTCCCCATTGTTGCGTCGGGTCTTCTTGGTCCTGGTCTATAATGTAATTCCGGACTTCTTTTAAGTTGAATTCCCTCCATTTTTCCTACCTCATTTTAGTTGGTCCTCTTCTTCTGAGACTACAATTTTCCTTTTCCCCATTTCCTCCTCCACCTCTTTCATTATTGTTGCGATCCGATTTATGTTTTATGGAATGAGCTTGTCCTAGGTCCTCCATCTGTCATGGTCATTTTCTTGTTTTCAGTTGTGATGGATTTTGGTTTTTCCTTGCGCTATCATCTCCTATTGGATTTACTCCTTGTCTAGATTTTCCATTATGGGTTCCTGTTGCCACGCGTCTTCCCAAAATTTGGTTGTTTTACCATTCCTCACTTCCCAGAAACTATGTTTCTGGATCCAGGTTTTGTTGCACCAGGCTAGATTCCAGATGGTTGATCCTTCTCTTGCACCCATAAAACAACTTCGATCTTGGTCATTGATGTCTAGGGCATACTTGGCCTTCCAAACGGTTTCCCACAATGTTGACTTTTATTTGACCCATCTCCACCATAGTTTCGCCCCATAGGCTTCGTTGGTTACTTGTGGGTCTTGTAATCCCATGCCTCCTTTGTATTTTGGTTTGCAAACCTTCTCCCAGGCCACTAGGGCCCATTTTTTCTTGCTTTCTGCTCCACGCCATAAGAAGTCCCTTTGGATGGCTCTTATTTTTTGGAGTATTCCTTTGGGAGCAGGAAACACTAACATCATATAGGTTGGAATTGCTTGCAGGACCGCCTTGGTCAGGACAAGTCTCCCTGCAAGGTTGAGGGATCTGTAAGTCTAGTTTTTCACCCTCTCCTGTAGCTTGTTGATCACTCCTTTCCATGTTTCCATTTTTCATGCTTTGTCCATCAGGGGAATTCTCAAATATTTTGTTGGGAGAGTTTTGCGTTCAAACCCCAAAATATTTGCCAGGTTCCTTTGGATTGTTGGGTTGGTATTGAAGAAATATATCATGGATTTGGAGTGATTGACATTCGCTCCTGAGGCTTCCCCAAACTCATCTAATATTATTTTGTAGTCTTTTTCTTCCTTTACCGTGGGAGTGCCATGGAGTAGGGTGTTATCCACGAACTGTTGGTGCGTGGAGGTAGGGAAGTTTTCGAAGTGTTTAATGCCTTATATTTCCCCTACTGTTGTTGCACTTTTTATGCTTCAATTGAGTCCTTCAATCATCAAAATGAACAGGAAAGGTGATAGCAGGTCTCCTTGTCTGATGCCTCTTGAAGACCAGAAGGGTTTGATTGGGGATCCATTTATTAGTAGTGAGTAGCTAGTTGTTGACACTAGGTCGACAATCCAGTTGATCCATTGTTGCGCAAAGCCAAAAGATTCCAGAGTCTTTACCATATAGTGCCAGTTGATTTTCTCATAAGCCTTTGCTAGATCAAGTTGGATTATCATCCCTCGTTTCCTATGGGTTTTCAGTGTGTGTATCAGTTCATGGGCATCGATGATGTTGTCCAAAAATTTTCTCCCTTCTACAAAACCTGCCTGTTCCTGGGAAATCAATGAGGGTAGGAGAGGTTTCAGTCTGTTGGCTATGAATTTGGACATTATACTGTAAACCACTTTGCATAATGCTATGAGTCGGTAGTGGTCTCGGGTCCTTGCTTCATTTTTTGGGGGAATTAGAGTTATCATTGTGCCATTTAGCGCTTTCAGAATGGAGGTCGAGCGTCTGGAGTCTTCCACTACCCTGTAGACATCATATTTGACCACTTCCCAGCAAGCTTTGAATAATTCCACTGTGAAACCATCTAGACCTGGGGCCCTTCCATTGGGCATCTCTTGGACCACTTGGTCAATTTCCTCCTTAGCGATGGGTTTGTTTAGCTTGATATTTTGCTCCTCAGTAACTAGCCTGGGGATGTGTTGAGTTATCCTTTGTATGGCCTCCATTCGATCTTGATTGGTTTCCTGGGCTATCCCATGGAAATGGTTTACCAGTCTATTTTCAATCTCCTTGTGGGACTCTCTCTCGATCCCATCTTGATCCCGAATTTTTAGGATTTTGTTGTGGGTTCTTCTAGCAATGGTGGTTCGGTGAAAAAACCTTGTATTCCATTCACCTTCCTTTAGCCACCTGATTATGGACTTTTGGTGCCATAGAGTCTCTTCCTACTCGCATCTTGCTTCCCATTCCTAGTTCAGTTCGATATCTTCCTTTTTCATTCCTATGTATAACCCTTGTCTATGCATATTTCCTGGAGGTTCCTCATTCTATTTTCAATAAAAAAAAAATATTGGTTTATATTTCCAAAGATTTCCTTGTTCCACTCCTTGAGTTTATTTTTGATGTACCGAATTTTCTTGTAAAGTTTGAACATCCTTGTCCCTTTTTTAGGTTGTGGCTCCCGCCAGCAATGGTTGATGTTCTCCTTGAAGGTGGGATGTTCAATCCAGAATTTCTCGAATCTGAAAGGTCTGTTTTTCGGTGTGGTTTGGAAGTTTGCTTCTAGTTGGACTGGCCAGTGGTCTAAGCCCCCCCAGGGAAGGATTTTGCAGTCTAAACTTAAACCCTATAGGATGATGGACTCTGACACCAGGAATCTGTCTAGCCTTGTCACTATCTGATGTTGATTTATCCATTTGTTGTTCCATGTGAACTGGCCATTACTGGTCTTAATGTCCACCATCTCCACTTTGTCAATGAAAGCTGAAAAGATTTATGTATCTCTAACCCGTCTCCTAGTGCCTCCTTTTTTCTTCGCAAGTGTCATGATGATGTTGAAGTCCCCGACCAGGATCTAGTGGGGGTTGCTGGAGTGGATTTTAAGTTTTCCAGGTCTACGAGCATTTTTCTCTTCTCTTCCAACATCTGGGGACCATACACATTAGTGCATAGAATCACCTCTGTGTTACCTATGATTTGCATGCTTACCAAGAGTGTGTATCTGGTGGCTTCATATGCTAGTAGATTCATCACTTGTGGGTTCCACAGAGTGAGAATACCCATCTATTTCCTTCGTCAGCCAACGTCTTGTACTTGCTCCATTGTTTTTTGTTGATTGTTTCCATTCTATCTACCGTACATTTTGTCTCTTGAATGAAACAGAGGTCTGGTTGTTCCTTCCTCGGTCTATTTTTAAGGATTCTTTGTTTTCTTGAGCTATTTAGGCCTCTAATATTCCATGTTATAATCTTCATTAAAACTTGTGGGGGGGATTTGGGAAAGAGCTTCTTGATCTTACCTGAGTTTATCAGCATGGCTCCTAGTTCCTGTAGGGCTATGTTGTTTGATTTCCTGCCTTTCTTCCTTCGCGTCTGCTTGGGTGAGAGTTGTGGTTGTCCCTCACCTGATTTGATTCCTAGGTGTCCTATCTCCTTATTCATGCACTTTATCCCTCTGGATTTTTCTTCCTCCCTCAAGAGGAATAGGTATTAGATGTGGTCTAGTTGCTCCGTTGGTACATTGTCTACGCCCTGCCTTTTCCATTGCTCCAATATGTTCGAGAGATCTATTCCTTCCCTTTCCAAAATATCTCTGAGGTCTGGATCTTCTGTGCCTATCTCACTTAGTGTCATTTCTATGTCTCTGTCTGCCTCCTGCATGGGTGTATTGACATCTTCGGTTTCTCCGTCCATAGGAGTTGCGCTACCCCCCTGCTCCATTTGATTGCTTGGATTATTTGTGTTCTCATTTGTGTCTTGGTCCTTAGCTTATTTATCTTTTTCCTTTTCCTTTCCTCCTTCTTCCCCTTTGTAGGTTTTGTCTCACCCTTTCGTTCTGTTCCTAGCTTCTAGATTGCTTCCCATTGGGGTTTTATTTGGTTTCTTGTTTGCTCTATTTTTGTGGTTCGGTTTAATAAACCCTTCCTCATCCTGTTGTATTTTTGTGTTTTCCGCTTCTTGTTTTTTATTGAGAGGACATTCTCTGAATAGGTGTCCATTTTCATGGCATCTTCTGTATCTGAATGGGATCTGCTCGTAATCAATTCTTTGTATCCATTCCTCATCCCTGAATTCCAGGATTATGGCTTCAAGGAGTTCCCCCGAAACATCCATCCCTATGTAGATCCTTGTAGAGGAGGTATATCTCCCTTTTAGGGTTGCTTCTGATGTCTTCACATATTTTCCCAATTTGTTCCCGATTTCTTCGAAGGTAGAGGGTAACCAGTAGTCTAGTGGTAGAGAGTAAATCCACAACCAGACGGGTACGTTCTTGAAGGTTTATTTCTCTAGGGAGAAGTTTTCCTTTCATGGCCACATGTATAGTCCTACTAATGTGTGGAAGTGTGACCCCCCCTCAAAGACTTTGTCCCTGTCCTCGGAGTTCATGAATATTGTTGTGAAGAAGCCTTTTGAACCCAGATGGAGTTCCACTTCCCCATTTGGTTTCCAATGATATTTTATCCAGTTGCGCAGTGTTCTTTCTGTGGGCCACAGACCCATGAAATTGCATATTAGTGCATGCGTCTTCATCTGGTCCTAGTAGAGTTTCATCTGTGGTATTCCAGTATTACCTTGGGTATAAGTGTTGTTTCTGGTTTACACGGGTTGCGCCCTTCTACCCCATTGGGGTTCTTTGGTTCTTGCGTTGCATTCTAGGTTTCTCTGGCTTCTTCCCCCATGCGGTCCCTTTTTTTTGAGTTACTTTCCTGATTCTTTTTCGGTCCAGAACCCAAGGTGCTCGTCACTGGTTCCTTGAAACCTCATCCTCGTGGTCCTTTCCCCCTGTCCACCACTACCTGCTTGAATGAGGGGGTTCCATTACCACCCCCTTTGGTAACCATGCTATGCTCTATTGTGTTCACGATTGTCAAACCCTAGATTGTTCCGAGAAAAACCTTCTTGGTCCACGAGTTAAGAATCCAAAAGATACCCAACATTAAGCTTAAATTTACTCCACCAAGAAAATAAAATTAAGTAGTAAATTTGGGGTTCATTACATATGGTACTAGAGTTGTAGGTTACAACACTTAGGCCTGAGGGTGACACTAGAAAATTGTTCTTGTTAATTAAAAAATCTAAAAAACAATATTTTATTGTACAAACAGACTGTATCAATTTTTTTTTGATAAAAATGTCAGAGCATAATGGAGAAGAAGACAAACCTGAGAGAAACAATAATCAAGAGCTTCCTAGGAATCCAGAACATCACAGTGAAGGAAGTTCAACCACCCAAGTGATGGAAACAATCAGAAATCTTATCATGGAATTGCAGGTGTTTAAAGTTGATAATGAAAAATTAAACAAAGCTCAGGAAGATCGGTAGGGAATTAATGAAATGTTGTTGTGTAACATAGAAACAAAGAAGAGTCCAAGGAATAATGAAATGGATGAGGAGGTTAGTAAAAAGTCCTCAAAATATTATAGTCATGAAACAGAAAGAGAAAACAAATCTTCTAATGATACACACATAACAGAAAACAAAGCATCTACAGTAAAGAAAAGAAAACAATTGGATCACTTGGAAGGTGAATTCAAAAAGATAAAGCCGACATCTGGTGGCAAGACTTAAAATTTTCCAAAGGACTAAAAGGGAAGAAGATGGAATGGGAATATTTTAAGAAACACTTCAAGAAACAATACCTATCATAAAGTTATTATGAAATAAAGACTAAGGAATTTTATGAATTGTGACTAGGACAAATGTCTATGGATGATCTAATTAATAAGTTTTTAGATCTGCTGAGATTTGTGCCTTATACCAAAGAAGATAAAGTAAAATTCAAAGGTTCTTGAGTTGTCTACCATGGTCTTATAAAGACATAATTGAATTTGATGATCCTAAATCTTTGAATGATGTATTTAGGAAAGCCAAAATGTGTTATGAACAATATAAACAAAAATCTAAAACTCCTATGCAGGCATGGAAAGATAAGAAGTAGGATAAAATGAATCAATGGAAGAAAGGTTTCAAACTAGCCTGTTACCATAACATGACTAAAGGATTCCAAAGGAATGACTATCCATATAGCACACATCAAGCTCTGGGAGGGAATAAACCAATTAATTTGGGATTCAAGAAGATAGCAGATAGTCCCAGAGAACCATTGAAATGTTGGGAGTGTGGAGAACCCCATTTGCAAAGAAATTTCCCACGCTTAAACCCAACATATAAAATTCAGTCCAGAATATACAAGAAGCTTCAACATTAGTATATATTAGCAGAAGCATTCATAGAATCAATGCAGCTTTGGACGGCAGATAAGCATATCATCAATCCACTATTATGGAAATTGAAGGTAAAATTCATAACAGCAAGGTATCTATTTTAATTGACCCAGGAGTTAGTTTAAGTGATGTTACCCCAACTTTAGTAGACTCAAACAAGATAAAGAAGGTAAAACATGTTAAATCTTGGTTAGTACAGTTAGCAACAGGGACAAAAAGAAAGGTAACATAATTTATTTCTGAGTGTGAACTAAGTCTAAGTGGTCATAATACAAAGATAAATTTGAACGTGTTACCTTTAGGATCGTATGACATAATTATTGAAATGGACTGGTTAGAAAGGCATAAAGTGATATTGAACTATTATGAAAAGTCATTTGTATACAAGGATGAAAATAATATATCAAGAATAGTACAAGGAATCAGAAAACCAGTTTCTATTAGACAAATATCAACAATGCAATTCAAGAAATGTATCAGTAATGGTTGCAAAGTGTATGTTATTCAAGTAACTAATCTGTTGGAAAGATAAAGCAAACCAAGTTTGGAAGACTTTGCAGTTCTTCATGGATTTAAAGATGTATTTGTAGAAGAGATACCAGAATTACCTCCAAGGAGAGAAATATATTTCTTTATTGATCTACTACCTGGATCTGCCCTAGTATCAAAGGCACCTTACAGGATGAGTGTTCTTGAGTTAACAGATTTAAAAATTCAATTACAGGAACTATTAGATAAAGAATACATCAGACCAAGTGTTTCACCATGGGGAGCACCAGTTTTATTTGTTAAAAAAAAATATGGAACACTAAGATTATGTATTGATTATCGTCAATTGAATAAAATGATGATATAAAACAAATACCCTCTACCTAGGATCAATGATCTGTTTGACTAGGTTGGAGGAGCATTAATATTCTCTAAACTAGACTTGAGATATGGTTATCACCATATCATGATAAAGGACAAAGACGTAAACAAAACAAAGTTTAGAACACGTTATGGAAATTATGAATTTGTAGTGATTCCATTTGGACTTACTAATGAATCAACAACTTTTATGTGCTTGATGAACAATATATTCATCCAGTATTCGGATAAATTTGTACTAATTTGTATTGATGATATATTGATCTATTCGAAAATTGAAGAAGAACATGAACAACATTTGAAAATAGTATTACAGACTCTAAGAGAGCATAAACTATATGCTAATTTTGATAAATGTGACTTTTATCAAAGGAAGATACAATATTTAGGACATGTGATATCGGAATATAGTATTGCAATAGACCCTAAAAATATTAAATCCATTATGGAATGGCCTATTCCTAAAGACGTAGCAGACATAAGATCATTCATAGGGATTACCGGTTATTAATGGAGGTTTATTGAAGGGTTTTCCAAAATTGCCTATTGATGCAGGAGCATCGTAAGCAGCCAGCAAAGCAAGCGCAAAGGTAGAAGACAATTGGATATGCACCAGCGCACATTTTGAAAATGTTTTAAATTTAAATGAAGAGATAGTAATGTAATAGTAGGAAACATATTTACATTTATGTTTTGGAGATTGTAAACAGATCTTGAGCATTTCTCACATCTTTCAGATAAAGAGGCATTTATTGTAATTTATGAAAAGTTCTTGTAGCTTTTATTTCAGATTAGATAACTTGTAGTGTAGGAGGGAAAATAGATAGAAAGACACCCTCGCTTGTATCATTGTATCAGTTGAGTAAGTTGTAGAGTTGTAGAGAGTAAAAACACAGAGAAGAACCCATGTACGTGAATACTTGAGTTAATATAATAAAGCTTTGACTCACGTTCATGGTGTTATTATGCTTATTGTTTGCATCTGTTGAATGGTATGTATACATTTTCTTATACTCTTTGTTTATGCATTTTGTTTCAATTATGTGTTGTGTGTATGATTTCATGTTAAAGGTATGAATTCTGAGAGAAGGGAAGAATGAGTTTCAATTGTTCCTCTTCCTGAGAATTCATGGAAGGAGTGCAGTGAATGTCCGCAAGGTGTGCATCGACGAAGTTCTGAGTTTTATCTCAGAAAGCTCAGGAGGAATACCGTTGTACTCATATCAGTAGAAGTGAAATATTTGCCTGGAGTTGTGCAAGGTGTGTGCAGGTTGGTTAAGTCATTGAATTTTATCCACCAAGGAGGAGGATTGAAGGACTGTTGTTGCAAGAAGTGCACAAAGTCGGAGGGCCAAACTGCTAGAGGTTATTTACAAATTTCGCAAGGAATGCGTGCAAGAAACCTTTGGGAGATTTATGAGTTGCAAGTGAAATCTCAGGAGGGATAGAATTTTTGAAGTGTTCAAAGGGAGACAAAGGTCGAGGTCACCCGTAAGAGGGAAAGTTCAAAAGGGTTGACGCCAGAGTGTTTGGCAAAGGAGTTTTGAAACAGAAAGGACGGTGGAAATGCTTCCAAGGGAAGTGCCTATCTGTTGTGGGTCGTTGGATCTAGTTAACCAGAAAGGGAGATAGGTTGAGAGTTTTTAGGTGTTAGAAGCTCAAGAGTGATAGTGGTCGTTGGATCCGGATCAACGAGGATCATTGATCTCGCGCACGAATTTCGTGTTTCGAAATTCGGGAAGTGGAGGAGGTTGTGACTCGGAGTTGAGAGTTGCGAACTCCCGATTCTTGAAGTCCCGATAGAACCAAAACCATTAGATCGCAGGGGAGATCAAATTCGTTGATCTGTGGTAAGGGGTTTTCGTGGTTTCAGAAGTCGACGAAAGGAGTTACTTCATCGCAAAACACTGAAAGGCGAAATCCCGAGGTACTGAAGTGTTTGGGCCTGAGTTCATAGTTGGAGGTCACATCAGGAAAAGTAAAAGGGAGGAGTCAGAGACCCGTTATCCTTTTCAGGGTTTCGGGGTTTGAAGAGATAGGAGGACTCGCATCTGGGATCATGAAGTCACAAAACCCAAAGTAACCTTTCGAGTGAAGGTTGTGGTCATATCAGTGATCATGAGGGAGAGAGTTGGTGCTTAGTGCTTGTTTTCATAGGCGTAACTCATAAGGACCTGTGGATGCACACCAGTGTGTGTTAGAGATTTTTGCGGGAAATCAAAGAGTCAATTTGACTCAAGGAGAATATAAGGAATGATCCTAAGACTGGGAGGTCACGCAGAACCTGTTGAGGTAGGGGGGTGTTGCGTCAGAGTGCTATCAAATCCTAACCTACAATTTCTTTTTGTTTTCTGCAGGGAACAGATTGAAACAATGTCATCGAGAAGGAGAGAAATACCAATGCCCGATCCAACTGTGGAAAGGGACATGAGAAAACTCCATGCTCGACTAGATGCCATGGAAACAACACAGAAACAGATAGTTGATGTTGGAGATGTCAATGAAGCCAAAAGAGAAAATGAGGTTGGCGTTGAGGAAGAAGTCGTAGCTGAAGATGCTACAGAAGAACGTCTATTCATAGTTGTTGCAAGAATCGGAGCCAGAGCAAAGATGGACATTCTGATGTATGAAGGCAACTTAGACGTTAAGGAGTTGCTAGATTGGTTTAGGGCTCTGGAAAAATACTTCGACTATGAGGATGTCAAGGAAGATAAGAAAGTTAAACATGTCGTCACCAGACTTTAAGGGCATGCAACACTATGGTGGGATGAACTGCAGGCTGACAGGCATTGCAAAGGCAAGCGGAGAATCAAAAGCTGGGATAGGATGGTTGCAAAAATGAAAGCCAAATTTGTACCCAGGGACTACCAAATTAATTTGTTTCGAAGAATGCAGAACTTGAGACAGAAAGGGATGACAGTGAAAGAATACATTGAGGAATTTTACAGGCTCAACATCAGGGCTGGTCATCGTGAAAGTGATGATGCAAAAGGTTTCTAGATACATGAATGGTATGAGATATGAAATTCAGGATGAGATGAGCATGATGACAATCAAGAATGTCGAAGATGCTTATCAAATGGCCTTGAAGGCTGAAGAAAAATTAGCCCGAAAACAAGGTCAAAGAGGTCGAGGTCGAAGTCAAAGTAGAGGCAAAGAAATTGCCCAGGACAGGACTCAGAAGTCGAAGGAAGAAGAAAAGAAACCTCATACTCACCCTGAAAGAGGAGGAAGTTCACAGGGAGGACAGTATGCCGATAGAAATACTTTTCCACGAGCAAGAGGAAGAGGAAGAGGCAAAGGAGGTGAGATAAAATGTTTTTCCTGTGGAAATATCGAACATAAATATTTTGAATGTCCCGACAGAAAAATAGATGGAGGAGAAGCTCACATTTCTTAAGCGTAGAGGCGAAATGTTGAAGCAGAAGATGCAGAAGGCGGAAGATCCTTAATGATGAGGAAAATTCTCTTTAAGGCAGAGAAGGAGACGGAGAGTCCAGTCCAGAGTAACAGTTTGTTTCAAACTGCTTGCAAGACCAAGGATAGGGTATGCAAGGTGATAGTAGACATTGGAAGCACAAATAATCTAGTATCCACATAGATGGTGGAGAAGATGGAATTGGAGACTGTTGCACATCTGAGCCCATACAAAGTCTCATGGTTACAAAAAGGACATCATGTAACTGTTGCTAAACAATGCTGAGTTGAATTTAAAATAGGGGGATATAAAGATGAAATTTTATGTGATGTTATTACCATGGATGTATGTCATCTTTTGTTGGGGAGACCGTGGCAATATGACAGGAATGTTATTCATGACAGAAGAAAGAACACATATACCTTGGAGAAAAATGGTAGAAAGCATATGTTTCTGCCAATTAAAGACAAGGAGGCAAAACCAGAGGTGAACAATACTATACTTCTCATGAGCGGGAAGGAGCTTCTTGAGGAAGTCAAGAAAGAAGAAGACATGCACTTTGTGGTGGTAAGAAAACCTAGAGTCATCTTAACGAGTACCAAGATAGATGATCTACAAGAAGAAATTCAAGAGCTGCTAGAGGAGTTTGTTGATATAGTGGTGAACGAATTACCTTGTTTGTTGCCACCCATCAAGAGCATAAGTCATCATATCGATCTTATCCCTGGAGCAAGTTTACCGAACAAGGTTGCGTATAGATTGACACCGCGGGAGAATGAAGAAGTGAAGAGACAAGTCTAGGACTTGGTGGACAAAGGGTTAGTTAGAGAAATCTTGAGTCCATGTGTTGTACCTATAGTGTTAAGCCCAAAGAAAGATGGTGGCTAGAGAATGTGTACTGACTCAAGATCTATAAACAAAATCACCATCAGGTATAGATTTCCTTTACCGAGGATGGATGACTTGATGGATTGCTTGAGTGGAGCAAAGTTTTTTTCAAAAATTGATTTCAAAATCAGATATCATCATATTAGAATGAGGGAAGGTGATGAATGGAAGACAACATTCAAGACGAATGAAGGGTTGTATGAATGGCTTGTCATGCCATTTGGCTTGACAAATGCACCCAGTACTTTTATGAGTCTGATGAATGAAGTCTTGAAATATTTCATAGGAAATTTTGTAATCATATATCTTGATGATATACTGAACATCAGTAAGACTGAAGGGGGACATCTAGATAATTTAGCTACAGTGATGAGGAGATTACAGCAAGAGAAGTTGATGATCAATTTGAAGAAGTCATCTTTCATGAAGACATAACTCATTTATTTGGGTTTTGTAATCTCTTCGAACAAATTGAAGATGGATCCGGAGAAGGTAAAAGCAATCAGGGATTGGCCATCGCCAAAGAGTATCTTTGAATTTAGAAGCTTCCATGGATTGGCTATTTTTTCAAAGATATTTCATTAGAAATTTTAGTGGAATATGTGCACCGATGATGGACATGGTCAAGAAAAGACACAAATATTTTCATTGGACAGAGGAAGTAGAGAAGAGTTTCAAGCTGGTGAAAGAGAAGATAATTGGACAGCCAGTTCTGGTTCTACCATATTTCAGAAAGACATTTCAAGTGAGATGTGATGCAAGTGGATTTGTGATTGGAGAATTCTTAAGCCAAGACAACAAGTCGATTGCATACTTCAATGAAAAACTTAATGAAGCTAAGATAAAATATTCAACGTATGACAAGGAATTTTATGTAGTCATACAGACGCTGAAAAAATGGAGACATTACTTGGTTCTGAAAGATTTTGTCTTGTATAGCGATAACCATGCATTACAATTCATAACTCGACAAGAAAAATTGAACCAGAAGCATGCAAAATGGGTTGAATACATGCAGAATTTTACTTTTGTTATAAATCATATTTATGGAACTGCTAAAATAGTTGTTGATGCTTTGAGCAGGAAGTGTTTGATTCTGTAGGAGTTCAGAGTGAACACCTTAGGTTTCGATAACCTCAAGGAAATGTACAAGGATGATTCAGATTTTAAGGATGCTTATGAAGCATGTGAGAATCCAATTCTCAGAGACAGGGGACAATGGACTGAATATATGATTCAGGATGGATTGTTGTTCAGGGGTAATCAATTGTGTATACCGAAGAGTTCTATGAGAGAGAACCTATTGAAGGAAAAACATAATGGAGGATTGGCTAGACATTTCAGCCATGACAAAAAGCTTGCACAACTGAATGGGTCATACTATTGGTCATGGATGTGGACAAATGTCAAGAGATTCATGAATAGGTGCATAATTTTCCAGCACGCGAAGGGAAAGAGACAGAATACAGGGCTGTATCATCCATTGCCAGTACCAGAGAGGCCATGGGATGCGGTAAGTGTGGATTTTTTGTTAGGACTGCCAAGGACGCAAAGAGGGTGTGACTCAATCTTTGTGGTAGTCGATAGATTTTCCAAAATGGCACATTTCATTCCATGTCAGAAAACCAATGATGCAACTCACATTGCAAAAAAAAAATTCAAAGAAGTTGTTAGACTTCACGGCTTACCCAAGAGTATTGTATCGGACAGGGATACCAAATTTGTTGGTCATTTTTGGAGGACCCTATGGAAAAATTTGGGGACTAATTTATCTTTTAGCTCAGCATATCATCCTCATATGGATGGGTAGACTGAGGTAGTAAACCGAAGCTTGGGATATTTATTAAGGAGTTTGGTCGCTGAACATCACAGTCAGTGGGATCAGATTCTTCCACAAGAGGAATTTTCATATAATGATTCACCAAATCGGAGCATAGGACAAAGCCCATTCCATATCATGTATGGAATGCAGCCGAGAGGAGTATCTGATTTGAGAGACTTAGAGAAGAGTGAATTCAGAAGTGCTAGTGCAGAGGATTTTTCAGCGAGAATACAAGAACTCCACGGCAAGATTAAGGAGGGATTGCAAAATTCCAACCAAGAATATAAGCGTAGAGCATATCAACACAGAAGAGAACTTCAGTTTGAAGTAGGTTATTTGGTTTTAGCACATCTTAGAAAATAAAGGTTATCAAGAGGAACGTACAATAAACTGAAGATGAAAAAAATTGGACCGTGTAAGATAATAAGAAAGTTTGAAGCAAACACTTATGAGATTGAATTACCAGATGCGGTAGGAATATCACCCATATTCAACATAGCATATATGTACCCTTATAGAGCTGATGAAACAGGAACAGGGAGATCTGAGGATCAGAAGGAAGTTCAATGGGTTAAACAAATTCTTGTAGATGAAAGGCCACAGATGGAGAAGATAATTGACCAAAGAGTTAGCAAGAAGACCCGAAGAAAGACATATTTTGAATATTTGGTCAAATGGAAAGGACACCCAATTGAGGATGTCATTTGGGAAAGTGAAGAAAATATCCAAATACATGGATAGACGGTGCAGGAGTTCATGAATTTTTCAATCAAGGGAGTATGATGCAGGAGAATCGTAAGCAGCCAGCAAAGCAAGCGCAAAGGTAGAAGACAGTTGGATATGCACCAACACACATTTTGAAAATGTTTTAAATTTAAATGAAGAGACATTAATATAATAGTAGGAGACGTATTTACATTCATGTTTTGGAGATTGTAAATAGATCTTGAGCATTTCTCACATCTGCCGGATAAAGAGGCATTTATTGTAATTTATGAAAAGTTGGTGTAGCTTTTATTTCAGCTTAGATAGCTTGTAGTGTAGGAGGGAAAATGGATAGAAAGACACCCTCGCTTGTATCATTGTATCAGTTGAGTAAGCTATAGAGTTGTAGAGAGTAAGAACACAGAGAAGAACCCATGTACAAGAATACTTGAGTTAATATAATAAATATTTGACTCGCGTTCATGGTGTTATTATGCTTACTGTTTGTATCTATTGAATGGTATGTATAAAGTTGTTTATACTCTCTATTTACGCATTTTGTTTCAATGTTGTGTTGTGTGTATGATTTCATGTTAAAGGTATGAAGTCTGAGAGAAGGGAAGAATGAGTTTCAATTGTTCCTCTTCCTGAGAATTCTTGCAAGGAGTGAAGTGAATGTCCGCAAGGTGTGCATTGACGAAGTTCTGAGTTTTATTTCAGAAAGCTCAGGAAGAACACCGTTGTACTCATATCAGTAGAAGTGAAATATTTTCCTGGAGTTGTGCAAGGTGTGCGCAGGCTGGTTAAGGCATTGAATTTTATCCACTAAGGAGGAGGATTGAAGGACCGTTGTTGCAAGAAGTGCACAATGTCGGAGGGCCAAACCGCTAGAGGTTATTTACAAATGCCGCAAGGAGTGCGTGAAGAAAACTTTTGGGAGATTCTTGAGTTGCAAGTGAAAGCTCGGGAGGGATAGAATTGCTGAAGTGTTCAAAGGGAGATGAAGGTCGAGGTCACCCGTAAGAGGGAAAGTTTAAAAGGGTTGACACCAGAGTGTTTGGCGAAGGAGTTTTGAAACGGAAAGGACGGTGGAAACGCTTCCAGGGGAAGTGTTGATCTACTGTGGGTCGTTGGATCTAGTTAAACAACAAGGGAGATAGGCCGAGAGTTGTTAGGTGTTAGAAGCTCAAGAGGGATAGTGGTCATTGGATCCAGATCAATGAGGATCGTTGATCTCGTGCACGAATTTCGTGTTTCAAAATTCAGGAAGTGGAGGAGGTTGTGACTCGGAGTCGAGAGTTGCGAACTCCTGATTCGCGAAGTCCTGATAGAACTAGAACCATCAAATCACAGGGTAGATCAGAGCTATTGATCTGTGGTAAGGGGTTGTCGCGGTTTCAGAAGTCAGCGAAAGGAGTTATTGCATCACAAAACGACGATAAGAGAAATCCTGAGGTACCGAAGTGTTTGGGCCCTAGTTCATAGTTGGAGGTCACATCAGGAAAAGTCAAAGGGAGGAGTCATAGACCCGTTATCCTTTCCGGGGTTCTAGGGTTTAAAGAGACAGGAGGACTCGCATCTGGGATCACAAAGTCACGAAACCCGAAGTACCCTTTCGGGTGAAGGTTGTGGTCATATCAGCGATCACAAGGGAGAGAGTTGGTGCTTAGTTTTTTTTTTGCACGGACGTAACTCATAAGGACTTATGGATGCACACTAGTGTGTGTTAGATATTTTTGCGGGAAATCAAAGAGTCAATTCGACTCAAGGGGAAGATAAGGAACGATCCTAAGACCGGGCGGTCACGCGAAACTTGTTGAGGCAGGGGGGTGTTGCGTCACCTATCTTATTACATCATTGTAGAAAAAGGGGACAAAATTTATTTGGTCTCAAAAATGCTAAGACAGTTTTGATAAATTGAAAGGATTATTAACTACATCGCCAATACTTGAAGTGGTTGACCCTTATAAAGACTTTACATTTTGTGTGGATGCAATTAAAGAAGGTTTAGGAGGAGTACTATCACAAGGTGGACATGTCATTTGTTACGAATCACGTAAATTAAAAGAACATGAAAGAAACTACGTAACTCATGATCTAGAATTAGCAACTATAATTCATGCATTGAAAATGTGGCAGCATTATTCAATGGGAAGAAAATTTCTATTGCTAACAGATAACAGTGGTGTGAAACACTTGTTTAGTCAACATGATCTCAATACAAGACAATCGAGATGGTTGGCCTTCCTAAGAGAATTTGATTTTGAAGTATGACACATCAAAGGAAAGGAAAATAAAGTTGCAGATGCACTAAGTTTGAGAACTAACGAGTTATATGAAGTAATCATCAGTAAAGAAGAAAGCGATATTGAGGACATAATTAAATCTACAAGCAGAAATGATGCAAAATACATCAAAACAACAGACCAATGGCAGAAAAATGAGGGAAATTTGCACAATACAAATTTCAGCATGGATAAAAATGGACTTCTAAGGTTCAAAAACAGATTATATGTACCTAATTCCACTGAATTGAAGATGATGATTCTTAATGAACTGCACAAAAATCCATATTCTGGTCATCCAGGATACCAAAAAATGATAACAACTTTAAGAAAACAGTTTTATTGGCCTAATATGAAATATGAAATAGTTGAATACTTATCTAAATATTTAGATTGTCAACACGTAAAAGTTGAACATCAACATATGATAGGTCTTTTACAACCTCTGCCTATACCAAAATGGAAATGGGAAATTATTTTGATGGACTTCATTACAGGTTTGCCTAAGAATCAAAGACAAAATGATTCAATTATGGTAGTGATTGATAAGTTAAGTAAGTATGCACATTTTATACCTGTGAAATCTACTTACAAAGCAATTAATATCGATGAATTTTTTTATGAAATAAATATTTAGATTGCATGGGATTCCTAAGGAGGTGATTTCAGATAGAGACGTTAAATTTACATCCAATTTTTGGAAGGAATTGTTTGCGGGTTTGGGTACTAATCTGAATTTCAATACAAGTTACCATCTGCAGACGGGTGGGAAAACATAACGTACGAATCAGATTATCGAAGATATGTTACGAATGTATGTAAGAACAAAACCAACTAAGTGGGAAGAGTATCTACACTTAGTTGAATTTGCATACAATAATGGATATCAAGCATCAGCAAGGATGAGTCCCTTCGAAGTGTTATAATGAAGGAAATGTACAACCCCGATCAGTTGGGATAATCTATTTGATAGGATTATGGTTGGACCAAAAATGCTCCAAGAAATGGAAAAGATGGTCAAAAAGGTACAACATAATTTAAAAGAGACGCAATATCAACAGAAAATCTATGCAGATCTGAAAAGACGACATCGAGAATTCAATGTTGGAGAGAATGTATACTTAAATTCAAAGCAAGGAGGAGCTCCCTAAAACTAGGAAGTTGTTCCAAGTTGGCGCCAAGGTTTTGTGGTCCATTTGAAGTCTTAACTCGAATTGGACCAGTGGCGTACCAAATAGCATTCCCTGCAAGTTTAAAAGTTCATAATGTTTTTCATGTCTCATTATTAAAAAGATATATTCATGATCCTACCCACATCATTGATTGGAACATGGTGTAGGTGGAATCAAAAGGCGAGTTCCAAGCGAAACCTCTATGCATTCTAGACAAGAAAGAAATAGTACTTCGAAACAGAGCCATCGCCCAGGTAAAAGTGCAATGGAAGCACTTTAGTCCTAAGGAGGCTACTTGGGAGTTGGAAGAAGAAATGATGAAATCTTTTCCAAATATGTTCCAAGTGATGGTTTGAGGAAAGTGTTATACTTAAGGGGGAGAGGATGTGACATCCTCAAATATTCAAAACAATTTATTTTAAAATTGTTGCTTTAAAAATAAATTTCCATTTATGAAATTTTGGATTAGAATTTGTGGGAGTATGTAATTATTATTTTTTGTGACTGTTGGGAAAGAGTTTGACTTGCCAACTGTCCTTTTTTGATGGACACATGTAAAAGACAGATTTTTAATAAATTAAATGCTGGAAAACAAGTGGAATAGCCTGGTTAAAAGTAGTTGACTATGACTCCATGAGTGGGAAACATGTTTGAGTTAACTCAGAGTTGATTTTTACAAGTGTCGAAAGTTGAGTTCTATCACTAGCAGCCCCTAAAACTCATGGATTTGTAAAGATGTGAATTTCCCAAGGAAGGAAATGAAAGGAAAGTCCTAGGCAATGAAAAAATGATAAATATCCAACATATGTGTGAGGCGGGACGTTGGTTAGTATGTTGTGGAGATGACTATTTGTTGTTATGAGCACAAGTGGTGTTAGGCAAATGAGTTTTTGAACTGTACAAAGAGACAGTGGCTAAGGAGTGATGCTTAGTTTTCCCTTATGGAGTCATGGTCAGGCTGGCAGGTCAGGACAAATAATTGTGGTTGTTTTGGATCTATGGTTGGGTAGAACGTGTTTGTTCCATTTGTTTTCCAACATCACATTTTTAGATATGTATTTTATAGATCTATTTTCATTATTTTTAGATGTTAAAGATTCATAGTACATAACCTGGTCTATATAGATGTGTTTAATTGTTCTATGTTGGATTTATTTATTAATATGCAGCTAAAAAATTAGAGATATCTTAATGTTTATGATATATATATTGATTCACATGTAGCTACAAAATTATATGTACGCTACAAAATCAGTTTATATAAATGCATGCATTCTACTTGAGGTGAACCATACCTCCTTCATTACACTTATCTTGGAGTTATGCATTTTGGATTCTATAAGTATCAGAAAGGAGATCATAATACATTTTGTATAATTATATGAATTATTAGACTCTTGAAATTATCATGTAAAAGTAGTGTCGTTCTTGAATATTTACAGTCATGAAATGTCCCGATAAAGAAGCTACAGAACCTAGACAATGATGAGTAGAGGTGTTGTAAATGCCCTATTATATTAAGCAATAGTGAATATGCATATAAAATAAAACATGAGAATATTCCTATAAACAAAAGGAAATTGCCGGATTAAAACGATTTAGTAACAAAATTGTATATTAATAGTTGTTAGCATACAATTAAATTAAGAACAAAAAGGACTCAATATTTTTCTTCTGAATAGAATAACAATGTATGCAATGTTCTCAATTTTTCCGATCTAAGCATATACGAGTTTAGGAAGCAGTAAATGAGAAATGCTTGCATCGATAAAGAAACTTACTTCCAGAACAGCTAGGTAACCTATATACAGTTGTGACCTCCCAGAATGGGGTATGAGCACAGGGTGAATATGATTTATTTGTGAATACATACAACTCCCTGACTGATAACAAATTAAAACAAAAATTATCAAGATGTAAATTATGGATCTGGGTAGCTTGATAAGTAAGTTTCCAAGAAAGATTTTTAATTAAGATCTGACATCAAAACATTATTGTTACACAGAAATTTCAAGATTCTTAATCAAATAAAAGGATGGAACCTTAGAATATTGCATATAAACTACAGAAAAATTAAACCCATATTTTCGAAAAAGACTATTCATAAGCTACAGAAATTTAAACTAGGGTTTTTGAATAATCCTCATTTAATGGAACTTGAGTACCTTTTCGGTACCTGCAAGGTATTAAGGCTTTGATTCAACATTTCGACTGCAATAAACACAAAGAAAATAAAGATTAGAGATATGAGGAATTTGAAATAAAAGAGGTTTTAACATCCAGTTTTCAATGAGCTTACCCATTTTCGTGTATAAATAGGCGAAGCAGGAATTCTGTATTGAATTAAACCTTGACCAGTTCCAATTTAGAAATGGATGACACAGGAAAGTTGAAGATTAACCTCATCGTCGGATAGGTTTCTCTCGCATACAGAAAGAACCCATCATTAATAATCTATTCCAAACTTTTTATAGAGTCAACAATAAATTTGATGCATTAGAATTGTGGAAAACCTTGGAGGCATGGGCAGAGTTACTTTAAAACCATAACTATGGTACCAAAATAACTAGAAGTACGATAAATTTCAGGACTTGTATTTGAAGTATATTTAATCATTGAGGTTAACAAAGACGCGTAGAGGATATTAAACCCAAACAATAAACTAGAAAGGATAAGTAACAAAAAATCATCTCTACACTATGAGTAGACAAGTAGTTGACAGAACCTCATCAATAAGTAAACATATCATCTCATCCATGTGGATTTTGTGAACAGGATGGATGTATTACCACGTAAATCTAGTACAATGTAATAAAATAACTCTTTCATACATAGAGAAAATATTTTTGTTTGAACAGTAGACAGTAACGGTATCCATAGACTTGGGAAAAACCTCAGCATAAAGGATACCTCTAAGGAATAGGGGAGGATTATCAGAGAAAAATGAAGTAAAAGTATATATGTACATATTCCAAAAAATGTACCCTTCTCTACATAGAATAAGTTCTGTAAAAGAAAACAAACAACTAATTTTATTCATAGGCGATAAATAAATGTTGTTACCTGGAGATTTAATTCATTGTTCCAACACAAAGTTTTCTCTTTCCCTATAAATCATCTCGAGGTTGAATTCTATACAGTTCAAGGATAGAACAAAGAAATGAAAGAAATGTGAATACGAGGGAGGGAAAAGGCGTCGCTATTTTATGTTCTCAAGGAGGAGGACAGTCTCGATCCTATCATCGTGTACCTCCACTACATCATTGAGTGGAATTGAATTGCTTTCCATGTGAATGGTGGAAGGTGGAATCGGATGGTTGGTCTAGATTACAAGTACTTCTGACGGTCCGAGAGAAGGTGAATGCATATTAAACTGTCAACCTTGCATCCCTCATGTCAACATCATGGGGAACTAACTCAATTAATATTACCTCGGTTACATAAAGATTTTTTTTAAATATCTACTTGTAGAGTTAGGTATCACATTCCTTAATATATTATATTAATACGAGGATAATAAAAGGTCGTCATTCAAAATGTTTATTGATAGAATTGACATTACATTGGTGATGAGGGTGGCTCTTTGAGAATCTATGGAGATAGTTTTCCCCATCACTAATTTAATTGGTAAGTTATATGGCACCCAAGTCATTAGTTTATATGTTGTCATAGTGGAACAATAACCTGGACCATAAAGTCAATAATTATATAGGTATGGTATATTAATCCTACCTATTCAAATTTAAGTATTATATTAATAAGGCATATAAAAAATTACAATTCATAACTACTACCTTTGGCATAGTCTTGGTTTATAATCAGTTTCACCAATTAATGGTTGATAAACAAACAATAATTCCTTGAAGAGGGCTGACAATAAAATGTGAACAATGATACCCAACATTAAGCTTAAATTTACTCCACCAAGAAAAAAAAAAATTAGTAGTAAATTTGGGCTTCATTACATAGACATCTAGCTATGTAATTAGCCACTTCTTTCTTCATTCTCGACCAGAAGTATTGGCTTCTCATAGTTGCAATCATCTTATGATATCATGGGTGCCCTGCATATGACACATTGTTCATTTCCTTCAGAACTGCATTTTTCAGCTCATTGGAATTCGACACATATACATTTCCCTTGTACATGAGAATTCCATCTTCTTTCAGCTCATAAAAAAAAATTATACTAAAAATTACCTTGTTGAGATCTTTCTTTTATTCTCACATATTGTTGATCTGAATTCGCTGCTACAATAATTTGATCTTTCAAATTTGTTTTGTACATGATGATGGATACCACATGCACTTCATGAGCTCTCATGTTGATTGCATCGGCTACTTGATTTTCTTTGCCTCTAAATGCTTAATTTCAAAGTCATCTTCACTTAGAAATTCTAGCCATCTAGTTTGTTTGGCATTTAGTGTTGTCTCTCCAAACAAATTCTTCAGACCATAGTATTATGTACTTAGTTCGAACTTTTTACCCATAAGGTAATGCCTCCACATTTTCAATGCATGTAAAATTGTTCCTAACTCCAAGTCATGTGTAGCATAAGTCCTCTAATGCCCTTTTAATTTTCTAGACTCATAGCATACCACATGGTCCCTTTGACTGAGAACTCCACCAATTCCTTCCTTGGATGCATCAATGCACACAAAACAATATTCATTTGGTTCTGCAATCTTCAATATTGGTGCACTTGTCAATATTTCCTTCAACTGTTGAAAACTATCTTTACACTTGGAAGTCCATTCAAATTCCACTCCTTTCTTTTGCAGGGAAGTGATTGGACTTGCAATTCTTGAGAACCATTTTATGAATCTTTGGTAATAACCGACAAGACCCATGAATGATCTAACCTCTGTCACATTCTTTGGTGTTGGTCATCCTCTAATGGCCTTTATCTTCTCAAGGTCAACTTCTATCCCTGTTGCTGAAATTATGTGCCCCAAGTAGTGAATCTTCTTTTGGTAAAAGATGCACTTTCTTAGCTTAGCATACAATTTATGCTCTCTCAAAACTTGCAACACCATTCTTAAATGTTTTTCATGCTCCTCTTTTGATTTAGAATAGACGAGAATATCATCTAAGAACACAATCACAAACTTGTCCAGGTACTCCCTGAACACTCCATTCATGAGACACATAAAAATGTTGGGGCATTTGATAGCCAAAATGGAAATACCATGAATTCATAATGCCCATATATTGTTCTGAATGTTGTCTTGTTGATGTCTTCTTCCTTTATTCTTACTTGATGATAGCCTAGTCTCAAGTCAATCTTCGAAAATATTCTTGCACCTTTCAATTGATCAAACAAATCATCAATTCTTGGAAAAAGATATTTATTATTTATGGTAACCTTATTAAGCTTTCTGAAATCAATACACAACCTTAAGGTTTCATCCTTCTTCTTCACAAAAAGAACCAGGGCTCCCCAAGGTGACACACTTGGGTGTATATACCCCTTCTTCAAAATTTCTTCAAGATGCATATCTAACTCTTTTAGTTATAGTGTGCCCATTGTGGAAGGTGTCTTAGACACTGCGGAGTCTCATGGAACCAAATCGATAGAGAAATCAATGTCTCTTTTTGGTGATAGTCCCAGAATTTCTTTAAAAACATCTTCAAAATCCCTCAAAACTGGGTGGTCTTCAATTCTTGCCACTTTGTCTTTGGATACCTCCTCCATATAGGCTACAAACATATAACATCATTTCCTGAAGTTATTCTTCAACTGCATAGTTGAAATCTCTCTAATAGCTACAACTCTTGGAATGCCTTGAATATTTCATTGCTTCCCTTCTGCATCAAGACATGTTATTGTCTTCTTGTGACAGTCTAGGACACCATGACGTTTTTCCAACCAGTCCATGCCAATTAGACAATCATATGAACCCAATGGTATGATATTTGCATCTACTATTGTGATAAGTCCATTCATTTCTATCGGACAATATTTAACCAACTCATTGATATTCCTCTTAGCCCCCATGGCTAACTGAACTAACCAAGATTTATTGTTCTTACTTCTTTGCAAATGAAATATTTCAACAATGTTAGCATTTATGTAACTATGGATAGCTCCATAATCAATTAGAATTGTTATGGGATCATTATTGATCTTACCTTCCACTTCAATCATTGGGGATTGATACTTTGTTTTCTTCTTATCCAAGGATGCATAGATCATTGGCATGCTTTTTCCCATGTCTTCCACTATTTTAGCCTCTTGAATGTTGTGGACAATCCTCATTCTTTCTCATGTGTGAAGGAAATCCCTATATAGATGATTTTCCCCACATTCCCAACATTGCACTGGTTGTTGCCTTGGCCTTTTTCCAAATAAATCTGCAGTCTTGTGTTCATTTTGTGTGACTTTACCGTGTTGATTCACTTTGAAATTATTCCTGAAATGGGGTGGATTAAAACCCTTCTGCCTTTTATCCTTCTTATCCTTCATCTTGTCATTCCAAGATTTTTGGAAAATTGGTCTTCCTATGCTCTACTCATACAAATGCCTTGCTCTCATTATGGTTTCCTCCAAGGTTTTGGGGTTATCATATCGAATCTTATCACTGTAGAAATATGGAAACAACAAGGAGAGAACCTACCCACTGTCACCTTAGGCAGGTGTTCCTGTCACTTTAGAGGTGAGGTAGTCACCTCAAGGGGGGAATCTTGATGACCCTATGGGGAAATTGAGATGGAAAAAGTGATGTATGAACAGAATCCCCTAAAGGTCAAGTTTCTATATGGAAAAGGGAACTTGGAAATGAGTGTAAAGGGTTTCTTAAGGTTGTCAATGCTTTGAGTAACCCGCCAAGACTGAATACCTTCCCGAGACACAAGGAAAACCAAGTATATGATATAATATGTTAGGTGGAAAAGAAAGCTAATATTGATGTCCCTAATTGCATCAATCATTAGTGATATATATCGGCATATAAAATATATTAAGAGCTACAAAATAAGTGATAAAGTCCAATTAAATAAGACAGAGAGAAGCTAGTAAAGACTAGTTTAACTCAACAATGATAGAGCAAGACTTTAGCACAAAAGCAAGGTTGTCATAAAAAAGCTTACTGCATTGATATTTATCAGCCTTATGTCTGTAGCAAACCAAGCCTTATAACATAAAAATCAGCCAATGAAAATCACTTCCAACTAGCTCAAAAAGTGCGCTAGGGTTAGTAGTTTGTTAGGGCAAAGTTGCAGCCAATTCCTAGGATTAGTTTAGGAGTTATCTAGGGTTAGAGGGTTAGATTTTTTCATCCCTAATGGATGTAGGTTATTTTTGTAACAGCATCAATTTTTAGTGGGTGTAAGAGGACGCCTCAATGAGGCAAGATAGCCTAGGGCTCAAGGAACAACATCCAAGTGAGAGAGCTTCAAAACATCAACTTTTCATGTTTACCAATGCAATGACTAGTGCTTTTGATTAGGGCTTAATGGGATCAAAAGGAAAGAGCTAAAGCGACTACCTACTTGGGGGTATAAATCCTCTTATTCCCCAAGGCAATTAACCTAGATAGGGTTTAAAACTAAGGGGTGTATGCCCTTATAATTCCTTAGCAAACCCTTGCGAACAATTATTCTATGCTTAAATTTATGATGGAACTAAAGTAGGGGTGTATACACTTATACTTCCTACCTAGCCTTAGAAAAATCAACCTTGAGATTGAATTACAAATGATGGAAACAAGCAAAAAACCTTACCAATCCAATAGCAACAAGATAAACCATAAGATGCCAAGATAAACCACCACAATAGAAAGAAAATGACCTCCAAGAGATAGTGCATCATCATCATCAACAACTCCATAACCAAAAAGACACCATATGATAGCACAAGATAGAAAAAAGCCTCAAGGGTAGCAAAAATTTCAGTCCTCTACTTCTCACAAATGGGAGATTTATGATTTAAAATGAGATCTTATGATCTCTACTTATACAAAATGTCATTCACATTTTTTTTCCTCTTAGAAAGGGTAAAACATAAGGTAAGGGGTCCACAACTCTTATTTTACCCCATGCAACAAAATAATATTAAACATTTCATCTTTGAAATTCACTTTTACACAAAAGAAACCCTAGATTAGGTGATGTCATCCCTTTAGGGGACGTTTTGGCACTTTGAAGAAGTTGTTGGGGTAATAGATGCATGGCTAGGCCTAGCCCTCTAGGTGACATCAAAACGTGTCAAATGTCATCAAGCAATACCTTCACCATCAAACCCTATCCCTCTAGGTGACGTCAAGCTTCTAAAAGTGATGTTTTGCCTCTCTATTGGCAGCCACCATTTATGTCGATTTTTATCACAGTTAAAATCACCACAAAAGAGATTATATCTTTTTGTAGCTGCCACCTCCTTAAAATTATAAACATTCATGTTTTTGGGCTTCGAGGCCATGATTGGGTTAAACTTATCTTATTGATTTTTTCGTTTGAATTTTCGTTTGTTTTTAAATTCATGACTGTAAGCATGAATTTAAATAAAAACTTAGTTTGGGCTTTGTCGTTATATCTTCTACCTAAGAAATTCCACTTTGAAGGCACCCATATATTGTTAAGCTTCAAATTTTATGAACTCATTGATTGATTCACTATCACAATTTTTATGTATTATGGGTATCATGACTTAATTGGTTCTATGGTTGATCGTTGGTTTAATTTGCAAAATGTATGAATGCGCAAACATTGGATTAACATTCGATATGGGTTTCATGCTCTCAATAGTCATATCAACATTTATGTCACTTGGTACAGACCTACTATACCCATGACTTTACCTCACCCTGTTGTCATGTGCATTAATGAAACCACTCATTATTTGAATTGGCGTTTGATACTGGTGTAGGGTTTGATTTTCATTATGGGTAATGGCTCCTAGTTCTATGTGCCCTCTGATTTTTCATTTTCACAAACTCTTTTATCAAGCTATGGAAGCCTCCCAACTTCGTAGTTTTGGGCTATTTTAGTTTGTACAGACCTCTCCCTGCTACTCGTTTATTGGAAGCCCAAGTCTCCCCCCTGTGATATCTTTTGTGTCCTTTTCATGGTGGCCATGTCCCCTATGGTTCGAATCAAACCGAATGGTTGTCAACCTCTTCTTTCCCATGATGATGCCATCGATGATTTGAAGGCTCACGGTTGGGATATCTTCCTCGGGAAATTCGATGGCTACAATATTGTGGTCACACAAGCCTTTGCACAGACATCTGATGGGTTTACGGCCAAGGTCGGGTATGTGAAATTGGAGGTCACAGAAGACTCTGTCGCCCAAGAATACAGACTCCCACGGGTAGGTGAAAAGTGGTTTAAGAATGCCAAAATGGAAGATGTTCCATGGAACCTATTCATGGTCTCTCACGAGTCTACCTGCTTCCCTAAAGGTATTCCTATTAACCACCTGAAAACTAGATGGCACGGCCTTATTTTGATTTTGAAGCAATTTATAACATGCGAAGGCCGGTATGGTTTGGTCTTTCTATACCACGTTCGGTTGCTTATGTTATTCACAGGCTTTGATTTGAACATGTCATTCTACTTGTTAATGAGCCTATACAAAATGTCGAAATGTTTTAAGAGACAGAGAATGAATTCTTTGTCGAGGCTCTTTTATCACAGGCTCATAAAAATCCTGTTGATCTCTCACCTATCACAAATCAGAGACAATTGGGAGAGTTTCCTGAGCCGAAATGGTTTTTTCCAGGCCGAACATACAATGAACCTACCTTTAAATGTAAATCTCAGTTTTGATAGTCCTGTTTTGAAAGTCAAGATTTTAATTCACCTGATGGATGTGAGATTAATGAATCTGTGTCTATTGTTTTGAAAACCCCCATGGTTAAGAAATCACGATGTATGTTTTCGCCCAAAAAATCGTTGGAACGGGTAGTGGGCAAATTAAAAGGAAAATCTTCCCCTATGCTTGCGAATGAACCTAATCAGAACCATAATGATAAACCTACTGCAAGGAAAATTCGTAAGGGTAAGAAAAATCAAAACTCAGATTTCAATTTTATGAATAAGAGGTCTGGATGATTGATATATAAGAGTTTAAGGAATCAAAAAAAGGATCATCTGAGCTCGATCTCTATGATTGAGGTCAATGATCATTGTTCAGATCAAGAGATAAATGATTTCCTTGCTCAGGAAGATCTGGACAACTAATGTCCTCGGAATGAAACTACTGCTCAAGTTGAACAGTATGAATTTGTGTCTAGATTAACCCCATGTCTAAAAGGCCGAGAAGGTTTTGTTGGCATTAGTCATGACTTGAAACAAGCCACAAAGAATCACTAAATACCCGTTGTTGAATACATTCCACATCGGTCTGCCATTACACCAATTGTTACACATTAAAATTACTCAACTGGATAAATGTCGCATATTCCTCCCAATTGTCGTAAGTGTCGCATCTTCCTTACAACTTTCACAAGTGTCGCAAGTTGTTCACAAGTGTCGAAAACATCATTCAATCATACTTCCATAATGACGACACTAAGGAGGCACTTAAAACATCTCATGTACTTGGTTTGGAGAAGGAGAACTAGTTAACTAAAGTCAAGGGACTCTTGACACCTGAAAAGAGCTCTTAAACAATGGTTTTGAGGGTGAGTGCTCCCCTATATCAACCTTAGGAGTGTTGGTGCCCCCCTACAAGGCTTCAGGGAGCATTATAATGCTCTCCTTCCCTTTTACAGGAGCGCTACTCACTTTTGGAGCATTGGCGCTTCCCTTAAGCTTCTCAGGGAGCGCTACAACGCTCTGATACCCCTTTTGCAGGAGCGCTGCCTAATCTGAGGCAGTATTTGGCCCGTTGAGGAGAATAAGGGGAGGATATTTCAAGATTAGAAGGCAGTTGCATTCGAATTCTTGGTTTCATCAGGAGATCCCTGATCTAAGGAAGAGGTTCCCCAACTTGTTCTAAAGATAACTCAAGAGGTTAAGCTCCTCTTAACCTATATAAGAAATCTCTATGATGGTGGAAAAGGGGGGAAGAATTGCTAGCATGAAACCTATGATATCATAGGAAACACACAGTCAGCCAAAGGAGAGTGATCAGTGAAGTTGTTGTCATCTAGGTTGTGGATCGTTCGAGCAAGGGTTAGACGAAGAGGACCTAACGAAGCTGTCACATTCGCATCTATGATTGTAAGTATTGTTGTTGTTATTCTCATTAATATGACACACTTGGCATGTTTCTTTCTAGTTTGTGTCTAATGTTACATGAACTTATCATTGATAGATAGATCTGTTTTCAAGCTAACATCAATAGAGTAGGAAGTGGTCGTATCTTGTTTGTCTACAGGACTCAGCGAGGAGCAAAGGATCGGAGTGCAACTCAGAGCGTGCAGGGACAAACGTCGCTAAAGAGGTACTTATGTTTTCCTTCCTTCTCATGTGTTAGTTTAAATAGATTTGAAAGGAAGTCAGTGTCCACGTTAAGCATTTTTTTGTCTAGAGTTAGGGTCAAGCTCTTAGAGGCGATCTACCTGTCCGCAGGGAGATTTTCCTACAACAGAAACTGGCGACTCAACTGGGGAGATAGCCTCAAATCGAAATTTCTTGTTTTGATTTTCTCCTCATTGACCTTGTTCTATCCCTTGATTGTTTCAGACCTGGTTCACTCCTCCTTTGATTGGTTTCATGAGCTGATTGGATCCCTACCCCATCATACTCAGCATAGTTGTCGAGTTTGAATTGCATTTTTGGAATTTTTTGACATTTTTGGGAGTTTTTGAACCTGGTGCCCCTGTCCTTGTGTTAACAGAGTGCCAGCGCTCCCCCATAGCCTTACACAGAGTGCTATAACGCTCCTTGCCTTTGGCAATAGAGCATCGTCCCTCTTTTGGCCAATAAACCTTCCAGAATTGCCTTTTTCAGGGTTTTTCTCTGTGCCTCTATTGCTAGGTCACCTAGTGAGTCAATCCTTCTTCTTTCCGGCTTGGATACCTGTCTTTTGCTTGAAGAACAAACATATTACTGTTTGGATTTCGTAACCTTCTTCACTATTGTTGCTGAGTTTTTCTGTTATTTGGAATTTGAAACCCATGCATTGTCTTTCTCTCCTCATTAACTGAACGAAAAACTCTGGTGAAGGTCATCAAAGGCCTAGAGATCCTTTCATTTTGATTTTAGTTAAAGATCATTGTTCTTCGACTTTTTCTTTTGGGTGCAAAGTTTGATTTCTCTTTGATTGCTTCTTTTCTTTCGCTTTTTTGTTTTGATTACGACGAGAGGGTGTATTGTTTGTATGATTCTTGCTTGTGTTGGTCTGATTTTCATTCATCCAAAAAGATAATTAGCAAGACGAGCCTTGTTTTGAATTAATCATTATTCATATGCAAACAATAAATAAATAAATAAAAAACATCTCCATGATTGATTGTGCATATTAGAAGGCATCTAAAAAGTTTTAGCATCACATCAGGATTTGATTGAGAAATTGTTTGAGGACATTCCTTATTCATGCTTGTTAGTGAAAAAAACTCTCTCTCTCCCTTAGATAGATGTTCATCGAAAAGAAATGACTGCTTATCATATTTGATGCATTTTTGGGACTGAGTCATAATTCCATTCGTTCCACTTCCATGCACCCCTTTTTGAGTAAAGAACAGCAATAAAATCAACGCTAATTAAAATTTATCTATAACTTTTTCTTTTCTAGGATCCTCCACCAACAGTAGAATAGGCTTAGAACTTTGGATTAGGCTGTGAGCATAACTCTCCAAAGTTTTCAAAACAAACAGTAGCATCCTGAGTTAGGGAGAGTCAAATCCAATCATCGTATAAGTCTGCCTGGGATCCCCCTCTCACACAGGGGTTACGCACGAGGTCGCATTCGGGTGAGATATGGGGACTAACCCTCCGTGGTTTAACTGATTGTGGTGGTCAGATCGTATTATGGGGGTCACTTCGAGGTAAATCCACAATTACTGCGTGCAAGCCTTTTAGTTGATTTCGGGCTCGATACCCTGCCCGTACGTTCTGATCGGACTGTCAATTGTTCTCGCCTAGGGGCTGACTGCGAATTGGTAACCTTTGTGGCCATAATATTTAGGGTCTTACACAAGGTGACGGTGACGAGAAGTCTCACTGTACCTGGAACAGACATTGGTCAAACTCACTCGGGCTCCTTGGAGGGTAAATCCATAATTACTGCGTGGAAGCTTGCACCAAGGCGTAAGTCCGTTAAGTAGGTCGCCATTGTAACTGTTCCACCCTATCCCTGCCCCTTCTGGACTTGATCACACGACGTTGGATTTCATCACCAACTAGTACAGTCATCAAAAGAAGGTCATGTTTTCTTGGTTGTGATTCTTAGATTTTCATTAGTGTATGTTGTTTCTTTTCGGTAGTTGGCCATAGATCTTTTTCGCCGACTCTTTTTCGCCAACATCGACCCTCCACGACGCTCGCGGAGGCTACAGGGACTTCCTCCAGAAAATATGGAAGGAAACACTCCTTTACCCCCTCATTCTACGGAGGAATCTCCTCAACAGAGTGAGGTTCAAAATACTACAACTTCCCAGGAAGAAGTTCCCACTCCTTTGGAGAATTTTCAAATTGTTTCAGAATCTCCGGAAGCTTACCGTATTCCGGAGGGATATGAATGACGTATCCTACATCTGAATTCCACTGGCGAATTTTTCATCGTCAATCCTTCTGACATTCCGGCTGGGTCTCATCAAAACCCTTTAGCCGATGACCCTTTTTTGACCGCAGACATTGTTCGGAGTCCGCCACACCTGGTGCGAGATCTTTATGGAACTGGAGAAGGTGTTGACGTACCTTTTTCCTACACCTTACCCCTAAACCATTTTACTGGTACCACCACTTTTACAGCCACACCACCTGTTGGTTCGAGCATATTTTCCGTTGGCCCAAGGTCTACTATTCCCCTCCAGACAGCTCATTCTACGATGACCCCTCACATTCCGACTATTCCCGCCGGTAATGCGGTAGTCAATCAAGCTGCGATTGGAACACCTATAACACCAAGACCTACACTCCCTTTTGGATTCAGGGCATTGAATGCTTCCACTACCACCACTTCCCAAACTACTACCACCCAAGTTATACCGGGAAGTTCCATACCTATCCAACAAGCCTAAGGGACCGGTCTTGGTGGTCCTAATCCACTCGGCGGCACCGGTCAGTCTTCTACATCTGGCTTTCAAATTCTGGGAACTCTACCTCAAGCTGGGTGGCATCCTCCCACCGGAGGACAAATTCCATTCGAGGGGCACCCTCATGTTGGGGGGCACCCTCAATCCGGAGTCTACCATCAACCACACGGACAAAATGTGTCTACCGCACCAAATCCGTGGAACGTCCTTTTTCAAGGAAACCCACAGTCCTCGGCAAGACAAAATACTCAGACTCCGCAACAAGCCCCTTATGGACAAATTCCAAACCCAACCTATAACCCTCAAAACCCATCTGGTTATCCTTCGCTCACACATGCTTCTCAAAACACCTCAAATCCTGTGTACTCTGGTCAAAACCAACCTCACATGAGAGGGCCCACTAGTTATAATTATCCACATAACCCAGTAATGGGCCCCACTGGTGTCCCTCTGCCACACCAACATTACCCACAGATTAACCGAAAACTCCCTTTTCTGGCTACCCTGGATCTTCCAGACTTTTCTCGGTTAACGAATGATCCTATTTATCATTCTCTGGTTTGGCCAGTTATTCCAGCTAAACTTCCTTCTGACATCCCAAAATTCGACGGAAAGTCCAGAGAAGACCCAAACAATCACGTGATGACATTCCATTTGTGGTGTTCATCCAACTCCCTCATGGACGATTCTATTCGTTTACGTCTTTTCCAACGAACACTTATGGGTTCTGCAGCGAAATGGTATATTGAACTACCACGCGCATCTTTTCACGATTTCAACTCCCTCGCCATGTCCTTCCTCATGCACTTCCAACTGCCCATTCGATACGAGATGGGTACTGAACTATTAACCTCCCTTCGCCAGACAACTTCCATACATATCTCCGATCATATCCATGAATGGAGACGACGACGAAGGCTAATCAAAGCGGTCATTCCCGACCAATTGTTAGCAGAATGGTTCACGAAATCATTGTTACCCCAGATCGCTCGTGATGTTGCCATGGGCGGCGTAGTCACTGCGGAAGAAGCCATTGCCCGAGCTCAGTACTTAGACTTAGTCTATTCACGATCTGGTACTCTGTATGAGTTGATACCGAATGCTACCCATGCCACTAATGATCCATCCAAACCATCGTCTGCTTCCCACACGAATGGAGTTATTGGCTCTGTCAAAACCCAATCTACCACCCAGCCAACTGGAACAATTCAACGGCCCACTTCGACGGCCGCTCCCAGCCCGACTGCACCCTCTTCTACCCCACCTCAAACTCAGGTCTCTGATGTGAATGTGGTCCAATCAACCCCTTCACAAGAAGAAAGTGAAAAATAAACCAAAGAAAAACAATAACAACGAACAACCCAAAACCCAACCACAAACCCATGCTGCCGGAAAACAACCACAACGGAAACCAAAATTCCCATGTCTCATTTGTGGATACGATCACTACACTCGAGACTTCCCACATCGCGATGAAGTGGCCAAACTTTTCAAGGGAAATTCACAACCCGCTGTGCTTACTCAGCCTTTTCCACAGCAGCAATCTTTGGTTGCACAGACCCCCACGCTGGGGGGCAGTTCCAAACAACCCCATGATGAGGCCTCGACAAGTGCCCACATTTACATGTTTAACGGGGTTAATCTAACCACTCGCTCTGCGACATATGACACGCCAGTTAAACCTGATAAGCCGAAGATTGCTAACGGTTCTCCACCGGACCCATTTCCATCCTCCGCTAATCCTCCTTCTGTTAGCCCTCCATCTAGGCCTCTCCAGATTGAGAAACCATCTTTTGACTCCATCTTACGCCCTCCTAAGAGCACCATCCAGAAATCTACTTTCAATCCTAACTCACGGGCTACCCAAAATTACAATATTGTAGAAGATTTGGCCCAAGCACCGTGTGCTATGTCCGCCTTGGAAGTTCTACAACACTGTCCCAGCCAACGTAGAACGCTCTTAGCCGCTATCGGTGCTTTTGGTCCCGAGTCATCAAACAACCTCATGTTTAACCTAGATGACCATCAACTGCGACTCTCCCACTAGCTAGCTTTCCAAATCGATGTTGTTGTTCACAATCAACAAATCCACCGGACTATCCTGGATGAGGGAGCCTCTACCTGTGTCATGTCTCTAGCCTGTTGGAAAGGCTTGAAATCACCCACCCTTAACAAATCCCCTATGATGTTATGCGCTTTCGATGGATGAGGTTTTCATCCTCACGGATTATTGCAATCCTTAGCCGTTCAGTTGGGCGGAAAAACTGTTATCGTTGACGTTGAGGTGGTCGATGCTCCCCTCGACTACAACCTATTACTCGGAAGAAGTTGGTTCTACGCTATGACTATCATCGCCTCGTTGGTGTTCCGATGTGTACAATTCCCCCATCAAGGTAAAATTGTCACCGTCGATCAACTTGATTTATGTACACCCGACGCTCGCATCCCTGCCACCAACAACATTCATTTTTTGGGAGACCACGCAGTTACGTATGAAAGCGTTGGTGTTGGCTTATTGAAAGATTCTAGCCTTATGGGTACTTTCCCTACACCAATTCCACCTACTGCACATCATATTGTCATTGTCAATATGGTCTCGACTACGCCTTATCAATCCTTGGAATCATCTGACCCTTGGATTGTACCTATTCCTTTGGAATTCGATGTGCTTAGTGACACTATGTCACTCAGCCCAGCCGAAGCCGCATACGTAGCTATCCAATCTGCCTCTCCCTCCTCCAAAAATCTGCATTCATTGGCATCCGATGCCTTTTCGATGCCCTCATGGTTAGATTCCCTATCATCTATCGTCGATTACATTTCCCACATTTTCCCTTTGGACGAATCGATTATGGAAATGCTCAGCATCGACGACTTACCTTGGGATGATAACCATCATCGATCCTCTTTTCTTTCGTCGTTGGAAGAAATTCATGGAGACACACACTCTGCCTTCCCGTTTGATGTTACCCGTGTTCACCAATATCCTATCCTCACACAAGATACTCTCTCTGAGGGGAACATGAGTAACATCTTTACTACGATCACAATCGACATTTCGATCAAAGAAGGTGTCGTGGAAAACATTAAGCTAGGTTCTAATTGCACACCCGATGAAGTGGTCTCTTACACTGCTTTGTTTAAAGAATTCTGCGATGTCTTCGCATGGAGCTACGAGGAAATGCCAGGGATCGACCCTTCAATCGTCATACACAAAATCAAAACTTACCCTGACGCAAAACCGGTTCGACAGAAACTTCGCTCGGTTCATCCCAAGAAAATCGCAGCTATAAAGGCGGAAGTTGAAAAACTTCTAAAATCTGGCTTCATCTATCCCGTCCCTTTAACCGAATGGGTTTCCAACCTTGTTCTGGATGCCAAGAAACAAGGTACCATCCGGGTTTGCATGGATTATCGAGATCTCAACAAAGCTTGTCCCAAGGAAAACTACCCTACGCCCTTCATCGATCAAATCATTGACAATTGCACAAGGAGCGTAATCTTCTCTTTCATGGATGGCTTTTCTGGATATAACCAGATTGAAATCTTGCTTGCGGTTCAACACAAGACAGCCTTCATCTGCCCTTGGGGTACTTTCGCCTACCGAAAGCTACCTTTTGGCCTTAAAAATGTTGGGGCTACTTTCCAGCGAGCCATGTCATACGCTTTTCATGACATCAAACATATAGCAGAACCGTATCTCGACGATTTACCCGCCCATTCGCTAAATCGATCTGATCACATTGATCATTTACGGGCGATTTTTCTTCGATGTAGGTTCTACCGTATTCGTCTGAACCCACACAAATTCATTTTCGTTGTCGAATCCGGTCGACTCCTCGGTTTCATTGTCTCCAAAGACGGGATCAGGGTGGATCCCTTAAAGATCAAGGCCATCTTAGCCTTACCTCCACCTACCAATTTAACCCAACTCCAGAGTTTGCAAGGCAAAGCAAACTTTCTTCGCCATTTCATCTGCAACTATGCCGAGATCACTAAAGGATTTATGTGGTTACTACAAAAGAACATCCCTTTCATCTGGGATGCAACCGCCCAACGGTCATTCGATACTCTCAAGCACGCTTTGACCCACGCACCTTTGTTACATCCTCCTGAATATACAAAGGATTGTATCCTTTACTTGGCCGCTTCTACTTCCACCATTGCGATGGTGTTAGTCCAATAAGACCCCAACGGGGAAGAACATGTGATTTATTATCTGAGCAAGAGTTTATCTGGACCCGAACTCAGATATTCACATGTTGAGAAACTAGCTCTGGCAGCCATCATCGCTGTCTAAAGGTTCTGCCACTACATCTTATTACGCACCACCATGGTAGTCGCAGACTCGAACCCCATGTACCACGTCTTGACACGTCAAGTACTTGGGGGAAAATATTCAAAATGGATCGTTATTCTTCAAGAATTCGATCTGGAGTTTACAAAGGTCAAAGCCAAAAAATCCCTGGTGTTTGTCGAGCTCATATGCGCTCTCCCTCGTGCCGATGAAAACATTGAACCTAGAGATTCTCTCCCCGATGAATCTCTCTTCCTCATCGGCACCTCTGATCCTTGGTACGGAGACATTCTCCTCTACATTCAAACCCAACGTTTTCAACCCAACATCTCTCATGAAGAGCGTCGACGCATCCGTCACCACACCCGCCATGATCTCATCATCGGTGACACCTTATATCGCCGAGGTATTAACAACATCCTCCGACGATGTTTGATTCACGAGGAGGCTGAACGCGTTTTGAACGATTGCCACCTTGGCGCTTGTGGCGGTCACCTTTCTGGGATGGCCACAGCCCAAAAAATCCTACGTGCCGGCTACTTTTGGCCCTCGATTTTCAAAGACTGCATCGAGGCTGTCAAAAAATGCCCACCCTGCCAAATCTTTAACAAGAAGGCACGCACCCACCCCACTGCGCTGCACCCTATTATCGCCATCGGCCCCTTTGCCAAATGAGGTATCGATTTCATGCAGTGTAAGCCTAACTCAGCCGGGGGGCACGGTTACATCATCATCACCATCGATTACTTCACCAAATGGGTTGAGGCTATGCCTACCTTCCTGAATGATGGTCGTACTGCAGCTCTATTCCTGTTCAACCACATCATAACTCGTTTTGGTGTACCACGTGCCATTGTCACTGACCATGGTGCACACTTCAAAAACCAGATGATGAGCGAGTTACATGTCAAATTGGGTTTTCGCCATGAAAACTCATCCCCTTACTACCCTCAAGCAAACGGACAAGTTGAGGCTATCAACAAAGTCCTAAAAACCATGATCCAATGCATGGTAGGGGAAAACAAGACATCGTCGCATTTACAACTGTTCTCCGCTCTCTGGGCCTATCGCACTTCTGCGAAAACTTCAACTGGATTCACTCCTTTCCAGTTGGTCTATGGCATTGAAGTTGTCCTACCAATCGAGTGTGAGATTCCATCACTCAAACTAAAAATCGAACTCCTGCCCCATACTTCTGCTGAAGAAGAACAATTCTTGTATCTATCCAAATTGGATGAAACACATCGCGATGTTGCTCTCGCCAATGAGGCACATCAGAAATGAATTAAAAGTCAATATGACAAATCCGTCCACCCTCGGACTTTTGCAGAAGGAGACTTAGTCCTCATTTACGACCAATCTCACGATAAATTGGGAACAGGAAAGTTAGAACCCATGTGGCACGATCCTTACATCGTGAAACGTGTCCTACATAAAGGTGCCTACGAATTAGTTGATCATGATGGAATTTCCCTGGGAGAGCCCCGAAACGGGATTTACCTTAAAAAGTACTATGCCTAGATCACCTAGCATCTGTACTTTGTACATTATTGTATTTTAGTTTGATGTGTCTATTTCTTTCACATGCTCGAGTCTTTACCGTTGCCACTCATGATTGTGCCTATGTTTTCATGCACAGATGATGTCTTCCTTTCTTATATTTTTTGGGTTCGCGGATGGCGCTAGCCGACATATCCGGAACATTGCTTCGACGTTATGAGTTATTTACCAGTTTGACGAGGTGGTCAGTTCAGGAGGCATCTGCTTAGGACCAACAACCAACAATATGGCAGAATATCACGCTGTCATCGGACTGTTGACCCAAGCCTCCTCCCTAGGTATCTCTCATATCATTGTGTACTTAGACTCCCAACTCGTGGTTTATCAACTCAATCGTATCTATGCTATCTGTAGTCCTATCCTGCTATGTCTACACTTACAAGTTCGCCATCTAGAACGAATGTTCGATTACATTGAATATAGACACGTTCCAAGAGAACTTAAAGTGTTCCAGATTCATTAGCTAATTATATCATGGATCGGTATCTTGCCCACATATAATATTTAAGGAAAGAAAAACTGTACATTACATGTAAATTAAAAACACATCACAGACATCATCATGTACAAATCATTGGCATCATAAAAACTCAAAACTGTATATATATATATATATATATATATATATATATATANATTACACCAAAAAAGTATGTAGAAGAGCAAAATATTGGGTCTTTCCACCCATACAACGTCGCCTGACAAGGCATACAAAAATATGATCACCGGAGAGACTCTAATCTCCCTGCACTACATTGTGCTGTGAGTAACACACCACTGCGCGCACTACGCACCTCAATAGAGAATTGATATTCTCCGGTACCCCCACAGTGTGTCACTGCAGATGTAAAGGCACTTCTCCCCTCCCCAAAGGAGGAATGCCCATCTTAAGGCCTTGGATGTTTCTCTCAACCTCCCAGAGACCCATCACTGGTACTGTCGGATCTGCTGCAACCAGGATGCCCCCACGACATCCTGGCACCGGTACATCAGCCGGACGCACTGCTCCCTTGTCTGCACATTGGAAACAATACATCTGTTAAAACTCTTCTACATACCAAAAAAATATATATACATCAAAAACTTTAAAAACAAAAACTAGACAAGGTATGGCTCACTCTCTTACCTAACTCATCCCAGCCTTCCCCCGTGGGTAAAATCAAATCCATGCTCCCGCGAAAGTCGACCTTAGCATAAGGTAATTCCTCTATCCATAGATAATGTCGTCTCAGCCAGGCAAAGAAATCGCCAGTGAAATGGAACTCTGACTCCGACACTAGCCTTGGAGACAGACTAGTCCACCTCTCCATCCTCAGTTCATCCACTGGTCGCACCGCCAGTGCTATCTGAGGCTGCATCTGAGGGATGCACTCTAGGAAAAATGAGACCAAAAATGAGCCATAACCAAACTGCTTATGTCCGGTCCTGCACCGTGAAATTTGTTCCTTCACATTTCGAAGAAACCCTGCACTCCAGTTGAACAGTGTTGGTTCCAAACACTGAACACCGTAAGCCACCTGCGATCTTGATGCCAGATGAGCGCTAGTACTACTTGTCACGCTCGTGATAGCAAACAGTATAGACCGGAGGGGCAGTTCCCGAATATCCTTGATAGGGATTCTACCCCCTACCAGCCTTGCTCCTGGGATACAGTGGCGTGCCAGATACACGTCCACTTGTTTAGGTAGCGCCCTCTGCCCGGAGAACGATATGGGGACCCCTCTTTTCGAGAGGCCAGTCAAAAAGTACACGTCTTCTAACTCAATGGTTAAAAGTTGTGTGCCAATTCGGAACCCTTGCTCTGCAACATCCCAGAGGCCAATCATATGCTCGAGCAATAAAATCTCTCTCTTCATTTTTTGCAACTTGAAGAATTTGAGCAAACCACAAGCTCGCAAAGCGGCCCGTGTGTGAGGACTCTGCAAGGCAGCTAAGTCATCCATCTCATGTTCCCTCTCTTTCCACTCGATCATGGTCGCCGAAGTTATCTACAAAACAAAAAATCAAGAAATCCATTATTTCCACGTTTTGTCAATTTCGGCAATTTTTAAAAGCAATTTAAAACATGGAATGAGATGCCCACATCATTTAAAAGTAACAACACACTCTTTTATAACTACCACGACCTCCCTAGCCATTTAACATTCATCAAATAATAATGAAAACGTTTTGGAAAATCAAAACGACTTTGGGGGCTGCGTGGGCACATGGGAAGATTTTTTATGGACTTTTTTACCAAAAACGACCTGTCTAATTGACTACAGGGGAATTGACATCTTAGCCATCCTTTTCTAAAGAGTTTTTTGTAAAAGAATTCCCCTTTCCCATTAGTTTTTAAAAGAGGCCGATTTGGTTCTACTTGGGGCAACTTAGGGCTTCATGTTTTAATTAAATAATGCTATTAAAATGAATGTGAAACCATGTGTTTGAAAGAGAAAGAGATGGACACCTACCTGGTCTAAACGGAAAGCAAAATGGTGAACCGTAGCTCCGACAGAGAGCAAAACAAGATCCACTTCAAAACGAGATTCTACACTACTCCAAAATCCTTGTGCGAAATGAAATGGTAAATGAAGTTTCAATGAATTGTTATTTATAAATTTTCATTTTTTCATAAGGTATAGTCATTTTTGGGTTTCTCTAATGACATAATGGCTTTACTAAACCCTGGTTTGTAGTTTTGGCATCACAGGTTTCCCAGTAGTTCTGATGGATTATTCACCTTGTCGCACTTATGAGCATAGTCTTAGTTCGTTCTCGAGCTCGATAATATGAGAACGTAACCGGGTAAACTTTTATCTCTTTTTCGGACCCGTACAGATACACGAACACACGAAAAAGGAACCCCCCTGGAGTCTACTTTAAACCCTTTTCAGAATCTCTAAATACGAAAAGATTGTCGAGTGACCTTGCTTCCTTTCACACTCGTTAAAAGGTCAGAAAGGGTGTCTTTCGAGCGATAGTTTACCCCTTTTTCGGTCTCGTTGGACTACTATACGAAAAAGGAACTGAGAGATTTCTCTTTTAAGTGTTTTTCCAAACTCTATAATCCCGAAAAACCTTCGAGTTTTCTGTCCTTGGACTCGTTAAAGCACACATCGACAGGCCCACATGGGACCGAACCCTTACTTCTTCCAGTTCGTTAAACAAAGGAAGAGGGACTTACCGAAGGTGAGTTATATAGAGCATGTGTTATCCTCCTCGAGCTCATTAAATCAAAAAGGGGTACTCATCTATCTAGATGGGGGAAAAAAATTGAAAGGAGCAAGCCAAGCAGTCTCTTGAGAACATCATCCAGCACTTCTTAGAGTTGCCCTTGAACACGGCACTTTGTCATTTGCAGATATCATAATCTGTTGAACCTCTGCACTGAGCCAATCCTTCGAGTTCCTTTCACTCCTTTGGGTCACCCGACGCAAGTCACAGTACCCATTGCATAGTTTTGATCCATGTCATGTTTTGTTGTTGTGCCTCAGTGTTCAAGGTAAGTATCCGCCTCGAGAGTTAGCCATCCCAAATATCTTGCCTCAAAACCTGTGTCAGTCCATGTCCATTTGATCTGCCAATTACATCTCCATGTCCATTTTGTGTCATTGAAGGGGGATACATCAAGGCCCTCCTTCGACGAGTCTATTCCTGTTGACTTCAATACATTATCCAGGGACTAGACTTAGAAACCAGTTAGTACTTTGGGACCTTCATGCCTCAATGGTAGGCCTCCTCACATTAGACAGTGGGTTTACATCATTGACCCCTGATCGAATGATTCCATGGATGTTTGACCTCATCTCATCTATTCACATTCGCTAGAATGTACTAGGGTACCTTAGGAATCATCGACATTAATGGTGATCTCCCTCGCACTTGTTAATGGTTCACACCATTGACCGGTAATCAAGTGGTTTCTACCATGTTCGGCATCAGGACATCTATTCACATGGTCACATTCGTACCATATTGGGATTGGTAAGAAGACCCTGGGTTGAGTGATCACTTTGATATATGCTTTGCCCAGGCTGCGAAGGAATCTCTATTGGACAAATAACACATACACTGTCACATAGATCCACTTTGTATTGGTCGTGGCTATGTTTTATCATCTCGTAGATCCACTGTGTATTCTTTGTGGCTACGATCAGTCCGAGTCATCATAGTATAGATCCACATTGTATCTTCAGTGGCTATACCCTCTTGTCAATACAATTATGGATCCGCGGTGTATTTTATGGCGGCCATATCTCGCAAGTCTTGATCACCCAAGCATAGGTATGCATGCCTTGGGTTTTGAAATATGTCATGATATTTGTTAGATGTTTGTGTGCAGCTTCCGTCAGGTTCTCCGAGTCTATACCCTTTCTTAAACGTCTACAAAGTATTTCAGTCATCAGTTCGCATATTCTAACTTCATACTTTGGGGGGAATTCTGTTACACGTTAAAATTACTCAACTGGATAAGTGTCGCATATTCCTCCCAATTGTCGTAAGTGTCACATCTTCCTTACAACTTTCGCAAGTGTCGCAAGTTGTTCACAAGTGTTGAAAACATCATTCAAGCATACTACCATAATGACAACACTAAGGAGGCACCTAAAACATCTCATGTACTTGGTTTGGAGAAGGAGAACTGGTTAACTGAAGTTAAGGGACTCTTGACACCTGAAAAGAGCTCTGAAACAATGGTTTTGAGGGTGAGCGCTCCCCTATATCAGCCTTGGGAGCGCTGGCACCCCCCTACAAGGCTTCAGGGAGCGTTATAATGCTCTCCTTCCCTTTTACAGGAGCGCTACTCACTTTTGGAGCGCTGGCGCTTCCCTTAAGCTTCTCAGGGAGCGTTACAATGCTCGGATACCCCTTTTGCAGGAGCGTTGCCTAATCTGAGGCAGTATTTGGCCCATTGAGGAGAATAAGGGGAGGATATTTCAAGATTAGAAGGCAGTTGCATTCAAATTCTTGGTTTCATCAGGAGATCCCTGATCTAAGGAAGAGGTTCCCCAACTTGTTCTAAAGATAACTCAAGAGGTTAATCTCCTATTAACCTATATAAGCAAGCTCTATGAAGGTGGAAAAGGGGGGAAGAATTGCTAGCATGAAACCTATGATCTCATAGGAAACACAAAGTCAGCCAAAGGAGAGTGATTAGTGAAGTTGTTGTCATCCAGGTTGTGGATCTTTCGAGCAAGGGTTAGACGAAGAGGACCCGACGAAGCTGTCACATTCGCATCTATGATTGTAAGTAATGTTGTCATTATTCTCATTAATATGACACACCTGGCCTGTTTCTTTCTAGTTTGTGTGTAATGTTACATGAACTTATCATTGATAGATAGAACTGTTTTCAAGCTAACATCAATAGAGTAGGAAGTGGTCGTATCTTGTTTGTCTACAGGACTCAGCGAGGAGCAAAGGATCAGAGAGCAACTCGGAGCGTGCAGGGACAAACGTCGATAAATAGGTACTTATGTTCTCCTTCCTTCTCATGTGTTAGTTTAGATAGATTTGAAAGGAAGTCAGTGTCCACATTAAGCATTTTTCTGTCTAGAGTTAGGGTCAAGCTTTTAGAGGCGATCTACCTGTCTGCAGGGAGATTTTCCTACAACACCAGTACATTGTGACAGTTGCTTATATTGGATAGACTGTTATTACATGGGACATCTCGTTGTTACGGGCTCAAGTAAAACATCTAGTTGCTCGGAATTCTCTACTGGAAAGAGAGAACCAAGAGTTGAAAGCACACATAGAAAGGGCAGATGAAAGACCCAAGAGAGTCGGTAATATATTCATCAAAAATACAACCAACTTCAAAGCCATCATAAATTCGGAACTGTTTGATCCTTCATTTGCTAATTTCTAATCGTAAAAATGATTTTATTTGATTTTATTACATTATGTTATGAAAAATCGAAATAGGAAGATTTAATTTTTATTTCCTTTGTTAATAATAAGACTAGCTACAGAATTTATGATTCTATAGCCAATATGTTTCTCAATATTAGTTAGCATTATTTTCTGAATATCAAATTTGTTTTGCTATCTACAGGAAATTGATGATTATGATGTTGATTACATGGAGAAAACATCTTGGATAATACGCTCTATTATTCAGTAGTTTATTTCTTTTATGTTGATAAAACTTTGATTTATTTTGACAAACCAACTCATACAGGAGTGGTTTCTAGTTTCACTATTTTTGTAATACTATCTATTTTTTGGGGATTGCACTCTATCTTGCATGATAAGAGTATGTGAATCCTAATATAGTTTAAATAGTGGTCACTCTTAGTAGTGAAAAAATCTTTTGTTGGGATACATTATGGACATATCATTTTTGAAAACTATTATGGAGAAGTTGTTCATCATTTGGCTTTAGACCTGTGTGACGCTTACCCCATTATGTTTTTTCCTCCATCCTATGAAATATTGTAATGCAGCTTTAGTCTAGTTATCATATGGTATCTCATATTATTAAGCACTTTAATTATGTCTGCAATTTGTTATTCCATATTACATCTGTGATCAATCTGCCATTTAAATATTGTTGATTTATGTTGGATATTGGATGATGGATTATATGAATGCTTTGTATTGAGTTTCCTTTATTATAAGTGCTCATTATTATAAGATCACCATATATGTACATTTATCATTCTCTCATTATATACTCGCTCCAATGCATCTTTGAGTTTATTCTGGGAGCATTAGCATTGTTCTTTTATAGGTTTCCCTCGTAGGTTGGACAGTTAGGAGCTCGAATTACGCAGGAAGATAAATTCAGCTTAGTCGATTAGTTACAGGTTAGTTTACTTGTTATTTAGTTAAAATTGTTTTGAAATAAGAACAACATGAGTTAGCTTTGACTGTTTATGCATTCTTATTTCAATTATTATTTGATTAGCATTCTATTTTTAGATCTTCAGACGTTCAAAAGAAAACAGAAAAATGTATGTGCTTTCTTTATCTCTTCTATAAACACTTTCAAAAAATATTTGTTTCGCAAGATGTCAAGAAAATCTTGTACATTGTACATAAATTGTTTATAATCATATGCACATATTCGTGTTTCCATTTGAACATTTGTAATTATTATATTATTAAGTATCATAGCTTTATAGATTAGTTTCGTTTCTTTTATTATTTTTAGGACTTTAGTTGGCCAACAAAGCCATTAAACCCATCGGGTCATTTCATTCCAAACGTCTTGGGTTATTTAGACAACCCTGGTCCGGATTTGACCTTCCAATTGACGGTGCGTCACTTACACCCGTCAACACTCTCCTAGGAAAATCGTTTGGCATGTAAGGGCTAGCTCATGCCATCCATAATGTCTTTTAGGCCTACAACATCTCTATCATCCAGCATGTGAGCCCTTGGAATCCAACTTGTGGGATTCAAGCCCCATGGAATCCCAAGCTAGGCTTGTTCTTCCAAAACTATCCACCAACTAGGTCCTGCAAAGACAAATAAGCACCCCCTCCAAGGATCTCAAGTCAAAATTTCATGGTGAGTAAATCAAATCAATAAATGAGCCATCTATGCATGTGCATCAAAGATTACATGGTCAAACAAGTAAGTACTCAAAGACATTATGAAACTTGCCAAGATTGGATATGGGAGGGTTGATGAGGTTTCCTATTGGGTATATCTTTCCCTAAATCAAGGAGTGTTTCCCAAGTGATCGCTCTCTAATCCATGTGAAGTAGATGAAGCGGTTATGGGTCAAGACTCACTGGGAATGGGGTTTCATGACATACAAGAGGTTTTAGTGTCTCATTCATGGGTGCCTTTGTAAAGGGTGTGTGGCACCTTCATTTGCAATGCATTTTTTCCAAGACCATCCTCTTTCCATTCTTTGTTTCTTTCATGTTTTAAAGGACGAGTTGAAGGCCATTGTCCTGGTGTGGTGTCTAGATAATGACAGTGTCACTCACAAATACCTTGCGGAAATGAGAAAGTTGGCTCGTGATGAGACCCACTTTCTCTCAGTTGTGTAACTGAGAGCCGCTACCATGGATTGGTGGGGATATGATGGTAATTTCATACCGCTAGATACCCATGATCATGATAGGTCGACTTGTGATGAGGCCTCCTATCCTCCAACTAACCCCCTAAGAATTCACTATCATTTATTCTTGTGGGACCCCTTTTCTTACAGAGAAGTGTTTCATTGCTTTCTTGGGGGATCCCTGGGCGAAGCATCTGGAAGGTCTATATACAGGCTTTTATCTTTATATCCAAAAAAAACTCCTATGTTCCTTCAACCCATTCTTCCCATAGAATGAGGGACAATCCCTTCTTGGGTCAATACACCCTAAAATCCCAAGAGACAAGGAATTGGAGGTTTTAGATGATGGAAAATGGTAAGTATGGCTAGGAATGGTATGATGGCTCTTCAAGGGAGTTCCTAGTAGGAAACCCATTCCCAAGGAATACCACTTACTAGGGCACAATGTCAACCACCAAGTGATACGAGGCAAAAATAATAATGTCCAAGCATATTTCATGAAATCTAAAACAGTCTAAGATACAACATACTCAAAATGCCTCGAATATTGAAATGACACTCACCATAATACCTGACTTTTACCTCATGGAGCAAGGCTCAGTTCCTTTCGGAAGCCAACCGGTGTGGTGGATGCTATCTAAAAATCCTAACCTCCGTGGTGGTGAGAAGGGTCTCCATTTGTGCAAGTGGATACTATTGGTCTTGTAGTCCCTCAACACTCCATATATGCAACAAGAGGGCCTCAAGACATAATCTCCTTAGTTATCCCACAAAATGGGGATAACATTTGGCTCCTACTTGGGGACATGTGCTCACCGTAGAGTGCATGAGAACCGCAACATCTCCTAGTAGACATGTGCCTTCCAAAATACAGACACAAACATCAGAGAATCTAGGGTGGTGTTATCACCCTTCGTCCATATACATAAAAATCGAAATGAAAACTAATCTAGAAAAGAAAATTTTAGCATTTTTTCCAAAAATTTCTAAACTAAAGATGAAATCAATATGCAAGTAGAGAAAAATGAAATATGAAATGCATCTAAACTAATATGAGAAATCAAGATGAAAATGCAAGGAAAACAAGATGACCTGCCTACTTACCTGGGGCCTGGGGCCTAGGGCCTGAAGAAGTCATGTGACTCAAACATAAGGTTGGAGAATAGATCCATCCATTGGTAATGGTATATTTATCCCGTCCAAGGTTGTCAAATAGAACTTTTCTTTATCATACCTCTTCTTGACGATGTAAGGGTCAAGCCATGAGTTGTCATCTCTCTGGTCATACATGGTCTTTCCCTTTCTCTTGTCCCACATGAGCATAAGACTTCCTTCATTGAAATTGATTCAAGGTATACTCTCAATGTATGGATATGAAGGAGGCTTTGTGTTGACCATCCCTTTGATGGTTTCTTCTCGTTCTTCATCTTCATTCTTCAAAATATGGATAGACCTTGGCTCTTTCCCTTGGTACTTCATAAGTTTCTCTTTGTGTTCATTTTTCATTGGGAGAAACATATCTATGGATTCTTCCTTATGAAGGGTATCTCAAATGGATCATACTCAATAATCTGTGGAGGCACATCATAATCGTGTTCATTGACATAATCATGGCCATTAGGATCCATCACATGTTTATCATTCTTTTCTCGGTTGTGTAAGATCTCATATGTGCCACCTCCCATGGGAATGAACACATTATTAAGGATCATGCTAAGGAAATCTCTAAGGGAAGAAGACCAAGTCCTCGATAAAAGAATCCCCCAAGCATATGAAATATAGATCACTATTATGTCCATGAAGAGGTTGATATGTGGAAAATCAATCAGAAAAACCTCAACATCCTCACATACCCCAAAAACCTTGACCTTTTTAGAATCAATACCACATGCATTAACATAAGGTCGAGTTGTTTTCAAACCAAGTTGTTCCATTACCTCCAATGACATGACATTCACTGAGGCCCTAGAATCAAGCATGGAGTTGTTCAAGCGGAGGCCATTCATGCATAATGAAAGATAGAAGGGATGATTCTTGTCTCTTTGTTGATCAAGATATATAGTGTTCAAGACGATAGGAAAGTCTTCCTTCTCGGTCGATACCTGTAATATCTTCAAGATTTCCCTTTTCACAGAAGGGATCTTGCACATCTTTGTTACTGGGACCATCATATTTAGTTTTCCAAACATGCTTACAACATCTATATTCAATTGAATATCGTTTGTTGGAGTTGGCTTAAGAAGCAACTCGTGTGCTAGAGCTGGAGGTGGTGGGGCCACCTTCTCTGTTGATGGAAGAGGAGTGCATGGTTGTGATGGAGGGGCTGAAGCTTTATTTCTTATAATGTAGGTCAAATATTCCATCCTCCTTAATTCATTATTCTGATTGTTTGTTAACTTATTCAAGGCTCGAAGTCTCCCGTCTCTTTCTCCCTGTCTTGTGGCTTCATTGATATGTTCTTGTGTGACTTGTTCCTCTTGGAAAACGCAAATCATATCCATGAAATTCATATCATCAAGAGAATATTCATCTCATCGGGGAAATTCATCTTCTCTGTGAGGTTCTTGGCATGGAAGGCACCAAGCTTCTGTGTCAACCATCCCAACTAGTTTCAAAGTATCTGGGGCCTTTGCCTCCTGTTGAGGTCTTGATTTCCAACCTGTGGCATCTCTCTATTGTCTGGAAAACTAAGGTCTGGGAGCAGATTGATTCTTCTCTACAATATTAAAATGGCCCATAATATGGTTCTGCACCTGGGTAAACTGAGTACTCATCTAATCTATCTTCTGAGTCAAGAGGGAAATCGGCTCAGCATTGTTAGTGGAAACCATAGTATTTGCTTCTACCTTGACACAAGTGTACTAAAAAGGTTCCACCCTTGAATCAAGAAGATTCTCTCCAATGTCGAAACTATACTCGTTGTCTTATGCCAACGATCTAGGTTTTTTGTCCTTCGGAATGAAGCAAAATTTCCCTTCAAAATCATTCATATGGAGGAGATAGACTGATGAGGTTGTAGGACAGAACTATGTTGGAATATAGTTGTACAAACTGTCAAATCTAATATTGAATTCCTTCACTATCCCATTCTCCTTTTTCTTTATCTGATTGAATTGAGCTCCAAGCGTCCCACCATCTTTCTTTGTTGACCATTTGCTCTTAAATAAGTTGGCAAAATCTTCATAGGATGTGAGATGATTGTCAGGAAGGCCTCTGAACCAATAAAGATCTTCCTTAGTCAATGATGAAGCAAATATCCTCATGGATACATCCTCATGTTCAATCCTTTCATTTTCCATGTCTCGCCCCATGACATAAAGATGATCCTCAGCGGTCACTACATTATTTCCTTGGAACTTTGGCAAACACTTGTTAGACTCTTTTGACATTGCATTGGGGTATCCTTGGATAGTGGACATGTTAAGGGGTTTATAGAGGTCCTTTTCCCAAGGGTAATCCTAGAGCAAGGGGGGGAGTACCGTGAAATATGGTTTTGACAACGTAATACTTGAATGGAGGCCTTCTTTCGTAGACCTTAGAAAGATTGAACCTCCCAGGCGAAAAAAGCTTGGAAGAGGAAGGGTTATATCCGGAAGGTGGAGTCGCCAGATGAGCTTCAAGAGGATCTCACTAGGAAAGGTGGAAATGGAATGTCCCTTGGGTCGAGTCACCAGATAAGCTAGGGGACAGGATTTGGGATAGTTTTCCAAAGTGTCGTTAGGGTTCAGAAGAGGATTCAAAATCCTCCCTAGCAACGACGCTAAAATGTTATCGCAGAATTTGAGGGTTGGGATAAGCCCGACCAAACCACCAATATGGCGATAATAAGGAGAGAACCTACCCACTATCACCTTAGGCAGGTGTTCCCGTCACTTTATAGGTGAGGTAGTCACCTCAAGGGGGGAATCTCGGTGGCGCTAGGGGGAATTGAGATGGAAAAAGTGATGTATGAACGAAAGCCCCTAAAGGTCAAGTTTCTAGATGGAAAAGGGAACTTGGAAATGAGTCTAGATGGTTGCTTAAGGTTTCCAATGCTTATAGTAACCTGCCAAGAGTGAATAGCTGCCCGAGACACAAGGAAAACCAAATATATGATATAATATGTTAGGTGGAAAAGCAAGTTAAGCTTGATGTCCCTAATTTCAGAAATAATCAATGATATATATCAACATATAAAAGATAATAAGAGATGCAAAATAAGTGTTAAAACTCCAATTAAATAAGCAAGAGACAAGCTAGTAAAGACTAGTTTAACTCAACAATGATAGAGCAAGACTTTAGCACAAAAGCAAGGTTGTCATAAAAACGCTTACTGCAGCCCCAAGGGTTAGCTCAAGTGGTTCTGAGCTAGACATGAATTTATCCCCAATAGAGGAGGTCACAATTTTGAATCTCTTGTGCCCTCTTGGGCTTAGGTCTGTGCCAACAATTTACCCTGTTTACCATGACTAACCAAGCATTTATTTTTTCCCCGAGGTGTAGGACAGTCAGTGACAGAGTGTTATGTTAAGGCACTCTGTGATGTGAAGTCGTTGATTTGAAACCTCTCGGGAGACCAAAAATCCAACCATGTTAAGGGTTGGTGTGGCTCAAGCCGGGTGCGATCCCCGAGTGATTTTGACGGCTTAGATGCCCCTAAGTTGTGATTTCTCAATCCACGGGCTAGTCCCATAGGTCACGGACAAAATAGGAAATAAAAAAAAAAAAATCTTACTGAAGTGATATTTATTAGCCTTATGGTTGTAGCAAACCAAGCCTTATAATAGAAAAATCAGCCAATGAAAATCACTTCCAACTAGCTCAAAAAGTGCGCTAGGATTAGTAGTTCATTAGGGCAAAGTTGTAGCCAATTCCTAGGGTTAGTTTAGGAGTTATCTAGGGTTAGAGGGTTAGATTTTTGCAGCCCTAATGGGTATAGGTTAGTTTTTTAATAACATCAAGTTTTAGTGGGTGAAATAAGATGTCTTAATGAGGCAAGGTAGCCTAGGGATCAAGGAACAACATCCAAGTGAGAAAGCTTCAAAACATCAACTTTTCACGTTTACCAATGCAACATTTTATTTCTCCAATGCAACGACTAGTGCCTTTGATTAAGGCTTAATGGGGTCAAAAGCAAAGAACTAAAGCTACTACCTTCGTGGGGGTATAAATCCTCTTATTCCCCAAGGCAACTAACCTAGCTAGGGTTTAAAACTAAGGGGTGTATGCCCATATACTTCCTTAGCAAACCCTTGCAAACAAGTATTCTATGATTAAATTTATGATAGGGCTAAAGTAGGGGTGTATGCACTTATACTCCCTACCTAGCTTTAGAAAAATGAACCTTGATCTTGAATTACAAATGATGGAAACAAGTAAAAATCCTTACCAATCCAATAGAAAAAAGATAAACCATAAGATGCCAAGACAAACCACCACAATAGAAAGAAAATGACCTCCAAGAGCTAGTGCATCATCATCATCAACTCCATAACCAAAAAGACACCATATGATAGCACAAGATAGCAAAAAGACTCAAGGGTAGCGAAAATTTCAGTCCTCTCCTTCTCACAAATGGGAGAGTTATGATTTAAAATGAGATCTTATGATCTTTATTTATACAAAATGGCATTCACATAGTTTTTCCACTTATCAATAGTAAAACATAAGATAAGGGGTCCACAACCCTTATCTTACCCCTTGCAATAAAATAATATTAAACAATTCATCTTTAAAATTCACTTTTACACAAAAGAGACCCTAAAATAGGTGATGTCACCCCTTTAGGGGATGTTTTGGCACTTTGAAGAAGTCGTTGGGGTAGTAGATGCATGGCTAGGCCTAGCCCTCTAGGTGAAATTGCAAAAGTATCAAGTATTGTGATATAAATTTTGTACATGTATATCGGTATGGTGTTGTGCACTGATGACGATGGAAATTGTAAGGGGAGGGGAATGTAACATCCCTAGTTTTAGCGATGTTTAATGTAAAAATGATATATGGTCGTGGGCCAAGTGATGTAATATGTAAACATTGTATATCAAAAATAATAAAACAAAATGTAATATTGGTTGCAGGCAGACATGGACAAAGTCATGGGGGCTAAGTTTCCACAATAGAGGGGGAGGTCCAAGGGGGGAATTATTCAAGTTTGTTAATCCCATGCCACTTTCTAAAATTATTATTTTGTATGAACCTTGTATTTTCTTTTTTAGTGTATCAAAGCCCCAATCATTGGATATATTGTTAGAGAGTTGTGTGAAAAGTCACTTCACATATTTATTGAGAGCATGGGGTTGAGTACAATCAACATTGGGGAATGTGAGAGTCAACATGCATGGGTAAAAAGGGAATTTCTAATGGGTACTATAGAGAGTTTTTTTTTACAGGTAATTTTTGGGACAACAAGAGTGTGTTGAGTGTTGAAACTTGAAGGAAGCCATAGTGGGTTTTTTGGGTTGTTGGTTGGAGCTGTAAAATGCATGAAGAAGTAGGTTGTTAGGCCTATAGAGTGATATTTGTTGTGAAGAGTGAATGAGTTGTTGTTGAGAGTTTCATGTTGTAGTTGTAATTCCCTGGAGTCCCCAACAAGAGATATTCTTATACAACCTATGTTGGAGCCTGAGAGAGAAGGGGGATAGCCTAAGGGAATGTGTAGTAGAGAAGGGGATCACATTCCTTGGGTTGTGCAAGTTGAGAAGAAAATAGTTAGTGGGTTGGGGTGCATGTAGGAAACTAGCTTGCTATGAGTGGAGCGTGGACACCCTTAGGAGACACTTTCTCTTATGGACTCATAGCACCAACTCATGGGTAATTTGTTGTTGAGATTTGGAGAAAAAAATCTATGGTTGGGTGGAACATTTGTTCTTTGTAGTTGGTTGTGCATTTGATTATAAAGACAATTGTTTTATCTCCGTTCAATATTTGTATTTATGGATTTAAATTGTCGTGCATAAACTTTGTGTTCTTGAGTGGTTATAAGTTGATGTGTGTATATTTAATTAGCTACATTCATGAAATTGTTATTATATGCATGGGAGTTTAACCATAATGCATGTGTTTTAATTTAGTGGTATTAGAAAAAAATTATGGGTTAGTAGCGGGGGTGCTACATTGCATAGATGCTACTGCAATTTCCACCATATCATCATCATCATTAGATTATTTTGATGTGTAGTGAATGGCATGCTCTTTATCCTCTTTCATTACCTGTGCATCAACATAAGGGTCTTTTTCTACTTTCGTTGGTTTAAAATTCAACTTTCTTCCATCATATTTCCTTTACTCTTTGTTAATGTTGTTTAGTAGCCTTGGTACTTCATCATGGCGCCCTTCCTTGTCATGACAATGTTGTTGTTTATCTATGCACGCTCATAAACAAATAAGTGGTCGACAAAAACAATGGCTCCCTTTGGACCCTCCTCTTTCTCTTTTTCAACTTTCATTCTTGCATCTATAAGTCCTAGAGTTTCCTTCTCTTTCATTACTCTTTTTGTTGCTATGAAAGTGTCATCATCTTCATGCTCATCATCCCATTGAACCTTCTTCTCATTCTCATGCTTCGTTTGGACATAGGAGTCTTCATCTTCATAATGAAAATTGATAATGACAACATTTTTATCTCTACTTCTTGTCTCCATAGCCTTTAAGGGTATTTCCTTTAACTTTAGTTGCAGTTTTCTCGACTGTCTTTCACCCTCTTCTACTACAACACCTCTTTCAACAATTTCACCTTCAATCATGTCTTATATATTTGCAACTTTTTCATGGTTGTGTTCGGTTTCAGTGCTTTACATCGTTGCCACTTCTACTTTTGTGTAATATTCTACAACCTCTCATTGTGTCGCAATATCTTCCATCCTTGCGACACTTTCATTTCCATATTCTCCTTCAAAGTATTATCCAAAAATTGAAGCAATGTCAGTGTTTTCTTCTTTTTCACTTGCAACAACAATATAATTGATTCTTCCGTCTTTTTTTCTTGCACATTCAAAAACTTTAGATGTATCAATCAAATCAAATGCTCCCATGGGCATGTCCTTAAGGGATTCCATTCTTAGATGCACAAATGATGACTAAGTGTCACCATCCTTCTCATTCTAGTAGAGATTCAATGACCTAATGCTCTTTATGTTCACCCATCTCCATTGCGTGGAGATCTTCCGTCTCCTCTTTTATATAGAAGGTTTCTTCAAATTGTTCCCAATATATCCACTCTCATTGGCATTCTTTCCAAAGTTGTCATAACCTCTTCCTCCCTACGTGGTGTTTTTTTCCTTGTCAAAATCTTCAAAGTTTTCCCTTGCTAAGGGTTTGTTTAACAACAAAGTTCTTTGGCCCGTTATTTTCAGTGGTTTGTTTAACCTCTTTGACTCATTTAAGGTCTCTTTCACACAATAACTTCTTTCCTTGGTGCTCCTAGTTTTTGCACTTCTTTTGAATGCCATCTTTGCACTCGTAACATGCGATTGTCTCCCTCTTAATTTGCAATTCTACTCAACTCTATGGTTGGCACTATTAGTTATAGCATCATGCATGTGCTATCTCTTGTCTTAAAAAACTTAATGTGCAAACAACCTATGGCTCCCACTCCTATTTTCTATCTTGATACATGTGTTTCTCTACCCACATATCATGACCAATTGTAGGGGGAGCTACTAGACTCTTGGATTTTCATACTCATTGTGTGTTTTGAGACTTTCCTTGACACAAATGAAGTTCAACATTGAGAACTTGCATAAAAATGACTAGAAGGTGTGGTCCAAGCTTGGGCACAATCTCAGTTTGACTCTTTGGAGATCTACATCAAACACAATGAATACCATTTTGGAAATTCCACTTATAGGCACATTACTACTTGGGATGAAGAAATAAATCATAATTGTGATATTTGAGAATGAAATTATAATTTGTAATCATATAAATCATGCACAAATGTATATGTACAAAACTAAGAACGAGGACAAAGAGAAGTTAGGGATGAGGATCTCGTGGGATCACTTGAGATATTTTGGAAGATAGTTATGGAAATGGTTGAACTAAATGTCTAATTATGATATAGTTATTACACTCACCTAAAATTATATAAAGGGACTTAATATACAATAGAAACACATGTGATGATTGATTAAATAGAATTTTCCCTTTAAGGGTTTCTTGAGTGTAAATTCTTGATGTCACTTACTCAATGCATGTTTGATTATATTTGTTACTAATTGGTAATTCACAACATTTTTTATGAGAGCTTGGCTGGTGAGCAATGAATAAATATTAAATATCGATGGTTGATTGCATGGAGAAGAGATGTTGTGAAAGGAGGTTAAGTTAAGGCTTGTTTACTTGTGCCTCTTGTTAGAAAAATGGGTGTGCTCGTTTAACCATAAACAATATAGCAATATTGTCACCCAACCATAGGCATAAAAGGCCACCCGCGAGCAGCTTAACCTTGATAGATAGAAAATCAATGGCCAACCAAGGTTAGCGCAACAAGCAAGGATAACCAAAGACCAAGAAGAAATTCCAAACCGATAACCCAACACAAGATCACTACTGAAGCAGTTGCAGTTCTCCTTCACTCATGTGCACTTCTTGTCCTTATGCAGTCATGAGTGAGTGAGTGACAAATGAGCTCTAGTGCCCTCTATTTATACTGCTCCATCTCAACTAACTGGGCCGACTTCTCTTTCTAGGGAATAATAACTCAATATTAATTATTCTATTAAGTTGACTTGTCTTCTAGGGTTATTATCCAAGGCTTTAGGGTTTCTCTTACTTTTCGGAATATTCTAGTCTCGTCAAAGGTTACAATTGGAGGTTAATACCTCCCGCGGCTACCATAATATCAACACTCCCTCCTAGCTAGGGAGGTATAATGGAATTGAGCACAAACAAACCATTCAACCGGTAGCATCATCATAGCCACACAAGTTATCTCATGATCATATCACAAGCACCATCATCACTAACCAACCGGATAGTCTCCATGGAAATCAGAACAATGCCATCCAATAGAACACAATTGTGTCTATTCCTAGTAGTATACAACTTTTATCCAGAGACATACAGTATCTACAACAATCATATCATCTGCATAAACAATATCATGATACAAACTAAGTCATCTGGGCCATTCTTCCACTCACATCTATGATATCTGGAAGAGCATCTGCCCTCATAAAGTAAAATATCATCCATGGGCTATCTAGACTATAATAGAAGAATAATTGTCCCTGATTTTTTAGCTTGGACCATTCATCCAATTGGGCCATTCCTCCGACACTAATCATAGTGCAACCTAGAGAGAATGACTCTGCCCTAGGGAATGCTTGTCCCTGATTGTTGAACCTGGACCATTCACCTAACTAGACCATTCCTCCGGCACTAATCATATTACAACCTGGAGAGAATGAGTTTTCCATAGGGAATGATTGGTCGAACCATTTCCTAAGGAAATGATTGTTCTGCACCAACCTCCAAAACTGACCGTTCTTCGAAACTGCTCACAGTTGTGAACTTTGAAGGAATGACTGTCCGGGGAGGCGGACCATTCTACTCGACCACTACTCAGAGTGACTTCCAAGAAGAATGAATGTTCTATACCATTCCCCCACACTGGCCACAAGGGGAATCGTTGTCTATGGTATATCAACAATCTATCAGACCATTTTCATTATGAAAATGACTGTCCAATTTGGACCATTTTTCGAACTAGAAAATGCATGTCCGTCAAAAATATCGAACCACTTTTCGGACTAGAAAGGAACTGCCCAACCTAGACCATTTTCCAAACTGGAAAATGACTACCCATGAATCAATAATGTATATTAGTGCTCCCTCCCAATCTGGGGATTCATCTCTTCCCTTTCAGCTAAGGGATTTATCTCCCCGAGCCCCATCTTGTCCCTTAAGTACGCAAACTTTATCTTGGACAAAGGCTTTGTCAAAATATCTGCTACCTGCTCATTTGTGGAGATATACTAGAGTTTCACTTCTCCTTCCTGGACTTTATCACGAATAAAGTAGTATTTGATCTCAATATGTTTTGATCGGTCATGAAACACTCAGTGTTCTGATAGCCTTATACAACTTTGATTGTCATAGTATATTACGGTCGAATCTGGTACCTGATCAAATAATCCAGAAATCATCTTCCTCAACCATATTTCTTCGGTATATGCCTCACATGAAGCGATATATTCTTCTTTTGTTGTGTTGAGTTCAAAACTTTTGTTTCCTGCTGGCCCATGATATCATAACATAGCCAAAACTGAAACACATCCCTGAAGTACTCCTTATGTCTTTTGCACTCCCTACCCAATCTGAATCTGTGAATCAATGAAGTTGTATATCACAGGATGAGGTGTATCTTAAACCATAGTTTAGTGTCCCACAAATACATCTTAGAACATGCTTTGCAGTTATCCAGGGCTCATTTTTGGGTTCCACCTGGAACTAGCTTAAAGTGTTTACAGCAAAGCAAATATCTGGTCTATTATTCACTAGATACATCAATGATCCAATCAATTGTCGATATAGGGATGGGTCTACTAGATCAGAATATGAGACTCTTACTTTTCTTATATCTGTGGTCATAGGAGTGGCCATGGATTTGCAATCCATCAATCCAAATTTTTGAAGAATATTCAATGCATACTTTCCTTGTCCAAGGAATATTTCACCACGTTTTTATCATACTTCTAGTCCCGAGTAATAGTGCATGAGATCAAGATATTTCGTATCGAACTCATAAGATAATTCCTTCTTACACTGGATGATGAGAGACTCTGCACCTATCAAGAATAATTCATCGACATACAGTAGTAGAATCACAGGTGTATTGTTCACAACCTTGTAGTAGAGATTTGGATATGCATGACTCTTAGAGAAACCAAGTCTTATTAAGTAATTGTCAATTCTGGGATACCAAGCTCTTGGAACTTGCTTGAGTCCATATAGGGATTTCTTTAATCTGCAAATATGAGTGTGTCTGGAATGTACTTCAAAACCTTGAGGTTGTACAATGTATAATTCTTCTTCAATTCCTCCATTGAGAAATTTTGTCTTTACATCCATCTAATGTAGACTCCATCCCATGGAAGCAACAAGAGACATAATGGCTCTAATAGAAGTATATCTAGCAACAGGAGAAAAGGTTTTGTCATAATATTATACCTCCTTCTGGGAGAACCCTCTAGCTATGAACCTTGCCTTATATTTGTCCACGTTTCAGTCTAGTGCATGTTTGATCTTATAGAACCATTTTGAAGTTACCACTAATTTTTCCTTGGGTCTAGGCATGGTTTCCCACACGTCATTTTTCATGATAGACTGGTATTCTTCTGTCATGGATTTTTCCACTGTTTATTCTGAGTTGCTTCTTAAAATGTGGTGGGTTCTTCATTTATAAGTTTTTTCATACATGCTGCATAGCTGGAGAATCTTTTGGGATTTTTGCTTTCTCTGAAGGTGCCACTTAGAGCTTTGAATCTTTCTGCTTCTTGTAGAGTAGCTTCAAGCCAAGCTGGATGTTTTCTAGTTTTGGGTGTGATGATTGATTTAATAGGTTCACATGGTTTCATTAGATGATCAAGTTGTTCTGGTTCTTCATTCTAACTTTCTGGAAAACATGTGGTTTCTTCTTTAGGCTCTTCGTATTCTTCTTCTTCCATGGATTCTTCTATAGATTTCTTGAAATCCATCTTCTCATTGAAGGTTACGTCTATGTTGACTTCAATCTTATGTTGTTCTGGAATATAGATTATGTAGGCTTTGGATGATCAACTATATCCAACAAATATGCCCTTTTTTTCCTAAGGGTTCCAGTTTCTTCCTTTTATCCTTGCGGATATGAATGTAAACAGAGCACCCAAAGATTCTTAAGTGTTCCACATTGGGTTTATTTCTTGAGAAGGATTCTCTTGGAGTCATATCCTTCAATATGCGGTGGGGAATTCTTTTCTGAACATATATTGTTGTCATGGTTGCTTCTCTCCATAAATACATGGATAAACCTTGATCATTCATTAGTGCCTTCATGGTTTCCTCAATGGATCTATTCTTCCTTTTTTCTACACCATTTTATTGAGGATTATGAGGAACAGTTAGCTCCCTCCTAATCCCTTCTTATTTGCAAAAGGAAACAAATTCCTTGGATGTGTATTCTCCTCCATTATCTGTTCTCAAAGTCTTGATTTTCTTGCTTGTGAGGTTTTCTATTTTTTATTTGAATTCTTGAAACTTGTTGAAAACTTCATCCTTTGTCTTAAAGAGATATAACCAAATATTTCTTGAGTAATCATCTATGAAGGTTACATAATAAAGAGAACACCCTAGAGATTTGACTAGCATCGGAATGCAAAATATTTGAATGTATTAGATCTAGTATTTCCTTAGATCTATTATTTCTACTTGAGAATGGATTCTTAACATTTTTACCAAGTGAACATCCTTTGCAAATTTCTTTATGTGTAAATTGTAGTTCTAGTATTCCTTCAACCATTTTCTCTAGGAAAGGTAATGCTTGATAGTTAAGATGAGCATACCTTCTATGCCAAAGTTCACTAGGATTGATTTCATTATGTACAAGAACTTCATCATTACGTTCTAGTAGTCTGTATAATCTACCTTCATGAGTTCCAATAACTCTAGCATTCTCTATGTTGGAGTCTCTAGACCAAGATAATACTTCACCATCTACAAAGGCTATTTTATTTCCTTTGTCTTCTAGGCAAGATATAGATACAAGATTCTTTTCTAAACTAGGTACAGATAAGACTTTACTCAAATGAACATTGTTACCTAATTTCAATTTGATGGAGGCTTGACCAATTCCTTTGACTGGATAGATGTTATTGTCTCCAAGTTCTACCTTGTAGGATGTCTTCTTTTCATTCAGACTAGAGAGTTTGACCTGGTCTCCTGTCATATGCTCGGAAGCTCCACTGTTAATTATCCACATGTCATCTTGTAACATCCTGTTTCCCCCAATTTGTAAAAATAACTGGACTGGCCAAGAACTGTGGCAAACTTAGAAATGTGAATATGTGATGTGAATGGACCTTGTGGAAAAGGTCGATGAATGTGAATAATATTATGAATTTATATTGCAGGACTGTTGAGAGGGGATATGCTGAAAAAGAGACCACGATGGTTGCAGAAAAGCGGTGGAAGGCACCTGGAAAGGTGGCATTAACTTCCACCGAACATCAATACCGTATTTGGACTCCACTGGCCCGGAGAACCAAAAGCGGCACGCTAGCCCCGAATTCAATGTCTCGCAAGCTGGTAGGTAAATGGATCCTCAGGAATTAATGAGGGATGGGGAGGTGAACCACCCATCTGTAGAGCCGTCAAGCCTGACCAGCGTGAGGGAAATCGTGCCACACGCAACCTCGCAAGAGGATAAGGCGTGGGGGAGAAGAGATTGGGGGGCAGACGCGAGGGGAGAAAGAGAACTCTGGCTATATGCAGAGTGGGTGATAGTAGAGAGGAAGGAGAGTAACCTTCTCTCCTGGTCACTGGAAAACAGAGACGTAGTCTCACAGCATCGTGGTCTCAGTTTGGGGGTGGCTAGCGGTAAATCCATTGGGAGTCGCTGAGCCTACGGTTGGGTGGAAACGAGCACCCCTCTCAGCAGTTGCACAACCCTTGGTGTTACCTTCTGATAAGTGTTTTGCCTTTGGCATCTTGAAATATATGTATGCTAACATTTATGATCATAAGCTGTAAAATTGTGAATAATCTCATTATAAGAATGTCTGTATGGTGTCTTGATCAGTACTAGTAGTTGCATGTTTATATGGAAAGACTACATATGGATTATGTTCTCATAAATCGGTTTTTATATGCATACTGATCTAATTCAAACTTCACACCTGGTTCTCGGGAGAGAGATACCCTTATCTGCCTCAGATAGTACCCTGGGTAAACCTCCTCATAGAGATACCCTTCTCGAAAAGGCCCATCAAGAACCTAGGAAAGGGACGTGAAGGCGCAAGGCCTTAAGAAATCCTTGATAAGTATCGAATCTATGGATGAGATCCCATCTGGAGATCGGTGGTCACTCACGACCATCAGATCAGAAGAAGAAACTGGAGGGTTAAGCACCTTAACCCTGAATAGGTGTTGATCGACAAACGAGATCCCGTCGGGAAATCTATGGTCACCCATGACCGTTAGATTGGTAGGATAAAGTAGGGGGTTAAATGCCTTACCACTTTGTCTTTCTATGTCTTCATGGGTAGTGAAGAGATCGGGATCATAGATCCCCAAGGTCCATGAGAACATCTGGACCGTTGATTTTTCGACGTCCAGGAAATCGTGGGAGAATGCACAAGTTAGGAACCTGTCTGAGCCGTCAGATCTCGGCTAAAAAACCTGACAGCCATTGGATCCGTCAGGAGATACCCGAGGGTTAAACCCCTAGTGAATAGGGGCGAAAGCCCCGAAATAGACATGGACCATCCGATTAAAGGACGCCACGTGTCATGAGATTTCCCATTTCAGGAAATCAGGAATCGGGAACTCAGGAGTTCTAGTGACAAGAGATCGGGATGTTCTATAGTGGAAACCCCGAAGCTGTCGTAGGCTGACCGATTTCGGGAGGCTACGTGCCGAGAGATTACCCATTTCGGGAAATCGGGGATCGGAGATTTGGGAGTTTCATTAACAAGAGGTCGGGCTCTCACCTTGAGAAATCCACATGGAAGAGAGAGTGTGGTCATGTGGGAAGAGGTCATATTGACCAAGGCATAACCCAAGGGGATAATCACCGATTTAGGCTTGGTTGGCACTTCGGCATTTTGGCACTCGAGATACTGAAGGGCATGTTCCCTCGTGCTCTCAAACCCTGAAATCCAGACTTATAAATATCGAGATGTTAGCATGTGGTTAAGTCCCGATGAACAGACGAGAGTCTTTCGGAGGATGTCAGGGTCTATAATGACCATCAGATGTGAGGAAGAGATGTCAACTTTAAGTTGGGGTGCGAATGCGCCTTAGGGTAAGTGGCGAGTAGATCTCGACAGCCAAAGTCCACCCACCCAGATCTACGGCTGAGGCTTCATTCCAGGGCCCCCTTGTTGTTCTGCCATTAGCGGTGAGAGGGGGGTCCAGAATCGAGCGCGCAACTCTAGAACGGTCAGGATTTATTCGCCTTGATCAACGACATTCAGGTGAATTCCGGACCCCCCTTGCCATTCTGCCTTTAATGGGGGGGGGGGGTCCAGAATGGTATGGCGTGTGAAGTGGGACCTGTCTCCTATCATGTCTCCCACCGTGTCATGTTTCCCCTCTCGCCACCTGTACTCCACTCAACCGCGCGACAGGGTTGTTCCTAATGGCCATTTGCTAACCCTGTAGGGATTCGTCCCTATTGGCCAGTCACTAACCCTGTCGAGGTTCGGGGGTTGCAAAGTCGAACAGTTCGACATCCCTGTAGCATCGAGGCACAAAATACAAAGAGGTGCCATGATTATTTGACCTGTGATCAGGACTCACGATCACATGGGAGCAGAGAGAGAGAAAGAGTTAGCTTACACTAGGCCTCCGTAGATATTTTGGGGGCTCTGATCCTATAGAAATCAACGAAATCTTGATTATGGTAGTGGGTGTGTTACAAAATGGTATCAGACCATGGTGACAACACTCGGCCTGATTGGACTCATGAACGAGTTGTGCATAAGCTCCATTCGAAGCACTCCTAAGAGGAGTAACCCCCTGACTTAACTCTCTTATCCAGGATCAAAATTTGGAAACGAGAACCCAACTGAGTATGCATGTGAAAGAGTTATGAATTTATGTGCAAGTTATAAAAATGTATCTAACTCTTGACTAATAACCAGCGTTTGTCTTTTCACCCAAGCGGACGATCAACCGTGGGAATTTACAGACGCAAAGAATGGTGACTCACCAAGAGATGGGAGAAGGCTCCCACAATAGAGATGAAGAGTCTAATGAAAGAAGAGCAGTAGGAACCCCTCCAGATCTAGCTGAGACTGTGAGGAGTCTCATGGTTGAATTACAAAGCTGCAAGGCCGACAATGAAAGGATGATGAAAGAACAAGAAAAGCAAACTAAAATTAATGCAGTTTTATTGTAGAGCTTATCCGACCTACAGCGACAAATGCAACATTAACCCGAGATGTAGAAACATGGTCATATCAGTGGCCATACTGAGAGGAGAACATCAAGGAAGGTCCACCCCAGAGGTAAAGCACCAGTGCCAGACGATTCCTCTGAGAAGGAAGCTGGCAATTCAGAAGGCTCTTCCAGCAGCAGGACCGGTTCCTATTCTCGAAGAAAACAGAAGAAGCAAAAGACTTCCAAGGGTCATAAATTTGAGGAATTCAGAAAGGCCAAACCTCCCTCCTTCGACGGTGAGATAAAGAAGGGAGAGGAAGCTGAGGCCTGGCTACTTGGACTGAAGAAATATTTCAGAGTCCATGATTTTTCAGAGAATTTGAAGGCCCGAGTGGCCACTTTCAATATGAACGAAAAAGCTTCCATCTGATGGGAAGATCTTAAGAATGTGAAAGGGGTCCGCGAGGAGGACCTGTCCTGGAAACAGTTTGAGAAATACTTCCGGAAGCAGTATTTGTCGGAAAAATATTTTGACGAGAAGGCTAAAGAGTTTTATGAACTCAAACTGGGGCAACTCACTATAGAGGAATATGTCAGCAAATTCCTCGACTTATTGAGATATGTACCCTACATCAAAGCAGAGAAGGTGAAAGTGCAACGCTTCATCAGTGGGCTACCCAAGGAATACCGGAACATAATTGAATTTGATGAGCCAAAGACCTTAGAAGATACTATTCGAAAGGCAACATATTTTCATGAACAATATGAACATCGGGCAGAGTCTCTTGGAGACTGGAAACATAAGAGTGGTTCGAGATTTCATAAAAAAGGGGATCAAATCCTCGGGATTTAAGAACTACAAGAAGAACCCCAGAATGAACTTTCCAGCCTAGAGTGTACTCCATCAGAACTTCCCCTCATCGGACGGAAATAAAAATTACAGAGATAGACTGTACATTCCAAATTGTGACGACTTGGAGAGGTTCATTATGAATGAAACATAAAAGAAAATATACTGGTCACCCAGGATACCACAAAATGATCACTGCCACCCAAAAACAATTTTATTGGCCCGGATTGAAGAAAGACACAGCCAAATATTTAGCTCAATGCATAGAGTGCCAACAGATTAAAGTAGAACATCGACACCCAGCAGGACTATTGCAACCTTTACCCATCCCAAAATGGAAATGGGAAACCATCTCCATGGATTTTATCACTGGATTGCCAACCTCAACCAAACAAAATGACGCCATTATGGTAGTAGTGGATAAATTGAGCAAGTCTACTCATTTCATCCCCGTCAAATCGACCTGGAAGGCGATAGATATCGCCCAGGTGTTCATGAAAGAGGTATTCAGACTGCACGGTATGCTGAAAGAGATAGTGTCTGATAGAGACACAAAATTTACTTCCAATTTTTGGTAATCATTGATGGCTGGTTTAGAGACCAAATTGTTGTTTAGCACCGCCTATAACCCTCAAACTAACAGAAAAAAAGAAAGAGTGGATCAAATACTAGGGGATATGTTAAGGATGCATGTAATGCATCAACCCAAAAAATGGGAAGACTACCTACCATTGGTAGAATTTGCCTACAACAACGGCTACCAAGCATCCTTAAAGATGAGTCCCTTTGAGGTCCTCTATGGTAGGCCGTGTAATACTCCAGTCAGCTGGAGTAACCCTGTAAACAAGATATCTTTTGGACCCGATATGTTGAAAGAAATGGAACAGCAAGTGACTCAGATAAAACAAAATCTGAAGGTCGCTCAGAACCGACAGAAAAGTTATACTGACCAAAAGAGAACTCCAAGGGAGTTCAAAATGGGAGACCATGTATATCTCAGAATTAAGCCCAGAAGGAGTTCCCTACAAATGAGAGCTTGTGCCAAGTTGGCACCCTGGTATTGTGGACCCTTTGAGGTTCTAGATAAAGTGGGACCTGTAGCCTATTGGCTAGCACCTCCTCCCACAGTAAAAGTACATAATGTTTTCCATGTTTCATTATTTAAGAAATATGTACATGATGCTAATCATATAATTGACTGGTATGTGATCTAGGTGGAACCGGAGAGAGAATTTCTACCTGAACCTCAATGCATATTGGATAGAAAGGAAACCCCGCTCTGGAACCGAACCATTGCATAGGTCAAGGTGCAGTGGAGACATTTTAGCCCAGATGAGGCTACATGGGAAATGGAGGATGTCATGAGACAGGCATATCCGATTTTGTTTACTTCTGTACATGCAATTCATGTTAATAGATAGAACATCGAGGACGATGTTCCTTTAAGGGGGAGGGAATTGTAACACCCTGTTTCCCCCAGTTTGTAAAAATAACTGGACTGGCCAAGAACTGTGG